>LNAC01000276.1:6122424-6165957 GCA_002007465.1 Ailurus styani
GGAGGGAGAAGTGCAGGGTCCTGGGGAGCCAGGGAGAGGGTGCCGGAGCCCAAGCAGGACGACCTTCAGGAGATGGCCGAGCAGGGTGTTGGGGAAGGGGGGATCAGGTAACAGGGAATGAGGAAGGCAGGTTGGGAAGGAGAGTCCTCAAGGTAGGAGAATGGAAAAAACCAGTTCAGCTCTCCTTGACCCTTTGGGATGTGGGCACCTTTATCCTCCTAAAACCGTCTCCTGAAGATCTCTGGTGTTGACTCACTGGGGATGGCTCCCCTTTCCCTTCTGCACCTGCCGCCGTACTCAGTCCCAAGCGGTCCCAGCGTCTTCACCTCCACATCAAGGTTCTCAGACTGCTCGCAGGGACTGCCAAAGGGGTTATGGTCTTTGCCTTCGAGAAGTGATAACTTAGGCACAGACACTAGAGAGAAAACCACTCATCCTCAGGGCTCGCTGTAGAATTAGCGGGGTCCCAGGGCAGGGTGAAAACGTGGGGCGCCTTGCCCAAAAATGATCAAGGATTTCAAGATGGATGGAGGCGCATCGAGCCCAGGGGAGGACTCCTGAGTGAGTCCCACGACTCAGGTTGCACACCTGCAAAGCTGGCCCTGACATTAATTCTTACAACCCACCCATGGCGTGTTTGCTCACCTGTCTTGCTTTCCACTTGTTTTCACTTCTAGTGTGTCCTGGCATGGATATCCGGAACAACCTCACGAGGTTGCACGAGCTGGCCAACTGCTCGGTCATTGAAGGACATTTGCAGATACTGTTGATGTTCAAAACGAGGCCCGAGGATTTCCGAGACCTCAGTTTCCCCAAACTCATCATGATCACTGATTACTTGCTGCTCTTCCGGGTCTATGGGCTGGAGAGCCTGAAGGACCTGTTCCCCAACCTCACAGTCATCCGGGGCTCACGCCTCTTCTTCAACTATGCGCTGGTCATCTTCGAGATGGTTCACCTGAAGGAGCTGGGCCTCTATAGCTTGATGAACATTACCCGGGGCTCCGTCCGCATCGAGAAGAATAATGAGCTCTGTTACCTGGCCACCATTGACTGGTCACGCATCCTAGATTCTGTGGAGGATAATTACATTGTGCTGAACAAAGACGACAATGAGGAGTGTGGGGACATTTGTCCAGGCACTGCGAAGGGCAAGACCAACTGCCCCGCCACTGTCATCAACGGGCAGTTTGTCGAGCGGTGTTGGACACACAGCCACTGCCAGAAAGGTACGTTGGGGTACACGGGGCTCTCAGTTGCTTCCCACGCCTCATTCGTTAGCGAGAAGCTGGAGGTGTTTCCTAGACCAGGGGGTGGCACGCTTTTTCTGCAGAGGCTCTGGTAGTAAATACTTTCGGCTTTGCAGGCTGTGTGGTCTCCCGTTAAAACCCCTCAGCGTGGCCACTGTAGCAAGAAAGCAGCCACGGGCGACTCGTAAACACGTGGGCATGGCTGTGTTTCAATAAAACTTTATTGACAAGCCAAGTTGCGGGCCAGGTTTTCCAACTCCTGCGCTAGGTAGTCGAATGTTCCTCTTGGTTGAGGGGAGTAGAGGCGGATGGGTGTGGACTTTGTTGTGGGGGGAAAAAAAGTTGATCTCTTATCTGAGTACAGACGGAAGCTTGCTCAGGGTAGACGTCTGGGAAAAGAAATGGGTCAAGGAAGGAAGCATGACAGCAGCCATTAGTCCGCCATTAATGGGAGTACTTCCTTCTCGGGATTCTGTTGTGTCTTTATTTGCTGACGTTTCCCTGTTTGGGGGCAGTTAGATGATTTCCAGTTATTCTAAAGAGAAGGATGAACATTTTGGGGTCAGAGCTTTATCCAGCATTTGTTTCTTTGGGCCTTGCTTTTCCAGAAGTGAAATTTCTGGGCCAAAGGCTCTTGCTGCCAGTTGCCAAATGACTTTCCGGAAATGTTGTATGGATGGGCGCTCCTCCTAGCATTGGCTGAGAGGGAACACCTCGGCCGGCTTTGAGTGTTGTTTGAAACATCTTTCATAATTTAGTGCAGGGAGGAGCCGAGGTGTCGTTACTGTTTGTATTTGCATTTCTTTGATTGCTCTCGGGGTTGAGCCTTTTAAAACGTGTTTACTTATCATTTGGGTTTTCTCTTCCTGTTCATATCCTTTGTCCATTTATCTTTTAGTACTTCAGTGGTTTTCGAAATACTAGTCTACGTGCGGTTTTCAGAGATGAAGGCTGTTGACCCTCTTGCCAAATGTGTTTTCAGACATTTTTGTTCAGTGGCGAAAATGCTCTGGATGGCCGTTGCCAGAGAAGCTTCAGACGTTTATGGAGTCCGGAGTGGGATCTTTGCGTGCCTCTCATGTTACTTTATGTTTAGAAAGTTCTTTTCCGTCCATAAAATGAATGTTTTTTTTTTTCCCCCAAATTCTCTTTTTTAATTTTAATTATCATTAAAAAATCCATCCGGGACATTTGGGATCTGTCCGTGTGCATGATTCAGAGGGATGTTCCCCCCACCCCCAATAACTTGTTGGGGTCTCACTGCCATTTATTGCAGAAATTTACTCCTTTGTCTTTGATTTGGAGTCTGTATATCCATCAATATGTTCCTGCTACTGTTCTAGTCACTGTAGTTTTATAATGTTTTTATAACCAGGAAGGAATGTTCCAAACACACACCCGTTACTTTTTTATCGTTTTGACTCTTCCATACGTCATGAAATTCCCTGGGAAGAATTAGTGAGCTTGAGATCGAGGTGGGTGAAAGTGTGTGTAAGAGGCGGTGGGAGGGGGTGGATTAAGGGTCCTATCACAAAAGATACAAGGGAAGGGAGAAAGGAGGGTCTTTTCGCCTGAGTCCAGAGCTATCAGGAAGCCACACAATGTGAGCCCTGAGTAGAATCCAGGGAATTGTCCGTGAGAAGCCATTGGAGCCCTGGGGAGGGGCCCTTCTAGGCACAGGTGTTGGGTGATCGGATAACAGAAGGTGAGAGTAGAGGCCACACCTCTTTGGAGAGGTTGGACAGTGAAGGGAAAGAGAGCCTCCTTGTTTGAGAATGGGGGAGGGTACAATGATTATTATATTGTGGAGCAATCTTGGGGACGTTGGTAGGTCAGGGACAGATGGGAGCTAAATCACGAAGTTGGGGCAAAGTCCCAGCAGAAGTAGAACACTACTTGTGGGTTAGGAATTTTGGAGAACACGGAAGTTTCTGAAGTGGGGGTGGGCGGGAGGTAAGGGTGAACAAACTGGGAGCAATGGATTTGGGGGGGTTGGTATTCACGATGGTGAGGGGAGAAGAGGATGTCTACGATCCATGTTAGGAGGGCACACGGCTATGGGGGGGCACTGTTATTCTCATGTTGGAGACCAGAGAAGTTACTTAGCTTACCTAAGGACGCACAGCTAATAAAAGACAGCTGAGGTTTGTGCCAAGTCAGGCCCAAAAAGGCATATGGGTTTTTTTTTGGGGGGGGAAGGTTGTCCCCTCTGTTTAGAAACGGTTGAGCCACTTGAAGTTGGAGCACCAGGGCAACAGGGAACACGCTTTTATTATTCCCGTGTGGAGATCTCCAAATTTAGGTGCTTGTTTGAAATACTCCGGGCTCTTGTGTCTTGAGATATAATTTAAGACATTCCTCTGTGGATTTATTTCTGTACACATTTTAGTCAAAATATCCAGAACAGTATTATCTGCAGAAATGTCCCTGGTGTGAGCACTTTTTTTTGGGGGGGGGTGGTTTTTTTGTGTGTGTGTGTATGTGTGTGTGTGTGTGTGTCCCCCACTGGGAGTTTTGTCGTGGGGGCAGGTGTGACTCTGCACATGTTGCTGTGACCGACACCTGCTGAGGTACCTGGTTGCTGGCTTGGACGTCACCTGTTCCCGGTGTGTGATCAGTGCTGAGGTCCCCTAGGCCAAGCATTGTCCTGTCCTACTGACAGCTGGTGAAATGATTGTTCTTTGAATCAGCGCCCCTGTCTGCTGAGTACCGCCCCGCTCTGGCCTTTTCTTTCCCCCTCAGTTTCTTTTATTATGGGAAAATACACAAAATATAAAACTTACCATCTTAAGTCTTTTTTCTTTTAAGATTCGATATTTTTATTTATTATTATTTTTTAAAGTAAGCTCAATGCCCAACTAAGGCAGGGGGGGAGATTAAAGGTCATATCACAAAAGATACAAGGGAAGGGAGAAAGGAGGGTATTCTCGCCTGAGTCCAGAGCTATCAGAAAGCCACACAATGTGAGCCCTGAGTAGAATCCAGGGAATTGTCAAAACTCACAACTCACAACCCTGAGATCAAGAGTCACACGCATGCTCTCCCATCTCAGTCATCCAGGTGCCCCGCCGTCTTAAACATTTCTAAATGCACAGTTTAGTGGCATGAAACAGACTCACACTGTCCTGCAGCCACCCCCACCCTCCATCTCCAGAACTTTCCATCTCCCCAAACTGAGACTCTGTCCCTAGGAAGCACAGACTTGCTGTCCCCTGTCACACCCCTGGCTCCCTCCATCTACCTCTTGTCTGCGTGGATGGGACCCCTCTGGGGACCTCACAGAAGTAGAATCCTGTGGTGTTTGGAGTTCTGTCACTGGCTTATTTCGCTGAGTGTGATGTCTTCAAGGTTCGTCCATGTGTGCATGTCGGAGCTCCCTTTTTCAGGCTGACTGGTATTCCATGGTGTGGATGGACCACATTTATTTATCATCATCTGTGGACGGGCGCTTGGGTTCGTGCCACATTTTAGCCCCTGTGGATAAGGCTGCTGTGGACGTGGGTGGATATCTCTGGCTTTTAATTTTGATTTTTTTTAGGGTTTATTTATTTGACAAAGAGAGACAGGGAGAGCGGGAACGCAAGCAGGGGGAGTGGGAGAGGGAGAAGCAGGCTTCCCGCCGAGCAGGGAGCCCGATGCGGGGCTCAGTCCCAGGACCCTGAGATCATGAGCCAAAGGCAGACACTTAACGACCGAGCCACCCAGGCGCCCCTCTGGCTATTTAAATGCTTACGTTACCTTGTTGCCCTGGCTTTTGGAGGCTTATTTAATGTGCTGTGAGACTTGAACACAAAAACAGACCCACACGAACTTCTATAGAGGGGGTGCTCCCCTGTCTTAGGTGACAGACACGGGCCTATGAAAAGCTGTCCATCAACTCGTTTAGTTCTCTAGAACCTTCCCAACTACTTCCTGGAACAGCCAGAGCCATTGTCTTTTTCTTACATGATTGTCAGGCTCTGGAAGCTTTTGGGGTCTAGCCAACGTTTAAGATGAAAGTGTTGGATTGTTCTTTGGACCTAGTTCATGCTTTCTCCACAGTGTGCCCTCTTCTACCTGTTCTCAAAACGATGCTTTAAGCAGAGAACGCAAATGAAGGTCAAAGGAAGGTCAAGGTAATTAAAAGAAAAAAAATGTGGTGTGTGGCTGGAGGTGCTTCCTCAGTTCTACCCTGCCCACGGCTTTGGGGTGCAGATACCGGGAGAGGCCAAATGTAAGAGGCCTTGGATAGGCAGAGTGGAGATGGAGTCTATGCAGGCCGGGTCACAGATCACCTTTATTGAGAGCCTACTATGTGCCAGGCACTGGGGTGCTTGGGGCCGCAGGGTGGGGACCAGCCCCTGCCTGCTCGGAGAGGACCTTCTGGTGGCACATACTGACCTTGAATATGTGATGACACAGTCCTGCCAGGAGAGTCATAGGTGAGGGCTCTGTGGGTGGGAGCACGGATCGAAGCCCCAAATTTGCCTTCGGGGTCCGAGACTATCTCCCCTCCCTCAAGCTGCTGTGTCTCGAACACCCGAAGGCCTCGCTGACCCTTTCCCAGGTGCTTACAAGAACTGCTTGGAGGCCTGTTTTGCTGTTCACTGGTCATGAGCCGGATCAGGCCTCGGGCTCCTGATCCCGAAGATGGGGACAGTGATGGAACCTGCTTGTCAGTGTTGCGGTTCGGGAGGAGCTGGGGTGGTGCAGGGGGTGCATTTAGCCCTGTATTTGGCACTCCATGAGTGTTCTGGAAGCTTCCCGGGAGCACCAGGGCTCCACTCCCCTTCTGAGCAAACCCGCCGCTAGGCAAATGCCTGCCAGGGTTTGGCTCCGGTTCTGATTTTGGGCTTGGGGCTAGCAGAGGGGAGCCCGCCACCTGACCCACTGATGGGGGGGGCGGCTGTTGGACCCACAGCACCCAAGGGAAGACCACTCTGCTCAGCTGGGGCCTTGGGATGCTCCGGAGACCCCTGGCTCTGGGCTTTTGGGGGCATCAGAAGCCCCAGAGCTTGCTTGACCAGCTGCTCTAGCCAAACCCAATGGCATTTTTTTTTTTTCCCCTGGGAGGCCACCCCAGCTGCTTGCTGCCAGTCAGAGGGGTGGGTGAGGCCGGGCACGCAGGGTGCCAGGAAACTGACCATGACACCACGTAAGACATCGGCGAGAGCGTAGGAGCAGCAGGCGGGAGGAGGCAGGTCTCTCCTCGCCGGGTTTGGACTTACTTCCCTTTGTGTCGGGTTCTCTGAATGTTGGGGTGCTCTCTTTAGATTAAATATTAACTATTTAATTCTGCCTTTGGCGTTTTAACGACCAGAATCTTCTTGGTAGCCAGTGCACTGTTCTAAGCGGTTGGCCGATGACGTTGCGTTGAGTCCCCCCCACCACGGACTAGGCCACGGAGGCCTCTCTGCCCCCCCCCCCACCAGACGGGTGAACAGTAGAGATGAGATTCCAGCTGGGAACCCAGGTGTTCGAACTCAGAATTTGAGCTAGTAAGCATTGGGCTTTCCTGCACTGCAGGTGGAAAGCTGGGGAAGTACAGAAAACAAAGAAATGGAGGGGAGGGGGAAATCCCCTGGAATTTTTGCCTGCCAGCATTGTGGCTGCCTTTTCTTATGGCTCTTTTCATCCCGCCCCCGCCCCCCCCCATAGTAGCTGCCTCCTCCATCAGGCTAGGATTTATTGAAGACAGGGACTGTGCATATTGTTGGGTCCCCAGCACTTGTCACATAAGCAATGGCATCTTTGACCACTCAGTCCTAGCCAGTGTTTATTGAGCACCTACTGGGTGCTAAGCATTTGAGAAGCACTGCCTCTCGGAATCCTCACCAAAGCCCGCGTAGGAGAGGATGCAGTTCCCACTTTACAGCAGGGGATGCTGAGGCTAGAGGAGTAATTCAGAAACTTACTCTTGGAGACCTTACTGGGAAATGGCTTGATGATCAGACTTGTCTAGTGCCCTTGACCAGAAGTCAGCAAACTGACGCGCAGGCCAGATCTGACCCGTCAGTGAATTTTTTATGGCCCATGAGCTAAGAATGCTTTTTATATTTTAAAAAGTTGGGTGTGTGTGTGTATAAATCTAAAGGATAATATTTTAGGAGAGGTGAAAATGCTATGAAATTAACATTTCAGTGTCCCAACATAAAGTTTCACTGGAACGTGGCCAAGCGCGCTCATATGTTCATTTACATAATGCCTGTGGCTGTGGTTAGTGCCACGAATAGTTGCAACAGAGGCTGTATAGCTCTTTACAGAAAAAAATTGTGCTGACCTTCGTTCTTGGCTATGCACCTTATAAAGATGAGGGGGCGTGTTGGGGGTCAAGGCTGTTTTCGTTGGAAATTGGGAGCATCCTAGCACCCGGCCAACGGGGCCCCCCTGCCCGTTGCTGGCACCAATGGCAGGGGACTGCGAGGTATGGCATGCCATCCTTACCTTACCTTACATCAGGAGCTCTTGTTTGGTTGGGGAGTCAAAAGGCAGGACTGAATTAACCATTCAAGGCAGCCCAGCTGGCGGGAGATGTCACAAGGCAGGTAGGCGCCCCCTCCCCTTCCCGTTCCCCTCCAAATGAGTCATCAGATTGGTGGTTCTAGACATGTCTGGAGCCAGAGCACCTGGAATCATGATGTTCTCTAGATAATATCGCTGCAGAATATTGATAAATTAAATTCCTTTGTGGCTGTGTCACTGTGGTCCCTGGAGAAAACAGGGAAGTCTGACATGCACATGGGTGTTGAATAATAATCGTAAAAGATGGTGGATCGTGTAGCATGATGGGCCACTTGAATTTGTCACCCATATTCCTCTTTGTTTTTGTCAGCAATCTTTTAAAAAAATCTAGGAGAGGACTAAAAGCACCAAACCGCCAGTTTGGTGGGGGGTGTTGAAATCCAGGGTCATGGTAATTTCCTTATCATGGAGATGATTGGAATTTTTAAAAGTGAACTTCTGGTTTTGGAGATGACTGGATTTTGTGTAGCAGCAAAGAGCAGGTGCCCCCGGTCCTCCCCAGGGTTGATGACAAGTTGCCATTGGCATTTGTGGAAGGAGAGTGGTTGTTCCAGCTGGCAAATGATGCTTAGAAAGAGGGGAAGAAGGAAGGGGGTTCCAGATGGGTGGAATGGCAGTGGCAAAAAATGTAGATGCTTTCTGTGGGCAGGAGTAAGGAGGCTACCTCATGATGTGCAGAGCCTCAGACCATCTCATGTGCTTTGGCTGCCAGATGTTTTCCTGTGGCACGAGGGAGAGGTCATAAGGGTTACCTTGGGGCGGTATTCTGGATGGCCTGTTTCACTTATGGTGAGTGAGCCGCTGTGCCGAGCCAGGCGTATTGCTGGGACCCCAGAGTCCTTACTGAGTTGGAGAAAAAGTCAAAAGACATCACTGTAAGGTTATAAGCTAAGTAGGCAGAAAGGGTTGCAGTAGGCTTCAGGATGCTGCAGGAAGAAGGTAGACCAGTTGACCGCGTGGTTCTGGCATCTTGGGGACAGTACTGTCCAAATCTTTAGTAGTGAAGGTTCAGACTTAAGTTTGGACAAGTGCCTGGCTTCCTGGAGAGGGCTTAAGGGATTCCAATGAACTACTTTTTCGCCTAGAGAAGTAAATTGGCCCAGTCCTTTGGAGGAAGATGCTGTAGAGTTAAATACATAATTATGGAAAGGTGGCTGTCTGGTAACTTGGTAACTGGTCTGACAAGTTTTTCTTTTATTCCCTCCTCCTTGACGAAATTCATTGACCAGTTATTTCTCACTGTGTCACCAGACCCTTTGTCAGAATTAAAATCTGTTCTTTGTGACCGAACACCTGAAATGCCCCAGGGAGGTCCCTGGGAGCTCAGGTCCTGCTCGGCTGGGAAGCCAGCAACATGTGGTTGTTCTCTCTCCCCACACCTGTCCCTGATAGAATGTTCCCTTTCCCAGCGGGGTGTTTCAAAATTGTAGCCCCTCTCTCCTCTCCTGCTCCCCCTTCTTCCTCTCTCTCCTCTCTCTCAGGCTTGGGGGCTGCCTGTGCTAGCTCTGGCTCAGAGATAAATAATGTTAAATAGGATTAAAAAAACAGCAACATTGCTTTCCTCTGGGGCCCCATTGTCTGTCTTGGGTGGGGCCATGCGGGTAGCAGCAATTGGGCTAATTTCCTCCAATTCTGGGTTTGGGAAGTGACCCAAGATCTCCCAACCCAGCCTCAAGCCACGGGAGGCAGAGGCACGGGATGGAGCACGGATCAGATGGCCTGGGGGGCATCTGGTAGATAAAAGCCCACAATGGTGAAGTGCCTGGAGGGTTTTGGGTAGAGGGTCCTTTGACCTTTTCATTACAGAAGTTTCTTTGCTGCTTATTTGTCTCATCAAGGAGGGACTTGGGTCTTTCATGACCCCAGGCTTGCTGGCAGCTGTCTAGAGAGGAGGTTCCTTGATGGGCTTTTTCTAGAGTGTTTCCAAGTGCTTGCCTATGAGAAACTGTTCTCTTCGGAAGATCTGATAAGGACAGGATTTCAAGTGCCGACATCTAGTCACTCGGGCACGAGTGGGCCCAGCACCGCTGTTTCTGGTCGACCACCTGTAACCCTTGTCGATGGGCAAGTGGGATTCCCGCTCCAGGCTAGCTTGTTAGTGGTGTGGAGGCTAAAGGTTTTCTACCTTTGCAAAGAAACTGCTGGCTATCACAGCAGGAGATAATGCAAAAGCAAGATAGGTTTTGATCGAAGCATTCAAGATGTCTCTAAAAAGCAATGTTTTTTTATTGCGGTAATATACGCATAAGATTTACCGTGAGTGACATTTGGTACATTCACAGTGCTGTGCGACCATCACCACTTTATACTTTTCCGCAATGCACAAGGGGCTGTGCCCATTAACAGTCACTTCCTGTCCCCCACCCCGCCCCCAGCCCCCACTAGTCTGCTTTCTATCTCTGTGGGTTTACCTATTCTGTTTCAGTATAAATGGAATCATGGGGTATGTGGCTTTTTATGTCTTACTTCTTTCCCTAGACATGGTTTCGTGGTTCATCCGTGTTGTTCCTCTTCCTTGCTGAGTAATATTCCACTGAATGGATCTATATATGTGTATATATATGTGTGTATATATATATATATGTGTGTGTGTATATATATATATATATATATGTATATACCAGCATGTGTATCCATTTACCAATAGATGAACGTTTCAGTTGTTTCCACCTGTGGGCTATTGTGAGTGGTGCTACAAACATGGATGTACAGTCTTTTGTTTGAATACTTACTTTCAGATCTCTTCAGGGATACGTCTAGGCGTGGGATTGCTGGATTATTTAGTAATTCTGTTCAAAAGATTGAGTCGAGATTTCTTCCTTTCCCTTTCTTTCTTTCCTTCCTTCCTTCCTTCCTTCCTTCCTTCCTTCCTTCTTTCTTTCTTTCTTTCTTTCTTTCTTTCTTTTCTTTCGCCTTCGGTCTTATTTTTTAAAAAAATTATTGAGGGCGCCTGGGTGGCTCAGTGGGTTAAAGCCGCTGCCTTCGGCTCGGGTCATGATCCCGGGGTCCTGGGATCGAGGCCCACATCGGGCTCTCTGCTCAGCGGGGAGCCTGCTTCCTCTCTCCTCTCTCTCTGCCTGCCTCTCTGCCTACTTGTGATCTCTCTCTCTGTGTCAAATGAATAAATAAAATCTTTAAAAAAAAAAAAGTTAAAAAATTTNCTACTTGTGATCTCTCTCTCTGTGTCAAATGAATAAATAAAATCTTTAAAAAAAAAAAGTTAAAAAATTATTGATTATCGAAGAGGAAGACACGGATTTGGAAAGCCACACGAAATGAATGTATAGCCTAATGTAGCCTAATGGCTTCTCCTTCCCTTTGGGCAAGGCTGCAGCTCTGATTATTTTTTCTTTTTTAAAATCTGAAAATTCTGTCAGGTAGTAAAATGGTACTCCTTGGTCTCCCTGTTTCTAGTGTATAGTAAAGGAGGCACAGACTGAACTTTGTAACACGAACAACTTCGTGTTCTTTGTGAAGGCGACTTTTGCTAAAAAAATTATTTTTATAAGTGAGCGAGGTATGAAGGTTATTTGCGAAGGATTTTTACAAGGGCAAGTTAAAAAACAAAACAGAACAACCCAAGAAGTTGATCTTAGGGCACATGGTTCTGCAGAAGACAGAGTGGACAAGACCTTGAGACACATTCCAGAGGGCAAACAACAGATGAATCCGAGAAAGGAGAGATGTTCCAAATGGGGATGAATTTGATGAAGAAGAAAAGTTGGAGAATTGTCTTAAAGATGCCCATGTGGGGGCACCTGCGTGGCTCAGTCAGTTAAGCGTCTGACTCTTGATTTTGGCTTAGGTCGTGATCTCAGGGTCATGGGAATCAAGCCTGCTTAAGATTCTCTCTTTCCCGGGGCACCTGGGTAGCTCAGTCGTTAAGCGTCTGCCTTCAGCTCAGGGCATGATCCTTGGGTTCTGGGATCGAGCCCTGCATCGGGCTCCCTGCTCAGCGGGGAGCCTGCTTCTCCTTCCCTCTGCCTGCTGCACCCCCCTGCTTGTTTTCTCTCTCTCTCTCTCTCTCTCTCTCTATCAAATAAATAAATAGAATCTTTAAAAAAAATTCTTTCTCCCTCCCTGCCCTCCTGCACACTTTTTCCCTCTCTCTCTCTAAAAAAACAAAAAGAGGTTCAGAGGAGGGCAGAATTCTTCACAGACTTTCTTCCCAGTTTTGAAAGGATGCCTTTGCAAGACAGCCACAGGCCTGGTGCACTGCTTGACTTGATTTTGGGACTGTAAACTCCCAATGGGAGTTTACAGCTCGTGTTGGGGCAAAAACAGCAGTGGGCACTTGTGGGATGAAAGATAGGAGTTGGGGACGTGAGACAGTGAAGGGCACAGTGGCACAGTGGCCTTGAGGTCTTGGAATGAGGAATGAAGAAAGCTAAGGTGGGCCCAGGTCATAAAAGTTACAAATTCTGAATCAAAAAAAGTAACAAAGTGACACGGGTTCCTCCTTGACCCGTGGTGCGAATACTGCCTACACAGGGGCAAACAAATTTCTGTTTTCCCCTGACTTGGTGAAGGAGATCTTGAAAAGGTTCTAGCCAGCCAGGAATGGTCAGTGGGAATCCATTCTTAGGGGTCTGTCCTTGCTCACTGAGTAAGTATAAAGTGGCATGGGCCGTCTGTTTTATTAGAGGACATTAGAGTATTTCTAGAAGGCTTTCCTAGGTTTGGTGATAACCCTGTTTCACTCACACTGTTCTGCCCTGAATGTCTTACGTCTTTCAAGTGCTGCTCCTGCAGGATGGGTGGGTGGGCTTCAGTAAGAGTAAGGGTGTTGAGGGTCCCCCCTCTGATGGCAGTGGAAAACCAACATGGTGACCTCCAGAGCTGAGCTCTCCCCGAGGCAGCCCTCCTGGTCCCATGTGGCAAAGTTTAAATGAATGGAAAGTAAATGGGATGCAATATGTGTTCCCCAGTTGCACTCACCACATTCAGACAATACCGCTGTAGAGCATTTCCATCATTCCAGAAAGTTCTGTTGGGCACTGTTGCCCTGACCTTCAACAAGGTGTGAGGCTCTTCGGAGCTTCTGTTTCCTCATCTGAAATGAGAAAATGGTAAAGGACCTCATCTCTCATCAGTTTTTTTCTCAACTTTGCCCCGATGTCCCCTCTTAGGATAAAAATAATAATCTCTTTCCTCTGCTCTTTTTTGATCTTGATTTTTTTCCCCCCTCTTAACTCTGAAAAAAGCATTGAATTGTTGTGCAACCTTTGTATCTCCTTGAGAGTCCGTGGAATAGAGGAAGGAGAGACGTGGGAAAGTTGCACATGCACAACAAAGAGGCCATTCTAGGGACATGAGAGCAAGAAGAGGAACAAGGAAGGAGTAGGTGTGTTGAGTGGGACATGAGAGTGTCATCAAGAATGAGGAATGTGTCAGCTCCTTCCTGGCTTCTCTTCTCTCTTGGGGGAACAGGGAACAGAGTGCTTTTCAGTGTAAGCAGAATAGAAGGGGGTAACAGAGAGGAAGCAGCTTCCAGATGGGGAAGGGACGGAGGGAGGGAACCTCAGTCTGGTTTTGTCTTCCTGGCTCAGCAGTGAGCCTCTTGGTCAACTCATGATTGCTGGTGATGGGAATCAACTCAGACCAACCTAAACTACAGCTCGGGGAGGGAGGGTGGTTTATTGGGGGGACATAGGGCCTTCTTTTGGAACTTGTGTCAGCTAGCTTTGGCTGTGTAACAGGCCATCCTGAAACACGGTGGTCTTACACAACTGTCATTCTGTGGGTTGCCAGGGTGGGTTTTCCGGGCTTGACTCACCCGCTGAGCGCAGACACAGGCTGGGCTCTCTCCTGAGTCTGAGATCAGCTGGTAGGACGGCTGGTGACTGGGTGACCTAGCATGGCCTCACTCACACGGTTGGCAGTTGGTACTGGGCTGTCAGCTGGGATGCTTTGGTTTTCCTCCCTGTGGCCGCCGATCTTGCAGTAGGCGAGCTTATACTTGGGTCGCATGATGGTCTGTAGCAAGAGATGCATCCCTAGAGCTGCACGTGTTTTCCAAGCCTCTGTTGGCTTCATGTGGGCGGAGTTCCTGTTGGTCAAAGCAAGACGCATGGCTAAGGCAAGCTGGAGGCTGGAGAGAGGACGGATTCCACCTCTTGACCTGAGGGGAGGAATCTGTGGCGGTGTTGGCCGTCTACCGCGGAGCCCCAGGGCGGCAAATGCGTGGCTCTCTTGAGACATTTTAGCCAGGACTTAGAGCTTGATCAAACACCCAAGGCTGTGTGTGGTGTAACTGAGAACCTAAAATGATTTGCCTAAGCAGTTATTTAATTTCCTGAATTCCAGTGATTGAATAATCAGTTCCTTTCCCAAAATGACTAGATGTTTTCTTTATCATTTATTAAATTCAACCAAACACCCATTTGTCGGTGTCTGTTCTTACACCTGGACCATACTCATCTAATTACCATAGATTTTAAAAAAAGATTTTATTTATTTATTTGACAGAGAGAGAGATCACAAGTAGGCAGAGAGGCAGGCAGAGAGAGAGAGGAGGAAGCAGACTCCCTGCTGAGCAGAGAGCCTGATGGGGGGCTGGATCCCAGGACCCTGAGATCATGACCTGAGCTAAAGGCAGAGGCTTTAACCCACTGAGCCACCCAGGTGCCCCTGTTCAAATCTTTTTTATATGGCTCTCTTAAAAATATTTATTCTGTGCATTTCTTGCTATGATGATACCTGTATTGTAGAGTTATTTATTTATTTATTTATTTACTTACTTACTTACTTATGAGAGAGAGAGAGAGACAGAGAGCACAAGTAGGGGGAGCGGCAGGCAGAGGGAGAAGCAGGCTTCCCACTGAGCAGGGAGCTGGATGCAGGACTCGATCCGAGGACCCTGGGATCATGACGTGAGCAGAAGGCAGATGCTTAGCTGATGGAGCCACCCAGGCATCCTGAGATTTTTTTCTTTTTAAGATTTATTTAAGAGAGGGAGAGAGAGCTGGGAGGAGGGGCAGGGGGAGAAGGAGAGAATCTCTGCAGACTCCTCGCTGAGTAGGGAGCCTGTGTGGGGCTTGATCTCACAAGCTTGAAATCATGACCTGAGCCAAAATCAAGAGTCAGAGGCTTAACCGAATGTGCCACCCAGGTGCCCCTGTGTGTAGAGTTTTTGTTGTTCATTGTTGTTACTGTGAATGGGCGTATTTATCCCGAATCCAGATCCTTTAGTGGCATTGATGAGTCAGTTTTAAATTTTTTTGTTCATTGTGTGCAATTTTACCCTCTACAGATTTTGGTCATTTTTTTTTTAATCTTGTCTAAATGTTGTAACTCTCGCTTAAGTTTTTTGTTGTTTTTTTTAAAGATTATTTATTTATTTATTTGACAGAGAAAGATCACAAGCAGGCTGAGAGAGAGGAGGAAGCAGGCTTCCTGCCGAGCAGGGAGCCTGATGTGGGGCTCGATCCCAGGACCCTGAGATCATGACCCAAGCTGAAGGCAGAAGCTTTAACCCACTGAGCCACCCAGGCGCCCCTCTCGCTTAAGTTTTAAGTCTTCCTCTGACTTGGGCTTCACGACTAATATTAAATATTTAACAGTGGTATATTACCTGACATCCATCGTTAACAGATACCTTCAGATAAAATCATCTTCGTTTTCCTGCGGTAAACCCTACTTGGTTGTGATGAATTATTCTCTTAGCAGAATGTTGAATTTGATTTGCTAGGTTTGCTTTGTTCTGGTTAGTTTTTATTATTTTGGGGGGATTTTTGCCATCTGTGTTCAGGAGTGAAATTGTGCTACGTTTTGGTCTGTTTGATTTTGCAATCTCTTCATTAGGTTTTATTATCTGATATCCTAGCCACATAATATGAACTAGGCAAGTTTCCATTTTAAATATTTTGGAATTATGGCATCAGGACTGACACTTGACAAACCGATTATTTGTCGGAGAAATCATACGGTGCTGCATAACCTTCTGGGGAAGGAATTCTCTGATAATCTTTGAAAAATTTCATATTGGGCTGTTAGAGAGTTCAGCTTAAATTTTTTTTTTTGAACCTCTGGTCAGATCTTTTTGAGTCAGCTTTTGTGATCTGTATTTTCTTAGTGATCATTTCATTGAGATTTTTGGACTTCATAACATGCTATTCTTGCTAGAATCTTGTTTGTGTAGTCTCCTTTCATCTACTTAGATTTGTGGGTTCTTTTTTCCCCCCGCAGGAAAGCAGACGTTGGCTTTATTTATCAACTCGTTCCCCACAATTTATTAGTTACTTAAAGGAATCTTGATTTTTTTCATTTTTAGATTATTCTGAGCCATGCTTTTGCCTACCCCCTCCCCACCCCCTTCCGCCCATGTTACTGTTCAGATGACTCACCAGGCACTGAAGTCCTTTTTGGAATAAACTGGGGAATGAATGAATGAAGAATTGGATAATGGTCTCTGAATACAATAAAGCTTTTAAGGCCGTGTATTCAACACCTGAACCTGGCTTTGGCTGCCCTCCAAGGTTTTGGCTGTCTAACATTCTTGTTTACAAAAGAATTTGTGAGTATAGTTTTGATTTATTTAAAAAAATTTTTTTTTTAAAGATTTTGTTTATTTACTTGACAGAGAGAGACACAGCGAGAGAGGGAACACGAGCAGGGGGAGTGGGAGAGGGAGAAGCAGGCTTCCCGCGGAGCAGGGAGCCCGATGCGGGGCTCGATCCCAGGACCCTGGGATCATGACCTGAGCATAAGGCAGACGCTTAATGACTAAGCCACCCAGGTGCCCCTTGATCTGTTATTTTTGATGATCATCATCAGGAAAGCTCCTGAGGGCTGACTCGCTTGCAGTCACTTTTTATGAATGCTCTGACTTAATCTTCCTGGGCACCCCAGGAATTATCCTTGCTTTACAGCCTAGTTTAGTAGCCGGTGAAACTGAGCACCGCGGGGAGGGAAAGGGACTTGCCCAAGGTCGCACAGGTAATGGGGCGAGGGCGGGGCCGGGGCCGGGCGGGGACTGGCATCTAGCCCAAGGTCTGTTTTGATTCTAAACCACGTGCCTTTGTGACTCTGCTCCTCGGCCTCTCCAGTTGAGTGGGTTTTAACCACTAGTCGTTAGGGTTTTAAAAAAAATTAACTGTTTATTTGAATGGGTTGTCTCACTCTCCAGTTGACAGGATTAAACATTTAACGTGTGGTGACCTGTCGAGTTTCTGCATTTTATAACTGCGTGCGGTCTCTTGGTAGCTGAGTGACCGTTTGATGGGCTTTTATGGAGGCTGCTTGGAAGCTCACGGAGTGGGCCTATTTAGAGTCAGAGCTCACAGTCTGCTGTTCCACCGGAAAAACGTCCCCCGGGCACGGACGTGCACGTGGGGTGTGGAAATAACGGCTTCACTTGGCTGGCAGAATCTCTCTGCCCTACCAGAGCTGGGAAGCCTTCTCCTGGCTCCTGAGACAGCTGGAACTGGTTTTTGCAAAGGCACTTTCTCCTTCCCTCATCATGTGCTTATGGTTTTGTGATGCTGGCTTGGAGGAGCGCGGGCTGGGCCAGCGCTGAACTTGACCCGTGGTCTGCCCCGCTGTTTGGCCCTCGTTGCTATTTCTGGGTCTTGCTCTCAGCGTGAGGATGCTGCAAGTTGGTGTGACTTGTCGTGACGTCACGTGGTCAAACCTTTCCTTTAAAATGGTCTGTGATTCATCTTTATTTTTACGGGGCTGTATCATGTTAGAAGTATTACAGTAGGAGTTTTCGTTTGAAATCTAATAAAGGTTTTAATCGGCCATCTGGAGTCTGTGTTCCTTACACTTTTTTATTGTTCATGACTAAGAATGGTGTTGGGTTGGTGGGGGGCGTTGGTGGTTGCTCACATCCGTCCGGAGGATCGGGTCCATCATCCAAAACCTTATTTTCTCTGTCTTGGCTGCAGGCGGAGGCCGAGAGCCGAGCGCTGACCCTAAAGCGTCCTTCTTTGGAGGAGTCCTTTTCTTTTCTTTATTTTTGACCGAAACCTTTTTATTTTTAATAGCTTGTTAGATATGCAACATGCAAATATTTCTAGTGTCACAATTTTACATCATCGGTTTATTTACCATAAAATTTTTAAAAAAATTAACTGTTGAACCCAGTGGATAAGGGTCATTTGTTTTCTGAAGCAATTAACAAAGAAAACATTAAAAAAAAAGTTTGGTTTGTTTGTTTGTTTTTTTTTTTTTAAAGTAGGCTCCACGCCCAGCATGGAGCCCATCCTTAGGTTTGAGCTCACAACCTTGAGATTGAGACCTGAGCTGAGATCAAGAGTCAGACACTTGGGGTGCCTGGGTGGCTTAGTCCCTTAAGCGTCGGACCCTTGATTTAGGCTCAGGTCATGATCCTGAGATCGAGTCCCGCGCCTGGCTCCCAGCTGGGCAGGGAGTCTGTTTGAAATTCTCCATCTCCTTCTCCCCTTTCCCCCTAGTAAATAAATATATCTTAAAAAAAAAAAAAAGTCGGGTTGCTTAACCGACTGAGTCACCCAGGCACCCCGAAAACATTTTACATTTTTACTCACATCGGTCTAGAATAAAAGTCACTGTTTTTCCCCCCACATCTTTTCCCCAGACTAATAATGTCAGCCTTTTTCGTCCGGTGGAGAGCATGGGAGGGCATATCCCTGGGATCTTAACACGCATTTTTCTGGATCACTTTATAAAGTTGGTCCTCTCTTAATATGTCTCTTGATCATGAATGCTTGTCTCTTCTATTTTTTTCTCTTTTAAATGCAAGGAGTTTAGGCGGGCGTTTCTCAGTCTGAACACAACTGAAATTTTGCGCTGAATAATTTTTGCGTTGTGGGCGCCGTCCTGTGCGTGGTGGGGTGGTAAGTGGCATCCTTGGCCACCACCCACTAGACTGCAAAAGCATTGTCCCAAGTCGTGACAACTGGAATTGTCTGTAGGCATCGCTCTCGCACGTTCCAGGCTCTAGTGTGATACCTGTATTCCCTGCATTCAGCTCAAGAAACAGCACCTTGTGGGGTCCCACTTAAGCCCCTTGATGGGCTGAGGCTCCCAGTCTCTTTCCTGTCCCCCCCTGCCCCCCGCCATCCTACCCAATAACCAACCACTGTCCTGACCCGGCTTAATTGCTCCCTTGTGTCGGTGTATACAGGAGTCCCCCTTATCTACGGTTTCGCTTCCTGTGGTTTAGTTACCTGTGGTCAGCTGTTGGCAGCCAGCAGATGATCCCGATGAATGTCAGCGGGTCACGAGTTGCCTGCGTCCTATCACGTAGGCATTTTATCATCTTGTCCCATCACAGAAGGATGAGGACGGCACAGTTAAGATATTTTGAAATAGAGCGAGTGAGCACATTCATGTGACTTTTATTATGGTCTCTTGTTGTAATGTTCTCCTTTATTATGGCTGTTGTTCATCTCTGGCTGTGCCTAATTTATACATGCATATAAGAGAAACATAAAATATATAGGGTTTGGTACAATCCACGCTTTCAGGAATCTTGTGAAGATCTCGGAAGGTATGCCCCGTCCGTACCCGGTGTTTGCTGTCGATTGCCTTGCCGATCCCTGGATTCTGTGGTTTAATCTTGCCCATGAAAAAAAAAATTAGGTCTTTTAAAAAATGCATATTTTTTATTTCTTAAGTTATTCATGCTTATGTTTGAGAAATACAAGTAAAAGGAAAAGTATCAGGTCACCCTGAAATCCACCCCCACCCCAACGTGGCTTCTTAATTTTGATGAGAAATTTTTCGTAATGGTCTCTGCAAACATATGTCTGTCAGTTGGAATCCTATTAATGTATTCAAGAAAATAAGGTTATATGATGTCATCTGATGCCTGTGTTGCCATCTGCTTTTTTTTTCCCTCTTGGATCTATTAGTACTCTCTCTTTGTAAATGTGAATCTATATCAGACTTTTAATTTCTATATTGGTGGACGTTTTAAGGTTGTTTCCAATTTATCATTGCCGTGAGAGAATGCTGCGACCAAGGTTCTGAGCTTTAGGTGGTTTGCTTCTCTGATTGTTTTCAACTTTCATTTTTGCATAGTTTTATTGAGGTTGAATTTATGCACAATAAAAGGCACACATTTGAAGCGAATGGTGCAAAGAGTTTTGGCAAAAGTATACACCTGGTGCTCAGTCTGTTGGAAGTTATTCTTAGAGCTTTATAGGTATTGATACCTTTCATCTTCTTGACAACCCGAAGAAGTAGGTGCTGCTGTTACTCCCATTCTCTAGATGGAGAAACTGAGCACACAGAGACTAGTTTACCCAGGATCACACAGCCAGTACTTTCCTTCTTATTCCTTTGCTTTCCTACTTGTAACACCTCTGAGATCTTGGGTGAATAAGCAAACCTGCAAGCCTCAGTTTCCCTATCTGTAAAATGGGATAGTGGGACCTCTGTGAGCATCTTGTTAAGGTCAGTTGGTAACGTGGGTGATGCCCAGCAGTTAATTTCTAAGCCATTGGTTCCTGGCTGGAAGCGTCTTTCAAAAGTGAAAGGTCTGCTCCCCGCCAGCCCCCCCTTGGTTCCAACCCCAAATACCTCCATCAGACTGCCCCTGAGCTGTCATCTTTTAGCATCAGTTTCCCCCTAGATGGTTTTCTTCGGGGGCAGTTCCTGGTGTCACCGTGTTTAGACAGTGTGAGCTAGGGACTGGCTTGATGGTCGTCTCCAGCCCCGGTTGGGGCCAAGCATCCCACGGGCACCCCATGAATGTTGGGATGAACTGGCACCTGGGCCTTTTCTCAGTCAGGGCACCGATCCAGGTGGGTCAGACCTCGGTTCTGTGCGTTGGTATCTGGGAAGGTACCTTAGCCGATGAACTTTGTTTCCTCCTGTTTTGTAAGACTGTTCTCGTGTGGTTAGGGAGGCTTTGGGGATTCGAAGGCCATGTCTAAGATTCGAAGTCGGAAGGAAAAACAGCACAGCCAGGGGCTTCAAAGCTCTGACATTTGTTTGATCCTCACGGTGAGCTCGTGATCACACTAGTCCTCGTGAGCCTCCCCATTATACAGTTGGGGAAACTGAGGCATCAGAGGGCGGTCTGACCGACGTGGCTGCTTCTGGCTCCACTCCGTGCATTGCAGTGTGGAGTGATCACGAGCCGTGCCTGGTGGCAGCCTCGGCCCCCCTTGATTTCCAGTGAGTCCCCCTCCTGGTGTCCCCACGTGGACGCCCCCCGCCCCCCCTGCTGGCTGAGTCCCTGCCCGACTTACAGCACCGTCGCTGGAATCAGGCGGGATGTGAGCAGGGAGCTGTTCTCTCAGCTCCGTGAAATCCTGTGCAAAAGCGAGCAGCAGGGCTCTTGTCCTTTCACTTTATATTGTTTTTCTTTTTAACAGAACAAAGTGCGGTTTGCGTAACTCGTCTCCCAGACGGGGGTGATAGGATCTGAGAGTGGGTATCAAGGGCTCTGGATCTCTGCGGGAGACAAGCCGTGCCCTGTAGCGTGTTAGGTGTGTGTGTGCCCCAAAGGGGCGGAGCGGGCGGGTCTCTGATCTGCAGGTGCCTTCGTCACTCTGGTCTGGGATGTCGCATGGAGGCGTGGACCTCCTGCTCTGGTTACCGACTCCTGGGGCTCTCCCAGATGGATTCCTCTGCGTCCTCAGCTGGGCGTGGTTAGCCACCACATGCCTGCCTTGCTCTTCTCATGCCCCAGGGGCCTTGTTGAGAAAATTCAAAGTGAACAGTGCAGCAGCACTGTCCTTGGTGGGCGGCTGGAATTTTGGCATTCCCTGGCATTTGACCTTGGCCTTTTGGGTAAAGCAAGTCAGGACTGTCTATGTGGACAGACCAGATGTCTGCTGGCCTTGGGTAGCTGTCTCCGTCAGCTCGAGCTGCTATAACAAAATATCATAGGTTGGGTGGCTTAAACAGTAGACATTTCTTCCTGTTTTAGAGGCTGGTAAGTCCAAGATCAAGGCCCTGGTGGATTCTGTTCATGGCGAGAGGCTGCTTCCTCTCGGCTTGTCCGTGGGCTGCCTTCTTGCTATGCCTTGCTTGGTCTTTCCTTGGGGTGTGCTCATGGAGAGAGAGCCCATGTTTTGACATTCACGCATGTTATTGCATTTATCAACAGCACATCCCTTTTTTCAGCTCACGGAGGAGTATTCCATTGTGTGGGCATACAGTATTTCATATTTACCTGTTCAAGAACATTTGGGTTGGTGTCCATCTTTGGCTCTTATGCATAAGCCTGCTGTGAACATTTGTGCATGAGCCTTTGTGTGAATATATGCTTTCATTTCTTCCGGATACAGACCTGGGAGTGGTAGGCATGCACTGATACAGGGTTAACTTGGAGAAACTGCCAGACTTTTTCCTAAGTGCTTGTTTTGCACATTACGATTCTACCAGAGATGGAAGAGAGAGTTCCGGGGGCTCCATGTCCTCACCAGTGCCGGGTACTGTCGGTCTCTTTGATATCAGCCATTGTAGTGGGCGAGAACTGACGTCCCATTGCGTTTGTCTGATGACTGATGGTGTTGCACATCTTTTCGCAGATGTCCTGGGGATCTGTATGTGCTTTGTGGAATGCTTGTTAAAATCCTTTGCCCTTTTTTTTCCCCCGGGGGGGCGGTTTGTTTCATTATTTATATATTTTGCAATCAAGAATGATGTCAGAGAGAGGTGTTGTGAAGATTTTCTCCCATTTACTGGCGTAACCCTTTCATTTTTTTTTAACAGTGTCTTTTGAAGAGCAGCCCGTTTTTAACAGGGTGATGTTATTAATTTAATTAGCTCCAAGTTGTGGCTTCGAGAATCTTCCAGAAGCTCTAGCCCCAGATATAGGACATTTGCAGAATTTTAGTCTTTTTTGTTTGTTTGTTTATGAATAGCATTTATTTTTAAGGCCAGTTTGAGGTTTACAGAAAAATCGAGCAGAAAGTAAAAAAAAAAAAAAAAAATCTCATGGAGTCCCTCACCCTCCCCAACATAGCTTCCCCTGTGAGTCACATCTTGCACTAAGGTGGTACAGGAATACCCCCTCTTTATCCATGCGGGATTTGTTCTAAGACCCCAGCGTCTGGATGCCTGAAACCACAGGTAGTACTGGACACTGTCTCTGCTGTGCCTTTTCCCGTACACACGTATGGGAAAGTGTAATTTATAAATTATACGGAGATTAGCAACAAAATAGAACAGTTGTAACAATATAACATAATAAAAGTTATGTGAGGGCGCCTGGGTGGCTCAGTGGGTTAAAGCCGCTGCCTTCGGCTCAGGTCATGATCCCAGGGTCCTGGGATCGAGGCCCACATCGGGCTCTCTGCTCAGCAGGGAGCCTGCTTCCTCCTCTCTCCTCTCTCTCTGCCTGCCTCTCTGCCTACTTGTAATCTCTCTCTGTGTGTCAAATGAATAAATAAAATCTTTAAAAATAAAATAAAATAAAAGTTATGTGAATGTCATCTCTTAAAACTCTTGCTGTGCTATACTCACTCTTCTTGTGATGACATGAGAAGATAAATTGCCTACGGGATAAAGTGCCTGTGAGGGGAGTGACGTGGGCACTGTGATGTCACGTTAGGCTGCCGTGGACTTTCTGTTGGTGCGGCAGAAGGAGGGTCCTGTGCTTTGGACCACGTGGTTGACCGTGTGCTTGACTATGGGTAACTGAAACTGTGGTTGGCTGCGGGGAGGGGACCTACTGTACATTGGTTGTAATTGAGGAGCCAATATTGATACAGCGTTATTAACCAAAGTCCCTGGTTTACGTTCAAGTTCACATGTTGTGTGGACATCCTCTGGGTTGTGACATAAGGTATAATGGCACGTATCCGCCGTTACGATGTCAAACACAGTGGTTTCGCTGCCTGTACGTTGGCTGTGCCCCACCTGTTCACCCCTTCCTCCTTCCCAGAATGTTACTCCGCAGCATACTAGAACTCTCTCCATGTGAGTTTGGAGCAAAGACGTTAGGACGGTTTTCCATCTGTAAGTACAAGGAGTCGGAATTTAAGAAGTTAAAGACTATCTTTGGAGAGTGGGATGTCAGTCCGTGGTCCAATGACCTTCTCAGGATCTTTCAAGGGGGGACGAGCTGGAGGTTGAACCTTGCCTTGTGTTTAGACTGTGGACCAGGTTTAAAGTTCGGCAAGGGAGGGCTGCAGCCGAAGTTAGGGCTGACTGGTCAGGAGTGATGATCCGATTCTAGCATGTGCTCTTAGGACCATTTGTGAAAAATCTATTTCCAGAAATAATTTAAAGAAAGGAGGAGAACGTTCCTTCCTCTGCCCTCCTCCACAAGCCCCCGTTTCCATGATTTGAACATAATGAAAACATACTTCGAAATCTTATCCTGAGGTCCAGGTACTTTGAATTGTCGATTTTCTCAGTATCTTTTCCTCCTGACTATGTCGTACCACACGGATCCTGCCCACAGGCAAGTGCATGGAATCTGCACAGTTGAGCAAGTCATCAGAAAGGGAGTCAGACTCAGGTCGAGTATGGAGTAGCCCAGGCTCCCTGCGTGTTCCCCTGTAAGTCCTTTTCCGATCGTAACTGCCTTCCTCTCCCCAGAAGTAACTTCTTTTTTTTTTTTTAAATGACTGCCAACACCATATTTTTAACTAAATGCTGAGCCAACACAGCGCTGCATACATTCAAATGGATCAACAGCATTTTCTTTCCTGTACCGAAGTCGGCAGGTGGATTTTTACTGTTTATTCTTTTTGTATATCAGGTCTGGATCTCTGTGAAGGTCCCATGTTAACAGTGACTTCAGCCACATTTCAAACACAGGACGTGTGTACGTCTTAGAAGGGTACTGTTCTGGGGCGCAGGGACATCCCGAGCAAAGGTGTAAGTAAGGTACTAAGCCCTGATAGGAGCTGGTGAGAATACCAGGCTCTGTTTTGTAGAAGTTGTTCAGGAGTTTCCATCAACAGGGTTGTGTCTACAGACACCAGATTATCAAAACGAGAGATTCAAAGCCAAACAACTTGGAAGTCATGTTTGAGGAAGCACTTTGTCACACCGTGATTAAGGGCTCAGACGAATTTAAATCTCATCCTGCTGTTAAGTGACAACAGCTCTGGGCAGGTTGTTTATTGTTTTGGGATTAAAAAAACTAAAACAGGGTGCCTGGGTGGCTCAGTGGGTTAAAGCCTCTGCCTTCTCGGGTTATGATCTCAGGGTCCTGGGATCGAGGCCTGCATCAGGCTCTCTGCTCCACAGGGAGCCTGCTTCCTCCTCTCTCTCTGCCTGCCTCTCTGCCTACTTGTGATCTCTCTTTCTCTGTGTCAAATAAATAAATAAAATCTTAAAAAACAAAAGCAAAAACAAAAACCTCTGCTTTCCCAGCTGTAAAAGGTCAAATACAATCTAACCTGAGTTTCCTCATGGAGTCGTGGGTAGATAATGCACAGAAAACACTGAACACTGAGTAGGGAGTCATTTCGAGCTAGGACATCACGGTACGGATTGAGGAGTGTGAGGGGGAGGCAGTCAAACATCAAGCATGTGGAAAAAAAACCCAGTTGTCTATATTTGTTTGGTTAAGAATAAAAAAATCACACGCACACATATACTCTCTAGCTTTGGATTACTAAAGAACTTTGTTAAGAGCCAGAATAGATCTTTCAGTAGTTAGGAGAAAAAAAAAAAAGGAGAGATATTTCACTGTCCTGAGCTGCTCAAAGTTGCAGGGACTTGCCATGCTCGGTTTGAAAGTATTGGGTGTCCAGGTGGCAGGTTGGTTCAGCGGACAGCGTGTGCATTTGCGCACATGCGTGTGCGCGCCTGTGTCCACACGCACACACCTGCCTGTGTGCATATGCACGTGCCCGTGTCCACCTGGGGCTTCTGTCATTGAGGGTGGCAACTGCAGTGCTTGGCTTTAGGGCTTTGTTGTGGAAGTTTCTTGAAAAACTGTGATCCAGGGGCGCCTGGGTGGCTCAGTGGGTCAAAGCCTCTGCCTTCGGCTCAGGTCATGATCCCAGAGTCCTGGGATCGAGCCCTACATTGGGCTCTCTGCTCAGCGGGGAGCCTGCTTCATCCTCTCTCTCTCTGCCTGCCTCTCTGCCTACTTGTGATCTCTCTCTGTCAAAAAAAAAAAAAAATCTTAAAAAACAAAACAAAACAAAACAAAAAAACTGTGATCCGATAAAACGCATGCCCGCACGTCCCCGGGCACACGAGGAGCTTACTGGGATCTGCAGCCTGGCCCTGCCGCTTCCTAACTGGGAAGCTGGGCACATTACTGGAATTCTGCAAAGTCCCTCAGTTTCCTCGTCTGTAAAATGGGAATGGAAACATATCACCAAGTCGTAAAGATCAAATAAGGCAGGAATGGTAAACATTACAGTTACACTGTTGCTGTTATGGGAGCTGCGTCAAAGTTTCAAATGTATTCACATTGCTACTGTTGTGTCATTCTTTTTGATTTTAATAGTGGAGACATTGAATGTACTGTAAAATGCACAGATCTTAAGTGGTCGGTTCAGTGCATTTTGACAGATGTGAAATTGTGCGACTGCCACCAAGACCAGGATGGAGCCTGCTGCCATCACCCCCAGAAGTCAGTCATCTGTGTCCCTTCCCAGTGGGTTCCTGCTGTCCCTGGGCATTGTTGTTTTGTTACGATCATCATCATCATGATTGATTGCTGTTGTTCAGTTTAGTCTTTGGCGAAGAGGAGAGTGGAGAAAGAAATGCCTGAACGGTGGGGAGGGGGGGCTGGGACAAGGGTGGGGGCGGCCCAGTGAGGACTGTGTCACGCTGGGTTGTCATGCCTTTTCATGCAAAAATGCGAGACCGAGCCCCAGACAAGGCCTAAGAGAAGTTTGGTTGGAGACGTTTAAGAGCCGTGGGCAGGTTGTGGTAGGTGAGATTCACTGCCACGAGCTGTTAGGATTCGAAGACCAAGAATTTGGTGGAGGCGGGAGACAGATGTGTGGCCCGTCGTGCGGGGGCAGAAATAGACCCCCCAGACACCCAGTGACTTTGAACTTCAGCAAGACAACATGGAGCCTTTTAACCAAAACAGTGTTTGGAGAAGCAAGTTTCAGGATCAGGAACTTCCCCGCTTCTTTCCTTGCTTTCCAGGCTGTGCAGAGTCTGTGAACGATTCCGAGTGTCTGGGATTCAGCAGGCTGGTGCGGCTCTTGGCTGCTGGCTCTCGCTCCAGAGGCCGCCCAAGGTCTCAGCCAGCCAAGGGAGTGAGCTTCCCGCGTCCCGAGCCAGGCAGGGAAGCTGGAGGCTTTTAAAGGCCAGAGCTCCGGCTGAAGACACGTGTTCCTTTGGCGTTCACTTTGTGGAAAACACATTCCCTAGATAGTTTCTCTTCTGCACAGACCTCTGGGGCTTTGGGGCATGCTGGAGGGCCTTGCTTGTGAGGAACAACCCGATTTAGTCCCTCCTCGGGGAGGCCGTGAGCTGACATTTGTGGAAGGTGGCGAGCCTTGCTGTAAGCCAGACGCTCTTCGTGAATTCTCTTCCCGATGCTTCGGTGGCTTCACGATTATCGTTTCCATCTCACGGGGGAGGAAACTGAGGCTTGGACAGAAACTGGTACCACACCCAAGGGGACCCAGCTCCTGCCAAGTCGGCCTGCAGCTTTTGCCCCCGCTCAGAGCCTGACTGGGCCTGGAGCTGGAGCCCTTTTCCCCTCATCTCTCCAAGCAGCCTTCGAGGCCTGTCGCTTGAACCCTGTAAATGGCCTCAAATCCAGCTTCCCTGTCCACGCTGTTTGGCAGTTGGCTTATGCCTCCCAATCCACCTGCTAAGTGCCAGCTACTGTTCCGGGCTCTGAGGACGTGGCCCGGGACAGTAGAGAGAGTCCCTGACCTTGGGAGGCTGACATTCCCTCAGGGAAAGGACAGATACCAGTAATGAGCTGGAGGCCACTGGGGTAACACCTCCCATCCTCCAGGGTGGCTGCTGTCAAAACACCAGAAAAAAACCCAGTGTTCATGAGGATGTGGGGAGATCGGAACCCTTGGGTGCTGTTGGTGGGAACGTAAATGGCGCGGCCACTGAGGAAAACAATGTGGCGGTTCCTCAGACGATGAAACAGAATCACCCTATGACCCAGCAGTTCCACTTCCGAGTACCCACTCCAGAGAGCGGAAGCAGAGACTCGGAGAGATGTTCACACAGCCACGTCCGCAGAGCGTCGTCCACGGTGGCTGAGAGATGGAAGCAACCGAAATGTCCATGTACAGCTCAATGGGGAGACAGGTGGCATGTGTCCCTACAGTGGACTGTGATGCAGCCTGGAAAAGGAAGGACATTCTGACACCTGCTCCATCCCGGATGGCCCTTGAGGACACTGTGATCAGTGAAAGAAGCCAGACACAGGAGGACAAATACTGTGTTCCCCCCCTCCCAGGAGGTCCCCAAAGGAGTCCCGTCCACAGAGACGCAGCGAGAGGAGCTGGTGGGAGGCAGGGGCTGGGGGCAGGGGCTGGGGGCTGGTGCTTCCCGAGGGCAGACGTTCAGTCTGGGAAGATGAGATGCTTCCCGAGGGCAGACGTTCAGTCTGGGAAGATGAGATGCTTCCCGAGGGCAGACGTTCAGTCTGGGAAGATGAGAAGGTTCTGGGGACAAATGGTGGGGATGGCTGCACCACAGTGAATGTGCTTCATGTCCCTGTCCTGTCCTTAAAAATGATTAAAATGGTCAATGTTATATATATTTTAGCCGTTTAAAAAAGAAAAAAGGAAGACAGTAAGATGAGCTGTGGGACGACACAGGGGTTTCATTCCGTATCGGCTTGGCTGCCGCGGTGACATTCGGTGCGTGAAAGAGTAAGGAGTTTGGGTCTGTTGGGGGAAGAAGTGGGTGCTGGGAAGCCTGTTCAGGGCCAGGGGGCCGCTGTCGGGCAAGTGGAGGACAGGTGGGTTCCTGTGTTCCGGCGCCCGGGGGCTTTCCGTGGCCGAGAGGTGGCATCTGGCACTGGGGTCCCAGTGGGCTCTGCTCTGGGTTGGATTGTGTGCCCCCTGAGAAGAGATACTCGAGTCATAACCCCCCAGGACCTCAGAGGGTGACCTTACCTTATATATTGTTTATGGAGAAGTGATATTATTATATTATATGACTATTATATTATCATAATATAAAATATAAATATTAATATACTTATAGAATCAGTATAAATAGTAATATAAAATATGAAAATTATATTATTATATAATAATATTATACAATATGCTCCTCCATTATAAAATGTATTATCATAATACAAAATATAAATATTCATATATGTATAGCATTAATATAAATATTAATATATGAAAAGTATAATATCATTATATAATAATAATATGTTATATAATATATTCCTCCTTTATAAAATATGGAGGGATTATTATAGGAAATCGATTGTTTATGGAGGTGATCAAGTCAAAATGAGGTCATAGAATGAGTGGTATCCTTAAAAAAAGGAAAGTCATCGCTTCTCGGCCTTTTGGCTAAGATCAAGTGTAAAAAAAGGAAAGTCAGAGATAGAGTCAAATACGTGCGAGAGGGAAGATGGAGAACTGTCCGTGAAGGGGACACGGCTGGAGCAGACCCTTCCCTCACAGCCCTCCAAGGAGCCAGCTCTGCAGACGCCTTGATTTGGGGTTTCCAGCCTCTAGACCCGTGAGACATTTCTGATGTCGTAGCCAGGTGGCGTGTGGTCCTTTGTTCCAGCAGCCCCGGGACCCCTGTAGGAGGCCCATCTCTAGACAGAAGTGGGTCGAGAGCCTCAAAAAGGGTTGACGTGAGGGGAGTCTGGAGTTGATACTCACAGCCCCCCGCGCTTTTAAATTTGGACTTGTGCTCCCATCCTCCCTCCACTTTGTGATTCCCTTATTGCCTTATTCTGGAAAGTTTTTCTCCTTCCATGTGTAGGAAACAGCGACCCACATGTTAGTTGCTACTCCTGTTGTTTTTTAACAGAATGTAGAAATGATCCCTGAAAGTATAGACTTTGTTGTTGTTCTTTAAATAGTTCTGTGCTTTTCACACACATCTGGGGTTCACCTTTGCTGAGAGGTGAGACTGTGACAAGCCATCCAGTGTGTCCGCTTTGGGTGTCGAATGGCCCATGTCATGGACTGGAGGTCATGTATTCCCTTGGTCTCGGGGGAATCTGGCGTTAGAACCCCTTATTCTGGACCATCAATCTTTGCCTTTCTGCTTGCCTTCATGTCACCACTAAAACGATTGTAACCATAAAATACCTTCCGTGTAATTCTTCTTTCCCAGCTTTTGAAAGCACCCCAGCTTTGTTGGTTCTTCTTGTAATGTAGAAAATGTAGCAAAATTTCAGGAAAGAAAGAGGGGAAGAAAAAAAAAAGACTCGGAAGCCCTGTGTGGGTTTTGTTGTGGGATGATAAGTCTATAAGCTGATTTGGAGAGAAGTGGCATCTTGACAGTATTTCCTTGTACTCTTCCACTTTCCAAGGGTTCCTTTGTATTATTCTTAGACATGTCTTATGATTTTTCTTCAGACAGAATAGGAGTCTTGTGAGCACCGTTGTTAGGCTGATTGGCTTTCTCTATCCCTCCATCGCTCCACTAACCATCCATCTAACCATCCATCTGTCCCTCCGTCTACCTGTTTATCTGTCCATCCATTCACTCATCCATCTATCTCATCCAGTCATCCATTCATCCGTCTCCCCATCCACTCACCCACCCAGTACCTACCATTCTTTCATCCATCCATCCATCCATCCGCGTACCTTTTCATCCACCTATTTATCTATCTATCTGTCTGTCCGATGTGGGAGAGATTTTTAAAAAGCATGAAATGAGGTAATTTTCCAGAATATGGGACCGGGATTGTGTCTTCTCTGTTCACTGCTCCTTCCCTAAATGCGTACTAATTCTAAAAGCCACGGAGTTGATTTCTTTCAGTTGTCCAACTCTGCAATCATAGCACCTGCAGATAATGATGATTTGTTCTTGACCAATCATCATGCTAGTCAAACGGCAGGAACTTTGAGAACAGTGTTAAATGACAGAGTTGCACATGGGCAGCCGGGCTCACTCCTCCTTGGACTGAGAGGCTTCAGTTGTTTTACTGCAGAGGTTAATTATATAATTGTAAAGACTCTTGACCTTCCTGTTTTTAGCCTCCTTTAGTAAATGGGGTGTGATCATGACCTCTTGACTGTCTCATATGTCCAAGAGATACAGTTGGCGTTTGTCTGTTTATAAGGACGGCAAATTCATTGTGTTGAGCTGTCAAGCAGTTAAAATCGCCTGGAAGCCCGCAGCCCAGGGGTGGGTGAAGCAGGGTGGAGTGTTGGCTTGTCGCCTCCTGCTAGAAGACCACCTTCGCTCTGGAGAACCTTTTCCGTGGAGGGTCTTGCCCACGGTGGGCTTCAGACCTGGGAACTCCCCGGACCCCTGTGTCTTCACGGGGGTCAGGGCAGGTCTCGGAACTGCCCGGCTTTAATGGTAACCAGAGAGAGGCTGACTTTGTGAGCAGGACCCACTGGGGACCCACAGGAGGTGTTTCTTGTGCCCTGAGAGGGGCCCCAGGTTTGGGACAGTCTGGTCCAGGTTGGCTAGAGTTTGTTTTTCCAAGCGACGCCTCCTTCCTGTGTTGAAAGAGAACCTTAGAGTGAAGGTGCGGGTCTCACTCCTTCCAGGTACAATAAGAAACAGAAAAACGCCTCCCAGAACACAATGTTAATAATTGGTGGCACAGGTCGGTTTTCGGGAAAAAGACTCCAAACCCCAACCGAAACGATCACGTGGCCGCTGGGGTCTTCAGGCCGGCGGGCTGCCGTGGTAGTCGTGACCCCGCGGGGCTCGCTGCAGACACTGTTGTGTAACTGACCAGAGCGGGCGCAGTACCTGCCAGTCCTCTTGGTGCAGAGGGGAGATCGACATCCCGAATGGGGTTCTGAGCCGGCTAGAATCGATCTGGAGCCCTGACATGCCCTGGGGAACGCACGTCGGCTTCGGGCAGACACGCAGGTGCTCGCCCCATGATGACAGCTTAGCCCCTTCACGTCACTGCCCCCTTTGTCCCAGACCGGCTCCGCGTCCTTTGGTTTTCTGACCTTCCCTGTGGCTCCTCGTTCCCTGGCCTTCTGATCTTTCACCCCGAGCCTACGGGACATACACGGGAGGCGTATATGCAGGAAAACCCAAGGCGTTCTAACAGTATCCGGGTTTACCCCCTCAAGTGTCAAAGGCACGGGGGGCCTGACGGCTGGTGTGGAGGGCAAGGACTTCCCGGGGCCCTGCGGCCAGCTCTCCTTGTCGCGTTGGTTTCCAAGGTAAGATCTGAACTGTTTACTGGAGGAAATTAGTGCGATAAGTCTCCTCTGGCATATATTTCCAGTGTCCAAGTAGAGCTGCTGAGATGTTGCTCAAGAGTAGCAGAAGGGTGGGGGGAGGCGTGCGTCACGTCTGCCTGAGGGGTTTTTATCCGTGTTTTTGCAATATGGCAACCTGTTTGGAATGTGGGTGTATGGGGGAAAATCTGGGCTGGTTTCTAGGATTTATCTGTTCTTTGGACATTGAAAGTTGTTTTTTTTTTTTTAAATTTTAAAGATTTTATGTGTTTATTTGATCGAGAGAGCGAGCATGAGAGAGAGCACAAGTTGGGGGGCGAGGGGGAGGGGCAGAGGGAGAAGCAGACTCCCCGCTGAGCAGGGAGCCCCATGCGGGGCTCGATCCCAGGACCCTGGGGTCATGACCTGAGCCGGAGGCAGGCGCTTAACTGACTGAGCCACCCAGGCGCCCCAAAATTGTTTTTTAAATTTCAGTTTTGTTGAATGTGTCGTAGCCAGGCAAGACTTTTCTCCTGAATTTGTGTCAATATTAGGGAAGTTAGGGACGTTTCGATCTTGGCTTTGATGCGGCTGAGAGGGCGATCTTCTCCCCCTAGCCAGAGCGTCTCTGCCCCGGCGTTCAAGGCCGTCCCGCGCCCTGCGGGGTGCCGGGGCACCTCCCTGGCCTGCACTGTCCCTCCTCAGAGTTGTGACAACCACAGATGTCTCCAGACACTGTCCCCCGGGGGCTGCGGGGGAGCGGGCAGAACCCTCCCCTGTGTGTGAGAACCCACTGGACCCGGACCGTGGAGTCCGGCGGAGGGAGGGCACTGCAGCGTTTTCTCCTTTTCATGGCAAGATGGAAACTCGGAGCCAGCAGCTGTCAGCCACGTGTGTGTAGAATCAGTGGTTTGGCATCGCCGTGCAGCCTGCTGACAGAAACCACATCTCCACCCCAGGGGGACCAAAGAATCCGAGGAAATGTGATTATAGTCCCCGGCGGGTGGGCTTATGGATTTCCCAGGTGCCATGCTTAGGAGGAGAGGACCGAGCCACGGGGAGCCACACAGACAGGTCACCACCGTCTTGGATGCCTTCTGTTAGACACCCGATTCGCCGCATCGAGGGCTGGGAAAGCACAGGGCGCAGTGCAGGTTTGTTTGGTTTGGGTCCAGGGACTCAGGGAGCCCCGAACTGATCTGGTAGAAGAGCCAGGGAGGGGGATGTTCAGCATTTCCCCTCCCCCCAGGGTGCTTCTTCACACAGAGTAGGGCAGCATAAACAGGAATCATCATATGCCTATGATGGCCACTGGCCCGCAGCACCATTGTCTCGCTGGGGCTCGGCCGCTCGCTAGCTGTGTGACTGTAGGCAGGTTGCTTAACCTCTCTGTGCCTTGGTTTTCTCATCTGTGACATGGGGATAATAGTAGCGTGTCAGGATTTTGGGAGGAATAGCTGACTGATTGTTAGGAAGGTACTCGGCGTGCAAGGAAGCCCTGTCTGGGGGTCCGGCAGCACGTGGGGACAGACTCTCGTGTCCTGTGTTACCGTGGTAGGGTGTCGCCTCTCTCCACGTCGGCTGTGACCCCCCCACCCCAGCCCCGACCCCTGCGGCTTCGCCTTCTCTTGGTCAGCCCGCCGACGTAGAGACAAGTGCAACCTGGCTGTCGAGCGGAGTCTGGAATCTTCTTTCTGTGCCGTCCCTGCGCGTCTGCGAGAAGGGCCCAGGGTTTGTGCAGAAGCCCACCCGTGGCCGGCTAGCCAGGACCATCTCCACTTTCAGACCCGAGCCTCATCAGAACACCCTCCGCTGTATTTAACCGCGCTGTGCTTCCTCGGGACCGCGCGTCTTTCGGCTCCTCTGCCCCTTGCAGGGTGCGGGCTGAGACCTTCGTCCTTCGCTGGTGACAGTGTCTGTCTTTGTGCGTTCTTGCTCCTCTGGTCGAGATGTGGCTTGGTCGCCTGGAGCGGGGCCGTCGGCAGGGCTCCTCGGCTTCACGGAGGCTCCTTGTCCCCACGGCGGAGGACTTGGCTGCACACTCTGGCTGCCCGGCACCTTCGAGCTGCCCATGAATGGGTTTTCAGAGCTTCTCTTGTTTACTTCACTGCACGCCTCTCTGTGGGCTCTTGTGAAATCATCGGGAGAGGAAAAGCCAAGTGGAAAACAGCCCTGCTCGGTGTCAGGGCTTGAGGGTGGTGGGGAGAGACCGAAATGGAAATTTGCATGAACTGGTTTGCACATGTTACAGGATTTTATCTCTGTGTGTGTGTGTGCGTGTGTGTGTGAGAGAGAGAGAGAGAGAGAGAGAGAGAGAGAGAGAGACTGCTCTGGTGGTTCAGAGAAGGGAAATAGGGAACTCTGGGTCTAAGGAAGGGCAAGGATAGATAACAGATACAGCGGATTAAGGGCCCTGGAGCACCTGGGAACGCCCCCAAGCCATTATTTAGTAGGCACCATCCACTGGATACATGACCCTCCTAACTGTCAGAAGAGGTAGGATTTGAGCCTAAAGTCTGGCTCTAGAAACCCAGCCTTTCCTGCTCTACTCTGCCTTGCAGAGGAAGGGACCTTTTGTACTGGGTTTTGAAGGTTGAATAGGAGTTTGATGAAGAAGAAACATATTTTGTACTGACTTTGGCCTCCTGTTCCTCCTAGAATTGGCCAGAGGCGAATACCTTGGGGGCCATAATTAGGTGGCTGGGGTGACCAACTCACCTTGGCTTTCCCAGGACTGTCTTAGTTTTAGGAAGCAGGGAAACCCACCAGTCCAGGCGAACCAGAACTGTTGGTCTCCCTAGGTTTCACCCAGCAGCAGGATTTTTCACCAGAGTGTGGAGACCCACTGAATTCCCTTTAATGCATCCCCAACAATGCTCATCTCTCAGATGCTCCCTTATCTCTTCCTGCCGCGGTTCTTTCCCTCGACCTTTCCGTTTCTTGGCTTGGGTAAGAACAGAATGAGGGAGTTAATGCTTGCGATGAGCTAAGCAGAGTATGGGGCACACGGCACCCCCTTTTGGCTTTAGCTGTTGCAGTTTTAGGCCTCTTTGCCTGCTTTGTCTGCATCGGAGTGGGCACCCTGTCCCTGAAGTGGGCGGGCTTCCTTGTACCCTCTTCTGAGGGAGCATAATCAGCCTGGCCCTCCCCAAGGACGTGCCCCCCCGAAGAGCCAGGGGTGGACATAGTCCCCATCGGTTCGGGAAGCCACATGCGTGCCCGAGTTCTGGGACAGCGTGGGAGTGTCGAGTGTCAGGTCTTAGCGGAGTAAGTAGGAAACAGGTTCAGGGTTAGGATTCAGGGCCAAGGCAACTGAAGGTCATCAGAGGCCAGGCATCGGTGTTGCGGCTGCAGCTCAGAGGGTCAGGCTGGGCCAGATGTTAGTCGAGTCTCTTCTCCTTCCAGCTGTTTCTACCTTTTTTCCCTTACCTCGCTGCTGTCTGCTGAGCACCGGTCACTCCTGCTCATTCATTTTTATTTATTAATTTTTTAAAAAGATTTTATTTATGTATTTGAGAGAGAGAGAGTGGGAGTGTGGGGAAGGGCTGCAGGAGAAAGCCAATGTCAAGCAGACTCCCCGCTGAGCGTGGAACCTGATGCGCCCCCCCCATCTCACCGCGCCTCCCCCCCACCCCCATCTCACCACGGCCCTGAGCTCACAACCCGGCCGAAATCGAGAGTTGGACTCTCAGTCAGCCTGCCCTGGACTCTGATGCAGCCTTCTGCAGAAAAATGATAGCCATGAATATTCATGGGGCGCCAAGGACATGCCAGGCATGGGGCTAAGCGTCCCCCACCGCTTTCCCTTAAAACGTGGCCATGGGCTGCAGGAACCTGTTCCTGTTTTCATCCGAATTCCCGACCAGGCTGGGCCTTGTGGTTTGAACATGTCCTCGAAGGACGACAGGGAAGCAGAAATCGGGAACGTTATCGGGAAAGGAGGCTCAGTATTTCTGGGGGGCCCGCTGACGCTCCAGCAAAGCGGTACGCTGTGAGTCTTTGGAGTCCTGATGAAGTGGGACCGAGAAAGGGGGGTTGTGTGAGCAGACGTGGGTCGTGGTGGCGGTGGCTGCCTGCTCTGCCCGGATGGAGAATCTGGGAGATTATTGTGGTGTTTCGGTTGTGATTCTTTCCCCCAGATTTAGACTGTGACACAGAGGACAGATACGAGGACCCATGACCTTCCCCGTGTCCTTGTCGGAAGCTTCTGACACTGCCCAAGAGGCCTGGGCGTGCCTGAGCTCATTGGTGTTCACGTTAACACGCATGGCCTGGAGCCCTGTAGTCCTGGGTTCAAATTCTGGCTCTCCCACTTCCTTGCTGTGTGACCTTGGGATTTACTTAACATCTCTGTTTCCTCTTCTGTAAATCTGCGGGAAATGATCAGATCTGCCTCCTAGGGGTGTTGAGTGGATTCACTCAGATCTGTAGGGTGGTGTCCACAGATCCCCTAACACGGAGCTGGCCTCTGTGATTCTCCTTGGCCTCTAGTAATGGTGGGTTGGAAACTCCCAAACTTTGACCCATCTGTAGAGACGGTCATTGTTTTATTATCCTGGGTAGGCTCGGTAGGGAGGAATGAAGACCTCTAGCCAGGTTAGAGAGACCTGGCTCTGTGACCTTGGGCAGGCTTTTAACTTTTAACTTGAGTGCGGGTGACTAGTTCCCTCCGGTCGGGCCCCTGGCGGCTCAGGCGTCTTGACGTTTCTGTTGCCTCCAACCCATTGGTTCATGTGCCTTCTAAGCGTTCATGGAGGGCGGGCACAGGCGAAACCTGACCCAGACCCTGCTTTCTCAGGCACTGCGGTGGCCCTGAATGAGAGGTTGTTGGAAGAAAGGGGTTCAGGGCCAGCAGAGGGAAGGAGGTCACTGCCTCTTTCCCTTCTGGGCCTCGGGGGGGGCGGGGCGTGTTTCCTCTTCAGCTGGTTTGCTTCTTACACTGAGTTTCCCCCCTTTGGACGCATACGTAGTTTGATTACAAAGAGAAAGCACCTTCGTCAGGTTGATATCCTTGAAAGGAGCTGATTTATATAATGTTTGCCTGGGCTGTTACTAGCCGACTGGCCTGGGTTCTAGAAAGTTCAAGAGCCTGTGTCCTATGTATCAGCCATTGTTCCTTAAAAAAAACCCCGACACTCACAGGCACCTCTTCCAGAATGACTTCTCAGGCTTACAGTTCTCTGTTCTTGGTCCCATTTTAGCTCATAGGTTTCTCCTATAACTAGGACTGTTGGAGACTTTTACTTTTGTAATAGATACATGACAGTAGCATCTTCTGTTTATCGAGGGCTTCTCATTTTCTAGGATCTGGGTTACTCACTTTCTGTGCGTCAGCATGTTTAATTTTCTAACCAGCTGTTATGTAGGGATTGTTACTCATTAACCCCTGTTTACAGATGGGGAAACTGAGGCCCAAGGATGTTGGCTCACTTGCCTGATGTCACATAAGGGCAGAGTTGGTCATTGACCTTGGGTCTGCCCGAGCTCACAGTCTGAGCTCTGAGCTGCTCCTGTTCTGTCCAGCTCCCCACGGATTGGGAGACACGTGAGCCCCCCTGTGTCCCCATGGCCCAGCCCAAGGCCAACCAGAGAAGGAGTGTGTGTGGCTTGGCCAGGGGTCTTGTGATCATCACAGTTCCCATCTGTCATGTTGGTGATCATGGGCAGAAAGGCAGCATTTGCAGATTCACGCAGCAAAGTGGAAGGAATTTACTGGCAGGCAGGGGGTATTGGCAGAAAGCCAGAATTAAGAATCCTGAATTTGAAGACTCTACGATGTGAGCATTAAGAGTTTCAACTCTGGAGCCCGACTGCCTGGGTTCAAATCCTGGCTGTTCCATCCGCCATGCCCTCGATGTGTGACCTTGAGCAAATTACTGAACCTTCTGTTTCCTTCTTTGCAAAATAAGGATAATTTTGTAGCTGCTGTGGTTAGCCGGAGGATGCAGACCTCTTACTACAATGCCTGGCATGGGACTGGCTACCATGATTGCTCCTTGAGTTTGTGTGTGTGTGTGTGTGTGATAAAATAAATATAACATGCAATTCATCATTTTAGCCATTTTTGAGTGTCCAATTCAGTGGCATTAAATACATTCATATTGTTGCGCAACCATCCCCACGTCCATCTCTAGAACTTTCCATCTCCCCACACTGAGACTCTGTCCCCACAAAACACGGACACCCCCCCCCGCCCCAGCCCCTGGTTCCCACCCTCTCCTCTCTGTCTGTGTGGACGGGACTCCTCGGGGGCCCTCCTGGGAGTGGGGTCCTGCGGGATGTGCCCTTCTGGGTCTGGCTCCGCTCACTGAGCCCCGTGTCCTCGGGGTCCCTCTGCGTCGTGGCAGGTGTCAGATTTCCTTCCTTTGTGTAGCTGAATAATATTCCAGTGTGTGGATGGGCCCCATTGTATTTATTTATTTATTTATTTTAAAAGATTTTATTTATTCATTTGACACACAGAGAGAGATTACAAGTAGGCAGAGAGGCAGGCAGAGAGAGAGGAGAGAGGAGGAAGCAGGCTCCCTACTGAGCAGAGAGCCCGATGTGGGCCTTGATCCCAGGACCCTGGGATTATGACCTGAGCCGAAGGCAGCAGCTTTAACCCACTGAGCCACCCAGGCGCCCGGCCCCATTGTATTTATCCATTCATCCATCAATGGTGAGTCTTGGGTTTTCTTTCTTTCTTTTTTAAGATTTACGTATTTGTTTTAGAGAGAGAGAGAGGGAGAGTACAAGTGGGAGAGAGACAGAATCTCAAGCAGACTCCATGACGAGTACAGAGCTGGACTTGGGGCTCCATCTGTGACCCCAAGATCATGACCTGAGCTGAAACCAAGAGTCAGATGCTCAACCCAAAGCCCCCCAGCGCCCCAGATTCTGGGTTTTAAAAGCCACCCTCACACTGACATCTTGTGCATATGTGCCCAGGTCACAGACAGCAAATAGGTTTCCCATCGCACATATGTGCAGTAGAAAGCCTGGTTTTCCATCTCTGGGCCATGTGTGTCTTCAGTTGAGTCTGTCTGTGAGAAATGAGAAAATCCAATCCTTTTCACAGGATGGCTGTGGGGATGGAGTGAAAAAAGTCATGTGCGATTGCTCTGAACAAGTCAAACAGACAGACCTCTGGGGTGTACTCCCTTCTCCTCACACGGCGATTCTGACTATTTAACTTGCTATTTGACTTTCTCTGTTTCAGAAAAAGTCTTTTCCTGCTGCATCTGGCTTGTCGATGGTGTTGCTTTTCTTTGTGAGTGCCGTTAGCAGCCCATGCACCGGGCTGTGGATCACCCAACTTTAAAAGTGTGCAAATCCTTTGCTTCTGAAATCAGCCTCTCTGAGACTGAGTCTTTGTCTTGATCCATTAAGACCCCATAAAGGACGACTGACCCTGAGCATTCCCAGGGAGAGAAACAAAAAGGAAAATGGACTTAAGTTTAATACTAACTCTTGGCACGATTCACCGAGGGTGCCAAGTTCTTGCAGGGCCCTGTCGTGGTTTAAGGAATCCTCAGCGTTGTTCCAAGCCTCACATTTTAAATGGAGCTGGGAAAGGACCCTCACTGCTGTTCTTGGAGGGACCAGGGCTGGTGGGAGCTGGCAGACAGGGGCACAGAAGCAAATGGAAGCCTCTCTCTGGTTCTGCCTGCCCTCAGGCTGGTAGCGTGATGAGGGCAGTGACAATGGGACGTGGCCTGGCACATGGTGGATGCTCAGCAAAACTTGGACAGGTGGATGGTGCCGTGGATTGCGCATGCGGGGGCAGATTGATGCTGTGGATTGCGCATGCGTGGGCAGGTTGATGCCGTGGATTGCGCGTGCGTGTGCGGGGGTTGATGCTGTGGATTGCGCATGCGTGGGCAGGTTGATGCCGTGGATTGGGTGTGCGTGTGCGGGGTGATGCCGTGGATTGCGCATGCGTGGGCAGGTTGATGCTGTGGATTGCGTGTGCGTGTGCGGGGGTGATGCCGTGGATTGCGCATGCGTGGGCTGGTCGAGAGCGGAGCTGGAGATACGAGACGTAGGTTGTGCGGACTCTAGAAACGGGTGTGATGGGGACCGGGGTGCTGGAGCCTCTGTAGCTGTACTTCAGGGCTGGGTGGACAGACAGACAAACTTCACGATTTCAGCGCCATTCACTTTTGTGATTTCCTTCTGTCTTTGCCACAGGCCACACCCCAGGGCAGTGGTTCTCACTGGAGGGTGACTCTAGCGCTGTCTGGGGACATTTGTGGAGTCATGGCAGGGGGAGGGAGGGTGCTCCCGGCATCTAGAGGCCAGGGATGCGGCTTCACATCCTCCCTCGCGCGGGACACCCCGGCCCCCCGCCCCCAGGACAGAGAATGCTCCGGCTCCCCATGTCCGCCGTGCTGAGGTCGAGACACCCTGGTCCAAGACAGCAGTGATGGTGGAATCGTCAGCCCCACATCGGTCCCAGATCTCCCAGGTCTGTGACTTGGGAAAGCGCCCCAAAGTTCCCAGGTGAGCCGCTGGCAAGGAAGGAGAAGCTGGCAGGGGTCGTGTCCTGCCTCAGACAAACCGGTGCTCCCTGCAGAGCTCTGTTCGGCAGAAGACGTGTTCGTTGCCTCTTGCCCGTGGTTTCTCTCTTGATAAGCTTTGTGGATTGTTCCGGATCACATTGATGGGGGGCAGCTTCCTCCTCGTGGCTACTGACCACGTGTGGCTCCGTCGGTGGGAGAGGAGGCAGCTGCCTAGCTCATTACTCGGCTCTTGTGCAAACGTGCTTGTGTATGCTTCGGTTCAGAGGGTCACTGGATTGTGTGCTTTTCTTTTGTTGTTAGTCAATTTAATTTGTTACTAATAATAAAATCCGGAACTTACCTGGCCCTGAAGCCCCAGGTCATTGAGAAAGCTTGGTGGCATGCACGTCCTTTTCAAAGGCTGGCTTTGGAAAAAAGCAGAGGGTGGGGTGAAATTGTCCGCTGTTCCAGGACAGGAACATTTCCTGAAAACTGAATTTACCTTATTGCTGACTAAACCAACAACTCGATCCCTAGCAGTCAGTCTTTCTAGAATTATCTGTTTGTATCAAGGACAGATTGAGGTCTCTGGATAGGGACACAAAATTTAAGGCGGCACCAAAAATAGTAATTTAATGCTGTATTTAAAAAAATCAAATTTAAGGCCAAAATATTTACAGTGAGTAACATTTCAGAATTAAATTTTTTTTTTTTTTGAGAGAGTGTGTACACACGTGCATGAGCTGGGGAGGAGGGACCAAGGGAGAGAGACAGAATCCTAAGCGGGCTCCACGCTGAGTGTGGAGCCCAGTGTGGGGCTCGATCTCACAACCCCGAGATCACGACCTGAGTCAAAATCAAGAGTCTGATGCTTAACTGACTGAGCTACCCAGGCACCCCAAAATTTCAAATTTTTAAGTAAAAATGGGATCTGACCCTACTCACCTCACCGCAGTCTTGGTCCTGTTGAATCCTGGTTTTAATTTTGGTATGGACTTTTTGGCCTTCATTTTGATTTTTAAAAATATTAAAGAGGCTTACTGGGAAAAGTAAGGTCCTTCTGTGTCTCCCCTCTCCCCTGAAGCAATCAATCCTCTGAGTTTCTTGTTCACCCCAGAGAGGAATTGTATGCACACGTGTGTGTGGATGCCGCTTGCATCGGCCTGGCCCCGTTTTTGCACAAATACACTCTCCTCACTGCTCTGTGCCTTGGCTTTCTCCCTTAATAGCATTTCTTGGAAGTCATCTGCATCTTTTTCTTTTGTGGCCCCGTCATTTGTAAGGGATTTGTCCAGTCGGCAATCAGTGGACATTTCCAGCCCTTTGTTATTATACACGGTGAAGCAGTTGGCTGTCCTGGTACTTGAAATGCACAGAAGTTTTCTCAAGGAGGTGCCTTCCCGAGGGCCGAGGGCATCCTAGCCCTTGCTCTTGAATCAAAGGACGGTGGGTGAAGTAGTAGTCAAAGATGGAGCGATGCAGAACGTTCTGTATTCAACTTGTAAGTTATTCACACGTTATTTTTATCCTTAAACCCACATGGATCTTTTATGGGGCAAAATACACAACTTTTACAGAGTTGATCTTGACATTTGCATACGTTGAAGAGCAGAAGCTAGAGGTTTTAAGTAAATGTCTGGTTTATTCAGGCTGTCGGGGGTGAGGTGTGAGTTATGTATTCGCTGCTTCCTGCACAGTGTACTTGGAGGAATCAAGTCCTCATTGTCAAGGTGACGCCCAGGCTCAGCTGGGTTTGCGGGCACCCCCAGGTGTGGGCCGTTACCCTCAGCGCTCCACCTGGTCTCACCTGTCCCCGAAGTTGTACCGTTAGCCTTGCTCTCATGCTCCCTTGGAAGATTCCAACGAAGACACGATGGCGAACCGTGGAACCGTGTGAGCGGTTTATGTGCACATTTTATGTTTGCTTCGGCGCAGTCCTGTTGCTGAGAAACACTGGGCGAACTGAACTCCGAAAACTGCAGCCAGCCAAACCCAGCGGCGGGGGCTTCCACACACATGTACACGCATCTCTGACATCAGCCGGCTCCTCCTGGCCCCTCGCGGGTGACGGGGGGGCATCAGCGCCACGTCCAGCCAGTCACTCCGAGGCCTCAGTCTTTCCACTGGGCTTAGGGCTGTCCCTCTGGTCACTGTGGCCGGGCAGACTCCCAGCCCAGGCACGCGAGGACGTTCTTAAAAGCAGGAGCCACTGTTTTATAGCTTTTACTCTTTGCTGGGTGCCGGTGTGGGACAGGGAGTAAAAAACACAGGGCCCGGCTCTCATGCAGCCCATTCTCAGTGAGCCTGATGTTCAGGAAACACGTCCACAACAGGTAGACAAGATAATTTCAGATTGGCGATAAGTCCTAGGAGGGAATGATGTCGGGGTGACAAGGCAGGCCAGGGGGAGTGGGGGCTCCGTTAGGTAGAGAGGTCAGGGGAGCCTCTTTGACGGGAAGCTGCTGTGGGAGGCACTGGGGAGCAAAGTGGCTTCTGGGTGGCTGGAACTGCATGTGCAAAGGCCCTGGGGTGGCCTTTGATTTTTTTTAAGGAATGGATTTGTATTGCCTGGGCTTTCGCCACAACTGAGGCACAGAATGAACCTCAGAGCAACTCTGCAAAGCGGGTGGCCCAGGTGATCTTCCATTTTACAGAAGGGGAGATGGGCTCAGAGAGGTCAAGACACTTGCCTGGGAGCCCAGAGTCAGGCAGTGGCAGATTGCACCTTGGACCCGATTCTCTGCCCTGAGCTTCTAGCCACTGGCTTGCATACCCTGAATCGACTGCTGTGGGGGGTGTAAGGACAGTCTTGCCTCACATTTGTCAGCTCAGTAGCCGCATCGTCCGCCTCTCCCAGGAGGGGGTCTCTGGCTCTGGTGTCCATGGGCCAGCGCTCATCTTGGCCAATTCCACCCCTGTTGCCCTGGAGCTGTGGCTGTTGGTTTCTCACACGGGACGATTGTTCTCTGAAGCTAGTCAAGGTTACGATGCCTGTGTGTGTGTGTGTGAGAGAGAGAGACCCCATTTTTCTTTCTTTTTAAAATTTTTTTATTATTTGCCCAGGGGTACAGGTCTGTGAATCATCAGGCTTACACCTTTGAGACCCCGTTTTTC
>LNAC01000276.1:6166163-6210589 GCA_002007465.1 Ailurus styani
GGTTCCTGCTTTTTTTTTTTTTTTTTTTTTTTTTTTTTTTTTTTTTTTTTTTTTTGGTTGCTGAGGAAAAGTGCATTCATTTGTATCTTTGTATCCTGTGGAACTCTTTGTGAGTAACCGGCAGCCGGGGGTAAGGGCTGCCAAGGAACAGTTAGGAAGGAAATTTGGTGGGTGGGTGGGGGGGGTGTCTATTTGAGAACCAAGGTGCGCCTTTGATCTTCAGATGCCACGGAAGGAAGGTCCAGGTGAGCTGGGAGTGAGGGCGAGGGGTGTCCCCAACCCGCACGCAGGTCCGGCCGGTGGCTGCACGGGGGTTCACATGGCATGGGCTTGGTGACATCTCCGAGGGGTGTTCCCTGAGAGCATCCCAAGGAGGGGAGGTCTATGAGCCAAATATGAGCGTTTTCCTGGGTATGCGAGGGGTGGGTCTTCACCATAAGTCCCCTTTGCCAGTCCATCTTCTCCCTGCAACCCACTCACCCCCCAGGCCTCAGCCAGGCCGGGGAGGCCTCACGAGGGGGAGCCGTGTCTCCATCAAGACTGTGGGTTTCTCTGCATGAGGATTTCCTTCCTCCCAACCTTTCTCTCAGTGTGTGTGTGTGTGTGTGTGTGTGTGTGAGAGAGAGAAGGGACGCAGTCGCACCTCTTGCTTTGGGTCTTACTCATTTCAAGTTTGAGCCCAAAGTCATCCTAGGCCCAAATTCCCAACCCTTCCCAGCGTTCCATAATCACAGGCCTCTGGCAGGAATGTGCCCCAAAGCCCTCCAATTATGGTTTCCTTAGGAGGCTATTAAATCTTGATTTCTGAGAGGAAAATTGGGCATTCTGTTTTCCCTTTCAGTCCCCAGTGTTCTGCTACTGTGGGTGAGGTCTTCTAGAAGCTTCCCCGTGGTTTCAGAGGCTGTTTAGGTACCATCGGGAAGTGTGGTTATTCAGTGCCGTTCTTGGGCTCTAGAAAGAGCACGTCATGGGTTTTATTGAGATCCTTGGACAATCATGTTGGCTGTTTCCTTTGGGGGCAGAGGTGAGCGTGGGGTTGACGGGAACGTGGAAAGACTGGATCTGGATCCGAAGGGACACAGAAGTGTCTGGCGGGACCTTCCTGTGCCGGACAGTGGGGATCCTGGGGAGCAGGGACAGCCCCAGTGTTTTCTGCCTCGGGCGCCTGCCTGGCCTCGGGCTGCCTAGCACAGGGCATGGAAATGTTTGCACTGAGGAAACTGCATGGAGCTCAGTGGTGACGAATGGAGCACCGTGACAGGCTGGGTTTCCAGCATCAGCCCTCAGTCCAGGGTCACCAGCGATACCAAATCTCTGGCTGCCTCCCCTCCCCCACCCCGGCCCCATACTTAGCAGATTGAGAACAAAGGTACAAAAGTGCAGGTGAATGCACTTTCCCCGAGACAAGTTTGGGGAGAGGGAGATGGAGGTTTCTTGGGGGCATAGTTTAGATTCGGTCATTTAATCCTTCCAGTGCCTCGCGGCCAGTGTGTTGTAGGAGGCCCACTATTTTGTGGAGGAATCAAGGCTGGCGGATGAGATGCCCAACATTGTTGCTGGTGCTAAGGACCTGTGAAACCCCTTTCTTGGGCTCTGCAAGGGGCCAGATGCTGGGCAGAGCACGTTTCATGCATCATCCCCTCTGATCCTCAGGCTCGCCCAAGCTGCTGTTACTCTGTCCGTGTATACCCATGGGGAAACGGAGGCACGGAACGCCGAGTTACGTGACCAAGCAGCAGCACGCCTCCCCTCAAAAGCCCAGGTCTGCCTCAAGTTACAATTCTTCATGCTCCGCGCTGGGGTGCTCTGAAGCTGCAGCTCCCAGGCCTGACAAGAAAGCTTCCAGATTTGGACAACGCAGAATTTCCCCCCCAGCCCCTTCATGATACGGCCCCCGTTCCAGTGCTGGCGGCTGAGGGCCTGGGATGTGTGGCCGAGTCTGGACATCAGCTCGATTGCGTGGTGGAGACGGGGAGGGAAGCTGCAGGGACTAAGGCAAGGCAGAGGGTTCCGCCAGAAGATGGCATTTAGCTCTCTGGCTGTTCAGTGCAAGCAAGAAACACTTTAGCTTTCACAGAATAACCATCTGAGGAAATTAACAGGCCCCTGTGAACTGCCTGGAGTATCAGCCTCGTCGGTCACTGAATGTTCCCGTGCTCCCGAGCCATCCTGTCTGTCTCCCCGAGAGGCGTGCGGAGTTCCATCTGCTCTGTTGACCGCCTTGCATCCAGAGCTCAGGGTGGTGCCCGCGGTTCAGTGGGAGCTCAGATCTGTGGACTCAGGGGACCAAAGGGAAGACGGTGGGGGGACTGGCAGCAGGATGTGTCTTGCTGCCTAATGAACTTTTTAATTAAGAAGCAAGGAGTTCACAGCCAGGCGGCACGCCTGTAAAGGTCAAAGGGGTTTCCAGGGCATCTCCATGGTGCAAGGAAAAATCCACCTGTGAATAAATACCGGCGGGAGAGCGAGGGCATAGATCTTGTTGATCTTGGTGGGGAAGCACGATTCCTCCGTGGTCATAGCGTGCATGTAAAAGAGCCCAATGAGCTTTCTCTCCATCAAGAGAGAAGGCGAGGGCGCCTGGGTGGCTCAGTGGGTTAAAGCCGCTGCCTTTGGCTCAGGTCATGATCCCAGGGTCCTGGGATCGAGGCCCGCATCGGGCTCTCTGCTCAGCAGGGAGCCTGCTTCCTCCTCTCTCCTCTCTCTCTCCTGCCTTTCTGCCTACTTGTAATCTCTCTCTCTGTGTCAAATGAATAAATAAAATCTTTAAAAAAAAAAAAGAGAGAAGGCGACTTCGTTTGGGTGTTAAGAAACTACGCATCTTTTTAAGGTGATCCCTGGCATCCAGGCTGATGGGAAGGCATTTCTGCGGCTCTGTTTTCCTTCATGCACTTTCCCTAAGTGTGTGCCCGGACTTGGCAGCGTAAACAGAGGTGGAGCCAGGAACTGGCAGGTGTATGGGCTGTTTGCTCAGGTAGATGGAGGGCTACAAAGAGGATCTGAAGAGTTAGTGAAGTGAGGAACCAGTGGCAAAGGGGCAAACTCGTTCTTTTCTCTGGCTGGAATAAACACGGGCAGGAAATGGGTTTTCCCCTAAATCAGAGAACTCTATTTTTTTTTTTCCTAATAGAACAGCAGTGTCAGAGGTAGACACACTTTATTGTCCCAAGAACAGCCATGGGGCCCTCAGCTTGGAGATGACACATGGAGCTTCTGGTCTTTTCTAGACAGAAAATAAAGCAGCCAAGACTGGCTTTAGGAACCAACTCAGTAAGGAAATAAGCCAAAAGTTTCTCTCTTTGGTCATAATGAACTAGGTCATTTGAACTAGGTGTCTTCTTTTTTTTTAAAGTAAACTTGATCCTACTTTGTGGTGTGTCTCTGCAGAAATGCAGTATGTTCTGTGGTTTACTTTTGTCCTTGAGAAGTTGAGATTTTCTCCATTCCTTGTCACTGTGTCTAAACTCTGCTAGCTCATTGTAGCAGCTCCCAGGAAACCGGCTTCTGTGGACCTGTGCACATCCAAGACCACCATGTACTTTGTTACTGAAAAGCCATCAGTCATGTGAGCGAGCGGACCTTTTTATGGTTGAGATTGTCCCCAGGGAAACCCTCCGTGCAATTCAGACCTTCCACAGTGACAGATTTCAAACCCCGACATTCCCCATTTCTGCTTCCTTGTTCCCATGGAGGCTGCAGTTCTGTCTCTGCCTTGCCCCCACTAGAAAATGGTTATACCTAATCCCAAAAATGACACACAACACTTAACCATGTGTGTAAATAGCGACAGAGAAAAATATGCAAAGAACTCAAGGCAAAAGGCATTATTAGGGAGAAGAGAGGGTTTTGCATCGTGTGAAGGGACAATCCTTAGTGCAGGTAAGGAGCACAGTATCAAACTTCGGGGAGGAAATTGAAAGAAATACCAGAAGAATTGAGAAACCTTTGGGGAACCTCAAGCACAGTCTTGATTGTGTAGATAAACCTCAGTTAGGGAACAAGGAGTGTGGATAATATGGTTACTAAGATCGGGGTAACACAGTAGACTGAACTTTGTACTCTACAAATGATACACATTTTAAAGTACTCTTGGGATATTTAGAAAAAAGGAATCATCTGTTAAATCTCAAAAAAAAAAAAAAAAAGGGAGCCCCAACACAGTCCAAAAAACAGACATTGCACTGGCCCTAATCTCTTGCTGCAAGTAAACGTTAAGTGGGAATTAATTTTTAAAAGCTTAACTGGACAAACATGTGAGACAAACTCCTACCATGTGATGAGGAAAAACAAAACACAACTCTTTGGTTAGGGAGGAGCTCAATACTGTAAGGATAAGACTCTTCAGAGGGCAGTGGAATGGATGCAGAGACAGATTCAGGGACGTAAGCGATCGCCCACAGAAATCACAGTAATGACACAACAAATAATAGAGCACATCTTCCCAGGGAGAGGGAAATAATGAATTAACAGGGATTAACTGATTTAGAAAACAAATAGAACCGACAAATTCAAGAGCTGGGTCTTTTAGAGCTGTTATGCCCAGTAAGGTAGCCACTGGCCACATGAAAATTAATTGTCTTGCATCACATTACCCAGATTTCCAGCTCTCAGTGGCCACAGGTGGCTAGTGAATTTGGATGGCACAGATAATAGAACTTTTCTATCAGTGCAGAAAGTGTATAGGACAGTGCTGTTTTCCAAAGGATTCATGAAGTAATGTAACTAAGGGGGAAAAGAGGGGATTGGGGGAGGACAAATATTGTAAAATTAAGAATGAAAAGAGAAATGTAATTTAAAATCCAGTAAAAAATTACAGGCAGCTCTCGTAATACTTTTGGGAATATTATTGAAATAATTTCACTTGGTGTTTTAAGTGCTTATTTTATTAGACTGATCAGGACTGTGTGGAAGAAATCAAGGCTGTGATTTTGCCCCCAGGAGCAGCTATGCCTGAATCTCATAAATTGCCATTGTTAATTTCCAAATAGCTTTTAAAGTTGACCTTGGCTCTAGAAGCCAAAAACCTGAGTAGGTGGAAACAGCTTTTAAAAAGTGACTCTTAGAGTCACTGCCTAACATGTGTGTGTATTACAGACACAAATGAAGAAAACTTTAAAAACGTCCACAACAAACAAACAGGGGTCCTTGCACCTTGCAAGACTGATTTTTAGGACCAGGCTGAGGTGGATTGCAGAGTGACTTAGCGGATGTTGTGGACACCACATGTCAAACCCAGGTCAGGGAAGTCTGAGAACCCAGCTTCCTTGTCTGTTGTTTGTCTTATGAGTTGTGTCTAGCCGCCAGAGCTGGAAACTTGGGAACCATCTGGGAGATAAGTCCTGAAGGCCCCACCTCCCTGGTGGTTTCCGAAGCCAGCCTCTTCCTTCCTGTCCCCTCTGCCCTTGGCTTCCTCTGCTGTCCACCAGAGAGCTAGAAAATTGCCCCAAACATGGATCTGATGGTATCTTTTCTGGTTGAAGCCCTTCTTTGGTTCCTCGTGAGATGCAAAGTCCAAGCCCCTAGGCTTCCTAACTTTCCTGTCTGCCCTGACCTCCTGTGCCTCCTTCCCCTGTACTTTGCCCTTCATCAACTCTGAACTGTTTATAGTTGCCTAAAGGCAGCCCCGATGATTCATGCATTTGCACGTACTGTCCCTCCCCCATGGGATAAAGCCAGTCACCTGATCTGCCACATTTTTTTCCCCTATGAGATTTATTGTGCACCTACTGTGTGCATGGCTCTGGGACCCAATATAAGACAGTCGAGGTCCTCCCTTTCACAAGGCGTATTGGGAGAGAAGAGACACTGTTTCCATTCATTTCTGCATACCAGCTCCTAGAAGGGGCCAGATCCAGTGGGCCAGGGTGGGGAACAGTGAATAAACCCTAAAGAACTCCATGATGCTGCCCTCAGCCCCATTCTCTTTGGGAGACCTGGGTTCTAGTTTTGGCCGTGCTGCTTGCTAGCTGAGTTGGTGTTAAGCAAAGCAGCCTTTCTGTGCCTCAGAAGGAGATGGTTGTTTGAGTAGTAGGATTAATACCTTCCTAACCGATGTGGGTTGAACGTTGTATTCTGCAAGAGGAATGTGCATTTTATTTTAAACTGTATTCTAGGTGGGAGGTGGTTAGAGATAATGCCCGTTCACTGCCTCGGTTTATTGGAATTGCAACTTCGCATGGAGGGCACAGGTCTGACGTCTTCAAATCTACAGGGAGCAAAAGAAGCCTGTAGATTTTCTTAAAAGTGTAATTTAGGAGTATCGTCCTTGGCTTTCTGGGTGAGTGATGGGTGGAAGTCCTGGGGGTAGGGCCCGAGAGAGCGCTGTGCCACTCCCCCCCGGCCTCCGACTTGGGGGATTTTGCTGTGTGACCGCGGAGAGCTGCTGCCCCTCTCTGGGCCCCTAGCGAGCGAAGCCTGGGGCCAGGGCGCCCCTCGGCCCTCCCAGGCGCTGCCACGCGGTGACCCGATCTCCTCCCGGGCACACGCCCAGCTCGCGAGCGGCCCAAGTGGCGCGGTGGGGGCTTGGAGCGGCCCTTACACTCGGTTTCATCTTTTCTTTAACTTCTTCCGAAGTTCCATTCGTTGCAAGCCGGTCCTGCAGGGTCTGCATCCTCGGGAGGGCCCCCCACCCCCCGAGCGCGGACCGCCTGGCGGCGGTCACGGCTGGAGCACCAGTCGGGCCGACCGAGCCCCGCGCGCCTGGGGGCGGGGCCAGAGCTCCGGCAACATGCCCGTCTATTGGCTGAGCGCGAGGGCGGCGCTGCGGCCACCGCCACCGCCCGGCGCGGATTCCACGGAACGGACCGCGCCTCGGGCTTTGTGCGGCGCGCGGACGCCGCTGGCTGGAGGGGGCGGGGCCTTGCCCGCCTTCGGCCCGCCCGTTAGGAAGGATACGCGCGCGGATGCCTGCCACTGTCCAATCCCGAGGCTGCCTTAACGGGGAGCACCGCCCCGCTCCCCCCTCCCGCCCCCTTTCTGGCCAGCGTGCGCCGTATGTCTCCGAAGAGCTTCGCAACTCGATTCCAAACGCATCTGGAAAGCCAGTCGGTTCGCGCGCGCGTGGGGGCGGCATTGTCAGGGAACCCAAGGGGGAGCTTCCTTGCTTCAAGGACACGCGTCCTTGCGGTCGTCCCTTCTCGCGGATCGCGGACTGGAAAGGGCGTCTGTTGACCACCGAGCTGCCAGGAGTTCGCTCCCCGGCCCCCACCCCACCATCGAATCACCCAGGGGAGGAATTTCCCGAGGCAGTGCCGCCCGAGCTGGGGGAGGGGGGCTCGGGGTCGAACCTCCGCCGCTGGGGATCGGGGCGGGCTGGGGGAGGAGGTCTGTGAATGGAAACCGAGTAAATGACTCGACAGAGTTTGTAAAATTCACACTTTCAGGGAGAGCCACGGGGCCCTGCAGGGAATGTGTCTGCAGGCCCATGACGCAACTGTTCCGTTTGGAAATTTCTGGAAAGCAGTAATTTTGGGAATAATAAATCTTGAGTGTTTTTTTTTTTTTTCCAACTACAGGCTTTGGAAAGAAATGTAACAAAGTGTTATTAACATATGTCGTGCTATGGAAACATAGTGGCTTTTTTCCTTTGGCTTTGTTTTGCTTTTTACCATATAGCTTCTTAATTAAGCAACACCCAACCAATTTGAACTTAAAAAAAGGCAAAGAGGGGAAAAAAGGTGGCTGTCTTTTTCTAAGCATGTCGTTTACAGCGCAGCACTGTGCTAGTCCGTCCCGATATTCCAGCCTTTAAACCTTACTTTGGATTTATTTTAACCTTTTTACTTTGATGTAGTTTTCAGGTTTACAGAAGAGTTGCAAGAACTGTATTCAGATTCATTGTTGTTTACATCTTACTCGATTTATTTTATCTCTCAAGCATTTATGTACATGTATTATATGTATACGTTTGTGTTTTCCTGAGCCTTTTGACAGTCAGTTGCAGGCATCCTTGGCCTTTCCTGGTAACTCTTCAGTGGTTTTCTAAGGACAAGAAAATTACCTTGCACGGCCGCAGTGCAGTGAGCAGAACCAGAAAGTTAACACTGAGGCAGTATTTTAATCTACAAGCTGGTGTATAAATCTCATCCCTGGTGCCAGGTTTGTCCTCATCAATACTGTTTTTCTTCCTGGCCCTCTTTTAGATCTAAGGCCACACTTCTTATTTAATGCTTTGACTGCTGGTTTTGTAATAAGGCAAAAATGATCCTAGGAGAACCTTTTGTGTAAGCCCCCAATGATGCCAGGCAGCTGTTCTCACATAGCTGTACTGGGGGTAGAATTATATGGTTGACCCATAGTATTTATTATTTGTCTACCAGAGGCTTTAAAAATATGTATCTTTAAGTAGATGTCAGTTTTAAAAGGGTAATACACATACATAGCAAAAAAAAAAACCCCACCAAATTTGCTGGTATGTAAGGACGTCCTACCTACCGTCTACTCCAAGCTTATTCCCCTCCCCACAGTTTTGGGACACATTTCTTGTGTCCCTTTCAGAAGGACGTACATCTCATTTGTCCTTTTCTGTCCCCTCCTGCTGTTCCCATTTAAAGATAATAATTTATATATAGCAGAATCCGTCCTCTTTCGGTGTAAAGTTCTGCAAGTTTTGACTGATACGTACATTCACCCAAGCACCACTTCAGTCAAGATATGGAATCGTTCCATCATCCCCCAGATTCCCCTGGACCCTTTTTCAGCCCCTCCTCAGTTCCAGCCCCTTGATGTGTCCACTGTCCCTGTGGTTGTGGCTTTTCCAGGATATCATGTAAGTGGAATCATAAAGCCTATAGTGTTTAAGACTGGCTTCTTGAACTCAGTACCATGCATTTGAAATTCATCCACGTGGTGGTGGGTGTTAGCACTTCATTCCTAGTTGATTGCTCAGTAGTGTTCGTTGTATGGAGGTATAATATTTACCCATTCCCCAGTCCAGGGACATTTGGGTTGTTTCCTGTTTTGGGTGATTACAAATGTAGCCACTATAAACATTTGAATACAGGTCTTTGTGTGAACATGCAAGATTTATTTGTTTTCTCTTTCACCTGAGTAAACCCTTAAGTTGTGTGGTAAGGATAAGAAGGGTATGTTTAACTTTATAAGAAACTACCAAACTGTTCTCTAAATGAGCTGTCCTGTTCTGCCTTCCCGCTATGTTTGTTTCTTTCCTTTCTCTACAAAGGACTTATGTTCTGTAGACACTGGCCCTGCATCTTGCTTGTTTCACTTACTGCTACCTTGGAAGTGACTCAACATCAGGGTCCATAGAGCTACCTTCTTTTTTATAGCTGCATACTATTCCACGCCTCGATCCTCATGGATTTGTCCACATAGTTTATCCACGTGGTCTCCTGCTATGGACCTCTGGGTTGTTTCCAGTCCTTTGCTGTTGTAACCCCAACTGGTAATGTCCTGTAGGGTGATGACCCTTGTCCAGATGTCTGTGTAGATAGATTCTCTCTCATCTGCAGGGTAATTCCTAGTAGGAGAGATAGTGGGTTAAATTGCACTTGCTTCCTTTGCTTTGAAACACCTCTTCTTAAATAAGTTGACATTTCTGTAGGTCTCTCTCTAGGGGAGGCATCATTTGGGGACAGGGAGTATCACACTTACCCCAGAGGGTCCAACCAGAGGATTCAGACTCTTCGGACACAGCTACCCCCCACACTCCACGGATTTATTTAGAGTTCAGTTATCAGTCTTCTCAACTTGGCATAGTGGAAAAGCTGCTTGAGGTCAAGTTTCGGGAAGGTTGTGGTTGCTTTTGCCAGTGTGACTGGAGGCCAGGGGTTTGGGGAACCTTCAGGGAGAAGTGGGAGGGAATTGGGGCCAGCAGTCAAGGCAGCTAGTGGGGGAGAGGGAGATGGGTGGACCAGGTTCCTTGTGCGTTTGGAGGAGGAAGGACCGGTGCTTGCTGCCTCTGGAAGGTCTGGGCGGATGTTCCTTACATAGCATGCACCTGTCCCGGGAAAGTGGCAGCCCCCAGACTGCTTGGCATTTTCTCAGTGGCCGCCATTGTCTTTGGCCGAAACAGTCCGGGCGGTGGACCTTTGAGCCCGAGCTGCTGGGACTGCATCTGGGGATGGGGCTCGGTCAGTGTCTATGGGAGGGGGCCGGTGGAGGAGCACGGGGAGAGGAAAGTCCTCCACCTGGTCGTTTTTCATCTTGCACAACCTGTGGTTTTCATAATTCCACCCAGGGTTGGGGGGGGCAGGGGGCGGTGGCTGGCTCAGTGGCATTTCTATTAAATAAGATCAGGTACTTGGAAACAGAATGGGAGACTCCCGGAGGTGGCTTATCATTATCAGAACATAGTCTGCAAAAGTTAAAAACACAACTTTTATGTAAGAAGAAAAAAAAAAAGCAAAAGAACACCCATCAACACATTTCTTTTAACTCTTTAGTGAGGGGGCCCGCAGGATGGCAAAGCCAAAGGGTTTGTTGTCCTTGAAATAGGATTGCAAAGTTAGATCCAGGGCTGTTTAATGTCCTCTGGGGCCACAAGGCTGTCCTCTGTGGGGGGTTGTGTCTTCTGGTGGATAAAAATCATTGATGGCGTATCCATCTCTGAGATGACATCCGACTCCCCAGAGTCTAGGCGCTGCTAGGAATAGTAACTCGATCCCAGATACGCTTCCCTGAGCAGGGGCTGGCCAGCCATCCAGCCCCTTGCCTGCTTCTCTTAAAGTTTGATTGGGCACAGCCACGCCTGTGTGTCCGCGCACGTGCACACGTCTTCCCTGGGGCTGCTTTGTGACCCTTTGCAGAAAAATCTGGCCAGGGGCTCTGCTGGGGGAGTGAGAGGACTCTCGGGTGGGCTCCAGCATAAAATTGGAAACGCCTGTTGTCAGCTTCCGGCCTTGTGTACAAGTGTAGACTATTTTTTCTTGGCATTGTCTAGGCCGGAAGGCTTATGTGTTTGGGAAGTTTTTGTTGGGTCTTTGCTGTTGCTACTTTTGAACTCAAGGGCTGACCCTCAGACACAGCTCCAGCCCAGGAAATATAGCCCTTTCCTGTTCTCACATGTGCCTTCCCCGAGGGTGGGGTCTTTGTGAGTCCTGGATAATTGTCTGCCTTAAATATTGCTTCCTGCCATGAGCCTCGGCCCTTGGGTCCCTGCAGACAGATCATTAATAACGATGATGATCGTGATAATAGGATCCGTAGTAGCTAGCTTATAGCAAAGCTACACGTTGATCAAAGAATCCAGTGCTGGGGTGCCTGGGTGGCTTGGTCAGCTAAGCATCTGGCTCTTGATCTCAGCTCAGGTCTTGATCTCATGGTCGTGAGTTCGAGCCCCACCTTGGGCTCCCTGCCGGGCATAGAGTCTACATAGTTAAAAAACAGAACAAACAACCCTGCCCCTCCCCGCCAAGAATCCAGTGCTTTATCCACATCCTCTTGTTTAGTTGTGAGAAGTTAAGGGACTGTTTTCTCCATTTTACGAACAAGAAAACCGAGGCTGTAGCTTCTTTAAGGAGATCTGTACGGTGTGCCTGTGGGGTGGTGGGCGCCGCGCTGCCCAAGCTGAATGCAAATCGCTTCTTCCTTGACTGCCTGGACCCTGTGCATGACCACGGTGATTCTTTAGACCCAGGAATATCAGATTCAGAGCCGAAAGGCTTTGTTTGGCCCTGCTGTGTCTCAAAAGGCCTGTGGTCTTGCTTCTGTGAAATGGAGGTACATCCTTACCCCTCTCCCTGCTGGAGTCTCTGTTAGAATTTAGTGAGAATCTAATGGGTGATATGTAATCCCTAAAAAACCTACACGGACCTTCTCCCATCACCCACCTTGCTCCTGTTACAGCTGCTTCGTTCTTTCTGGGTCCACGGCCTAAAAACCCAGAACATGCACCACGCATAGAGGCTCTAAGGTCTGCATCTGCGTGTAGATTTTCATGGTCTTTGTGGAGCACCTGTCACTAGGGGTTGGATCGTGGATGCATCGACGAGCCGGTGGCTAAACATGGGGTACTTGGAACTACTCCAGAGTCATCCCTTTTCCTCCTCTCTGTCCAGTCGGCGCTGTGCCTGCTGAACTCCTGCTGGTGCAAGCCCCGTCTTAGGAGCAGGTGTCCTAGGAGGGGGTGCCGTGAGTGAAGCAGACATGGCCTGTCCAGCCTTCCTTGTAGACAGACGGTCAACAAACACCCAGGGTAGTTTTCGAGAGCGATAAATACTATAGGGAAAACGTAATCAGATATGTGTTAGAACGTGGTTGAGAAGGGGGGGAGGGACGTCCCGTGGGGAGGTCAGGGAAGGTCTTTGTGAAGTGCTGGGACCCGAAGGACAAGAAGGAGCCGGTCATGGGAGGACAATGGGAAGGGCGCTCCTGCCAGCCGGAACAGCAGGTGCAAAGGCCCTCAGGTAGAAGTGTGTGTGTGTGTGTGTGTGTGTGATGTGATGTGGGGGGGGGGCGGGAGGGAGCAGAAAGGAGACCCAAAAGGCTGCCGTCTGCGGCTGGGGACGAAGGACTCCAAGAGGCCAGCAGGCTAGACCACAAGAGACCTGTCGGCCTTGGCAAGGAGTTTACTCTCATTCTCGAATCCTCTGTTGTCCGATGTGAGAGGCAGTAGCTACCTGGCGGGTAAAATTAAAGCTGAAATACAATGAAAAGTTTAGTTCCTCAGAAGAAATCAGAAGCCTCGTGTGCTCTCAGCGGGAACGTAAAATGGCGCAGCCACTGTGGAAAACAGCATGGCGGCTCCTCAAAAAATTAAAACTGGAATTACCGTCTGATTCGACGATTCTGCTTCTGGGTGTGTATGTAGAAGGATTGAAAGCTGGGTCTTGAAGAGATAGTTGTGTATCCGTGATCTTAACATTATTGGCCATGCCCCAAAGGTGAAAACAACCCAAGTGCCAGTTGATGGATGAATGAATAAATAAAATGTGGTATCCACACGGTAGAATGCTGTTCTGTGTTAGGAAAGAAATTCAGACACCTGCTAAAACATGGATGAATCTTTTTTTTTTTTAAAGATTTTATTTATTTATTTGGCAGAGAGAGATCACAAGTAGGCAGAGAGGCAGAGAGAGAGAGGAGGAAGCAGGCTTCCTGCTGAGCAGAGAGCCCGATACGGGCCTCGATCCCAGGACCCTGAGATCATGACCTGAGCCGAAAGCAGAGGCTTTAACCCACTGAGCCACCCAGGCGCCCGACACGGATGAATCTTGAAGACCTTATGCTCTGTGAAACAAGCCAGTCTCAAAAAGACAAATAGTACATCATTCCACTCCCAGGAGGACCCCAGAGGAGTCCTGTCTGCAGAGACAGAGAGGAGATGGTGGGAGCCAGGGGCTGGGTAGCGCGTGGGGAGTCAGTGTTGTAAGCGAGACAGTTTCGATGTGGGAAGATGAGAAAGTTCTGGAGATGGGTGGTGGGGATGGGTGCACGACAATATGAGTATACTTTGTGCCACTGAGCTGTGCCCTTAAAAATGGTTCAGATGGGCAATTCGATGCTATGTGTATTTTGCCACGATTAAAAAAAATTAGTTCCTCATTGCAGTAACCACACACAAGAGCCACAGGGGAGATGTGGCTGCTGTGTTGGACAGCACGGCTCCAGAATGTTCTTGTCCTCGTCGGAAGTCCCATCAGAGGGCACTGCTCCTGTGCGATTGTGCGTTCAGGGGCCCCTTCTGTTTCCTGGGGCCGGCTTTGGGGTCCCCTGCGGCCCTAAAGTTGCTGCAGGAGAGCCTGAGGGCTTGGGGTCAGTAACACTCCCCAGCTTCCAGACTGTGTTTCAAGCCGTGCAGAGGAAGTGAGCGAAGAAAGCAACTCCAAGAACGGGCCGCGCTGTGGCCGAGGTCTTTCGGCCTCAGGGAAGCCATTTGTCCGTGGACACGTTTGCTGACAGCCTGGACAGGGAGGCCTGATGCCAAGGGACCGGAATCAAGGGATAATTAGGAAGTGATGAGTAGTGAGACGTGGGGAGAGACGTGGGGGGTCACAAGCTGTTGTGGCAACACGGAGCAGAGTCCAGCGTTTGGTGGGCAAGTTCATTGCGGGGGACCAGAAACTCTCCCGGCCACGAGATCAGAGGCAAGCCCCCGGCCTCCCCGTCGGCAGGGCCTTCTCTTTTCTTCCTGTTCATTATCTCCTTCAAGTTGCACCAGACACGTCCCCTCCCCTTACCTCCAGCCCCTTGCTTGTGGCTTATATGATTGCGCCAGTTTAAGTAACGAACCCGCCTCCTCCATCAGACCCTGTGCTCTGGAAGGAGGGGCTGCGGCCCCTTTGTCCTTCCTGTACCTTGTTTCTTGTTCCTTGGCTGCAGCACCTAGATCAGGGCAATCAGATGTCTGTCGAAGTGACCAATGACCTTCGGGTCACTTGCTCCACCTCCTTGTACCTTGGTTTCCCCATTTGTGACACGGAGGAAATGGCCCTACTAACGTGTCTGTTTACACGGGTACCGCAGCAGCCGGCTAGAGCCAGCTTGCGAGACCCGACTGTCGGGTTTCCAGGACGTTCGTGAACTAGCTATTGAAGAAGCCGCTCTGAAACGTGCACGATACAGACTTACCGTGAACAAATCATGTGACACACGAAAGTAATAAATCCTCAGAGCTCACCACTTCCGATGGCCTCGCCGCATTTTTCGATTATGCTCTTGAGGTTATATGCTACGATTGTAGCCATACGGCGCAGAGGCTGCGGAAGGCTGGGCTGCTGTGTCTCTCATCAGCTCCACGTCCAGCAGCAATTTTTGGTAGCTTCGGATGGACCGAGGAGGGGGCATTTACAGCAGGGCGGTGCACGGGTGCTGCGCGTCACAGTCTCTGTCCCTGCCGCCCCGGGGTGGTCTTGCACACTTGGGAGCACAGCGCTGCTTGGGGGTGCGGGGGGGATGACTTGAGTTAACAGTCACGCCCGGCACGGGCCGTGTGCGGTGGGAGACCGCTGCTGTCATTCCCTTGTTTGGCTCGCCGTCCCTCATCCACACTTGCCGTCTCGGCGCAGGGCCGTCGGGCAGAGCTGCTGACCGCCTCTTTCCTCTCTCCCTCCAGTTTGTCCCACCATCTGCAAGTCGCACGGCTGCACCGCCGAGGGCCTCTGCTGCCACAGCGAGTGCTTAGGCAATTGCTCCGAGCCCGACGACCCCACCAAGTGCGTGGCCTGTCGCAACTTCTACCTGGACGGCAGGTGCGTGGAGACCTGCCCGCCCCCGTACTACCACTTCCAGGACTGGCGCTGCGTGAACTTTAGCTTTTGCCAGGACCTGCACAACAGATGCAAGAACTCCCGGAGACAGGGCTGCCACCAGTACGTCATTCACAACAACAAGTGCATCCCCGAGTGCCCTTCTGGCTACACGATGAATTCCAGCAAGTGAGTCCTGGGGGCAGCTTCTCGGGGGGGGGGCGGGCGCGGCGGGGCGGGCAGCAAAGGCCAGGGGCAGAGCAGGGCTGGTGGTGCTGGGCGGGGGTGGGCATCTGCTAAAACCGTGTGCAAAACTAGAGTTAACTGGCATCGAGCGAGGAGGGGACCGCCGCGTCGTGCTCTCCTTGCTCGAGGCCGTCGGAGGCTGTCTCTGTTTTGGGCCTGGCCTTTGGAGCCGGAGTCGACCAGAGAGTATTTCCCCGTCTTCTGCACCATTTTTAAAAGTGTTTCTGTGCTTAGCGTGGGGAACAGAAGACAGAAAGACAGGATCCTTGGTTTCCATCCTTGGCATGGACAGGACTGTCCCCAGGGGTGCGGCTGCCCAAATGTTACAGCCAAAGACAGATTGGAGGTTTTTGGGTTTTCCGCACGCAGCTTGCGTGCCGAGATTAGCCTTTGAGCACAAGGAGGACGAGACTGGAGTGTTCGAGAGTCTTCTCAGGTCTTTGGTGCAGTTTGAAGGACAGCGCCATCAACCCGTTCCCTAGTGTTCGGGTGAGGAATACGGTTTTCTCTCTTTGGTGGTGAGTCAGATTTCCTACGTACATCGCAGGCTTTTTGTTCATGTTGTTAGCTTTTTAGATGAGCTATTTCGGTGTCTCAGGGCTGTAAGCAAGTTTAAAAAACCTGTTTCCTGGTTTTTGTGTTGAGGGTTTGAAAAAAAAACACCCCACAAAACAACAAAAAACAAATCAGAAACAGACGCACGTCAAGGGGCCTTGAGCTGATCTGCTTACGTAAAAAATCTTCCTCTTCAGACTTGAGAATTAGCCAAGTGAGCGTGTTCTGGTGGGAAATTTTATTTCCCCGGGTGGAGTGGGTGGGAAGGAAAACAATCTTTATTTCGGTTCTTATGAGCCTCTCTTTGAGTGTTTGTGAAACCTGCAAGTACAACATGTTTTGTTTTTGATAAAACCTATCGAGTGGCTTTGTTGGCCAAAAATAGGCTTCTATAAATCACCTTTGCATGCCAGACAGAGCCTTTCCCCCACCGCCCTGTATTTTTTCCTGACCAATTTATCAGTCAGGTTGGGAAAATGACCATATTCCTTTTGATTCATTTCTGGTTTTTTGGGTTTTTTTTTCCTCCACGTTTGAAACAAAACATGGGTATTAACATCTTCCTGCGAGATGTTTGTTTAAAAGACACTTGCTTTAAATAAAAGGTATTTTTTTTTTTCCCTTGACCATAACTGAGCCCTGAGATGGAGAGGAGATTTCTTGGATGTGCTTGCTGATGGCGCAACAGCCCCTAGAACCCAAACCCCGGGAAACTGGCCGCACGTGCTGTGAAGTCTGGGACCTTCACAGAGGGAAGAAAGGCAAAGTGAGGGACGCCAGTTACAAGTTGTCATAGCAATATTTTACTTCGTTGGCTTGTTTTTAAAAAAATATATACTAGCTTTCCTTTCGAAACTTTTATTTGCTGAAAGACTTGAGTGCTCTCATTCTCCAATGCGGTTTGATACCCAGTAGGACCAGATAGGTTTATCTGGGAAATGGTTTCTGATGGTTTTGGGACAGAGGTCTGGGAACCCACGTGACTCATTCAGAAGCCTCGCGGTGTATGGTGATTTTGAGGTCCCTGGTGGGAGCACCGGGGTGCTCTTTCCTGGAATGAGGAGGGCTCGATATTTGGGGTGAATGTTAAGAGTGTGGTGGGTGGGGGGCATCCCTGTTCCTCCCCCCTAGGATGATCTTCGCGTGTCACCCAGGTCCCAGCTGAAAAGCCCCTTCCCTGTTTGACGGCCCTGTCTGAATTAGCATGCAGCCACTCCTTGGCACAGCGCGCAGTTTTCACTCTTTTCACGGCATTGACCGCTAATCGCTGTTTCCATTGCTAGTTTGTTACGTTCACCCAACCTGGCCATGGGTTTCCCAGGTGTACCGGTGAGCTCATTCTGTGTAACAAACCTCCCAACATTTAGTGACTCGGAACAACACTCATTTATGATTTGTAATGACTTCATGGGTTGACGGGTGGTTTGTCCAGCGTGGGCTGAGCCACTCACGACCGGAGGGTGTAGGATAGCCTCTCGGATGCTGGATAGACAGCCAAGGCCTTTCCCCATGTGGTTTCTCAGCCCAGGAGCCAGGAAGGGCCTGCCCCAGTGTGCAAGTACTTTTCAAGCTTCTGTTTGCATTACATTTGTTAACGTCCCATTGGGCAAAAGCAAGTCACGTGGCCAAGCCCAGATTCTCTGAATGGGGACAGACACGCGCTTCTTGGTGGGATGGGCTGCAAACAACTTGTGGCCGTTGTAATCTCCCACGGGGAAAGTAGATCATCTGTTTCGTTCACTCCTGTGTGCCTGTGGCTTAGGACGGGCTCTGGCAAAGGGCCAGATAGTAAATATTTTCACCTCCGAGGGCCATATGGCCTCTGTGGCAGCTACACAGCTCAGCTCCTATAGGGCAAGAGCAGCCATAGATGATACGCAAACCAGTGGGCGCGGCCGGGTCCCGCATAATGGTATTTCCGAAGACAGGTGGCCAGCCAGATCTGGCCCGCGGGCAGTCGTTGGCCAACCCCTGGCTTAGAGTCTCACCTGTCACGTAATAGGCGCTCTGCGAGTATTTGCAGAATCAACAAAAGAACCCAAACATCTGGTCCCTGTTCCGTTTCCACCCCAGCTGTTCCGACATCAGCGGGGGGTCCGTGGTGTAGTTCTGATCCTAGCCACCGGGAGTGAGCATTGGGCTCTGTCCTGCACAGCCCGGCTGCCACTCCAGACGCCAGCCACGCTTCGGGACACCCAGGCCACCCATACGTCTCATCTTTTTGAGGTCCAGTAATTTGCTACAACAGGTCACAGTACTAAAAAAAAACAAAAACAAAAACAAAAAAGCCATATCATTCAGTCTGTCCTGAGCCTGTCAATGGTAGCGTCCTTGGTTAGGAACATGGGCAGGGCTCGCCCAGGAGGCACACGTCGCTTGTGGTGAGCTCCAGACGTTTCCATGGGAGGGCCCCTATTTTTTATTATTTGCCCCAGGGGTACAGGTCTGTGAATCATCAGGCTTACACCTTTCACAGCACTCACCATAGCACAAACCCTCCCCAATGTCCTTCACCCAGCCACCCTATCCCTGCCCTCCCACCCCCAGTAACCCTCAGTTTGTTTCGTGAGATTAGGAGTCTCTTATGGTTTGTCTCCTTCCCCATCCCATCTTCTTTCATTTTTTCCCTCCCTACCCCCCATGACCCCCACCCTGCCCCTCAAGTTCCTCATATCAGAGAGATCATATGATAATTGTCTTTCTCTGGTTGACTTATTTCGCTCAGCATAGTACCCTCTAGTTCCATCCATACTTTTGCAAATGGCAAGATTTCATTTCTTTTGATGGCTGCATAGTATTCCATTGTATATATATACCACATCTTCTTTATCCATTCATCTGTTGATGGACATCTAGGTTCTTTCCATAGTTTGGCTGTTGTGGACATTGCTGCTATAAACATTCAGGTGCATGTGCCCCTGAGGATCACTACCTTTGTATCTTTGGAGTAAATACCCAGTAGTGTGATTGCTGGGTCGTAGAGTAGCTCTATTTTCAACTTTTTGAGGAACCTCCATACTGTTTTCCAGAGTGGCTACACCAGCTTGCATTCCCACCACAACAGTGTAGGAGGGTTTCTGAGGGCCCCTATTTATGGCGGGGCTGGCCCCTGTGGTTCTTCTTAGGATCACTGGACGCAGGTCAGCAAAGACTATCTGGGAACTTTGAGGAACGAGGGGGATGACTTCTTATAAAAAGAGTTGGGGTGGGAGGGAGAAGTGGGGTGACTTGGGCAGTCAACCATCTAGGCCCCCCAGGGCTTTCCGAGAGAGGGGGCTTCGGGGGCGGGGCTGCCGAATTCCTTCTCTGGCGGTGTTGCTCGGAGCTGGGTCTTACTGAGGGCGGTAGGTGTATTCCAGAGGGACGTCTTCTGAAGCGGATGCCTTGGCAATCGGAGCTCACCGTCGGGTACTGACATTGCCCATATTCCCAAGTATAGCTTTATTCCTCAGGACTTAGCGCGGGATGCCCAGCTCTGCTGCGTGGCGACCTCGCCGAGCTGGTGTCTGGAATTTTCCCTGGGCTCCCGTGACAGACCCGTGACCAGCTGACTCCTTGACCATGTGATTGAACGCCCATCTTCAGTGGCTGAAAAGCCCACAAAGCTGATCCCATCTTTGGCCTTCTGGGTGACCAGCCCCCAGCCTGAAGCTACATGGGGACCCCCACACTGTCACCCCACTAGCATAAAGAACGTACTCCTACCTGTCAGGGAATGCCAAGGACCCTCGAAGCTCTGTGCCAGGCCCTGGGACTGCTGTCACCAAGGTCATTCTGAAGAATTGGCTCTGCCAGGGGTGCGTAACCAACAGCAGTAGCAGCGATGATACCACTAAGAAAAAGTGGTCATCAGAGCAAGGACTAATGAGTCTTTTGTTTTGTTTTTTAATTTTTTTATTCTTTGCCCCAGGGGTACAGGTCTGTGAATCATCAGGCTTACACCCTTCACAGCACTCACCATAGCACAAACCCTCCCCAGTGTCCATAACCCATCCACCCTGTCCCTGCCCTCCCACCCCCCAGGAACCCTCAGTGAGTCTTGTTTTCTACGTGCCACGTGCTTTAGACAGGTTCTCCCTCTGGGAAGTTCAGTAAAAACCTTGCTGGACTGACTTGGGTGCGTGCCCACCTCCGAACCCCCGCGGTGGGTGGGGTGGAAGATAGTATCCAGCCCGGCCTGGATCCTGTGTCTTGCCTGGACCTAGGGTTGCCGTGCTAACCCAGAACCTACCCCAGACCCTGCACGGGGGCGGGTTGGTTCCCGGGCTCCGGGGGGCTGTACGTTCAAGGACCATAGGCTGTGGTCAGCAAAGCAGGGAGCTGCCCCCGTCACACACGGTCCCGCGCGAGCTTGTGTCGTCGGGGTGGGGACGTTATACCCCACACAGCAGTAAGCCCCTGTTCTCCTTGGGGGCGGCGGCCGCAGTTCTGCCCTGTGGTGTGGGGCCCTGGGAATCTTCCGGAAGGCCCATCAGCCGCGAATAATTCCCATCACTGTCGTCACACCCAAGACCCCTCCCTTCGGGGTGATGGCTTGAGTCCTGCTTCTTTGGGGTAGAACGGGATCCTCCTGGGGGCGCAGTGTGAGTCCCATTACTTTGGGGTATGGCAGGAGCCCCGTCGTCTTAGGGGAGAAGCGTGAGTCCCCCGCCTTCAGGGTAAAGCTGTAGGACTTGCCGCCGTGGAAGGTGGTGGTTCTTACTGGAGCTGATCTGACCCCGTCCCCGCAGGGGGTGATGTTTGGAGACACTTTTGGCTGGCATGGAGTGGGTGAGGCCCAGGGGGGCTGCTCACCACCTTCCAGGGGCAGAACACGCTCACAAGGGAGAATTCTCCTGCCCCAAATGTCAGCAGTGCTCTGGTTGAAATGCCCAGGCTTGGGGTAACAGCGTGCGTCCCGTCCCCTGGGACCCGGTGCAGCCCTGGCGCGTGGGGTCCTGGGCGCCCTGACCCCCTCTCTCCGCTCTCTCTTCAGCCTGATGTGCACTCCGTGCCTGGGCCCCTGTCCCAAGGTCTGCCACATCCTGGAAGGCGAGAAGACCATCGACTCGGTGACGTCCGCCCAGGAGCTTCGCGGCTGCACTGTGGTCAACGGAAGCCTCATCATCAACATTCGAGGGGGGAGTGAGTGCTCTGGGGGTGGGGGCTGCCGCCGGACCGGGCCCCAGCTTCCCAGCTACACACCAGGGGAGGAGACCCTTGAGGAGTTGGCTTCCAGACCTGAAATTCACGGCTCAGTCCCGGCCCCGCCCACCCGGGGATTCTGATTTTCCGCGCTGGAAATTGGCGTTCTTAACGTGGGAATTTGCATTTTTAATAAGTAGGCCGCGTGCCCTGTGGCTGGTCTGCGGGCCGTGTTTCCAGAAATACTCCAGAAATATGGTCGCAGGCAAAAAGACATGCCTTTGTTTATTTATTCAGCAAGCATTTATCGAATGAATACTCACAGTGAACAAAGCAAAGGGTCTCAGAAATAAACCCTTCAATGTATAATGTAAACTTGGGGTGGACCCCGCTATGGAGGGAAGTAAAAGCAGGGTAATGGGGGGAGCTGAGATTGGTGATGTTTTCTTACAGAGGGCCATAGAATAACTATATTCAGCTTTGCAGGCCAGACGCTCTCTGCCACAACTGTTCCACTCTGCTGCTGTAGAGAACTTGTGAATGAAGGGGCGTGGCTCTTTTCCAATTAAATGTTATTTACCAAACGGACTGGATTCTGCCCCTGGGCTGCCTGTCCTTTGCCAGCCTCTGAGATAGAGAATAAAGGGGTCTGCTGTTTTTGAAGGGGTTTCTTCTCTGAGGAGCGATGCTGAGAGCTGGAGATGGAGCAAACCAAGTAGATCCGTGAGAGAACGATATTCCGGGCAAAGGAGGGAGCCAGTGCAAAGGTCCTGCGGTAGAAGGATGCCTGGCTTGTTTAAGGGATGGTGGGGAGGCCTGTGTATCTGGAGGAGGGCACACAAGGTAAAGGATGAGAAATAATGTGCTGGTCACTTACACAGGGACTTGCAGACCCTGTAGTAAAGGCTTTGTCTAGTATTCTAAGTGTGATGCATTTTGATCAGGGTATGTCGAAGTCACTTGCAGCCTCTAGGTTGACTCCTCACTATGGGAGATTAGGGGAAGATTGGAATATTTCTGTAGAAGCTCACGGGGTATTCTCTCCTTTCCTTAGACAACCTGGCAGCTGAGCTGGAGGCCAACCTCGGACTCATTGAAGAAATTTCCGGGTATCTGAAAATCCGGAGATCCTACGCTCTTGTGTCGCTTTCCTTTTTCCGGAAGTTACGGCTGATTCGAGGAGAGACCTTGGAAATCGGGTACGTGGCCTGGTTCTTTGTGTGGCCTGAGAGCCCACTAGGAGGTTCGTGAGTTAAAGCAACTGAGGGGTTTCTGCCAAGACACGGAAACCCCTGTGTCCGCAGACGGATAAATGCGTAAAGATGGGGCCCGTACACGCAGTGGAATATCACTCGGCCATAAAAAGGAAGGAAATCCTGCCATTTGCAAGAACACGTATGGACCCTGAGGGTGTTAACGCTGAGTGAAATAAAGTCAAGGAAAGGCAAATGCTATGGGATCTCACTTAGATGAGGACTCTAAAAACATAACAACAAAACCAAGCTTCAAGACACAGAGAGTAGATGGGCGGTTGCCAGAAGCAGGGGTGGAGGGTGGGGGGAACAGGTGCTGGGGGTCAGAGGGTGTGGACCTCCAGTCCTAAAAATAAGTAAGTCCTGGGGATGTAATGTACCTGGGGTAACCATAGTTACCAGGACTGTGTCATACATGTGCAAGTTGCTATGAGTGTAAATCTTATTTTTTTAAAAAGATTTTATTTATTTATTTGACAGAGAGCACAAGCAAGGGGAGAGGCAGGCAGAGAGAGAGAGAGAGAGAGAGAGAGGGAGAAGCGGGTTCCCCACTAAGCAGGGAGCCCAACGCGGGGCTCCATCCCAGGACCCTGAGATCATGACCCGAGCCGAATGCAGACGCCCAATGAACTGAGCCACCCAGAACTTTTTTAAGATCTACTTTCTTAGCAGCTTTTAAATAGGTGATACAGTATCATTAACTCTATGTAGCATGATAGAACTTGGGGGTTTTTAAAGCCCCCGGAGTATCCGTTAGGGGACAGTGCCTGGAGAAGGCTCATGAGGAGGAAGCGTGCTGGAGTCTGTCGAGAGATCTGGCCGAGGAAGTGGATACAGTCACTCTCGGTCCATCGCCGGGGGTACAGCTCAAACTTTGTGCCCTGCAAGTACGCTTTGGGCTTTGTGTTGAGTTGGCGTGCCACCTTGACCGGGACCCCGGGAGTGCGGTGCCCTCTACCTTGTCACCTCTCGGTCCCCTTTGACATTGTCTGCCCCTTGCTGAACTTCTCATCCCTGGCCCGTAGGATTCTGCTTCTTGGAGATACTCGCCCTGCCTGCTCATCTCCCTCCCGGGTCCTTTCACTCCACCTGCCTTTGAGACTCGATGTGCGGGGCTCCCAGCCCTGGCTGTCTCTCTAGCGGTCTCCTGCGTGTGCTGAGAGCTCCAGCCCTGGCGTCCCCTCCAGCCTCTAGCGGGTGACCCCCAGCAGCCTCCTCTCCTGGCCCTGCCTGTCCACCCTCATTCCTCTGATCCCCTCCCCTCGGCGTCGGCGGACTCTGCGTAGGTCAGCAAGACCACAGAAAGCCAGACTAACGGTGTTTCCCGCCGACGGGGAGAGACTCACGAGCGATGAGTCTGCGGAGGGCTGTCCAGCGGTGCCGTCCGGGACCCCGGGTTCTGTCCATTTCCGTGCTCCTCGGGGTCACAAGTCCAGCCGCGGCCCCGCCGTCTTGGCGTTGGGGAGGACCAGCCGGTGAATGACCAGGTCTGTGTATGTTTCCGCAGGAACTACTCTTTCTACGCCTTGGACAACCAGAACCTAAGGCAGCTCTGGGACTGGAGCAAGCACAACCTCACCATCACTCAGGGGAAGCTCTTCTTCCACTATAACCCCAAACTCTGCTTGTCAGAAATTCACAAGATGGAGGAAGTGTCAGGAACCAAGGGGCGCCAGGAGAGGAACGACATTGCCCTGAAGACCAATGGGGACCAGGCGTCTTGTAAGTGGTGATGTCCTGGTCCTTCCAGCCCGCGGACCAGAGAAGGTGGCCCCCCTCCTCCCCCACGACTGCACAGGCCTGGGGGCCGGGGGGTGTCATTGTCCCCCAGTGAGCGAAACCGACTCGGTGTCTTTCAGAGTTCCTGTTCGGAAATACCGAGGACAGGTGTATCTTATCTCAGTGATCAGCGAGATACAGTGCCTGATACTGGAAGATGCCACATCCACATTGAATGGGTGGATGAATGAATGAATGAGCGAATGAATGAGTCGATTCCTCCGTATGGATGGCCTTAGCTCCAATGCCTTAGCTGGTCTTGTAGCTGCCATAGAACTGGAAGCTGCCCGCTGATGACACTCCCTTGATAGGTTCTCTCTTGAAGGGACATCTGAGCCTTGAGGCGCCAAGGCTTCTGTATTACCCTCCTATGGACTCGGGTCCTCGGGTCCGAGCGGCGGAGGGTGGGAATTCAGGGGGCGGAGAGACAGCAAGGTCGGGGTGGAGCTAAGGGAGGCCTTGCTGGCATTCCACTCTTCCTAAGGCACGGTCTCCCCACAATTTACACGCTCTCTAAACTCCCTCGGCACGTGTTCAGTTTGCACCGGAGTTAAATGTCTTCCGACACGTATGTGTGACAACGTTGTGCCAGCATGGACGTGACTCTTGAAAGTCGCTTTTCCCAATGGCTGTGACCTCCTGTTGAGGCTCTGGCCAAGCCACTGGCTGAGGGTAGTGGCCGGCTCTTGCGTCCGAGCCCCGGGAGGAGGCGTGTGGGAGTGAGACCACCCCCCCAAGGAAGAGCAGACTGACCTGTCCCTTCTCACGGGCGCGCCTGGAGATGTAGGATCACCCGCTTGGGGCTGGGCTGAAAAAAGTTTTTAATACCGATATCGTTCCTGTTTTTAAATTTTCCTAGGTGAAAATGAACTCCTTAAATTTTCTTACATTCGGACGTCGTATGACAAGATCTTGCTGAAATGGGAGCCGTACTGGCCCCCTGACTTCCGAGACCTCCTGGGGTTCATGCTTTTTTATAAAGAGGCGTAAGTAGAGGATAAAGAGGGTTCGGAGGTTCCCCTCGGAGCCTCCCTTGTCTCTCTCTTCCTTGGGGATGGCTTCATCCGTCCCTTCATACCACCTCACAAGCTGATGGCACGGGAAGTTAGTAACGTCCCCATTTGTCAAAACCAGAAATTTAAACCAACAGGTTTCCTTTGTCAGTTGCCTACAGCAACATTCCATGTTGCCTCCTATCCATACATCTCGCCAAGAAGTCCTTACCAAGTTCGCTCAGTCTACTTAGTGGGTTTTCAAAGATTTATATTCATATTGATCTTGTGTTTTTTCCAACATTTCAAGAGTTGTGGCAACACATACATGACATGATTGGCCACTTGAACTGGGTTTCTCTGTACAGCTCAGTGGCGCTAAGCACATTCACAGTATTGGGCAACTGTCTCCACTGCCCATCTCTAGAATGTTCTCATCTTCCCAAATGAAAACTGTCCCCATTAAATAACACCTGGTCATTCTGAGTACAGTTGGCCCTTGACCAAAGTTAGCGGCGCTGACCCCCCCCCCAGTCAAAAAATCCACATAAAATTTTTATCTCCCCCCAGACTTAGCCTACTATTGACCGGAACCCTACGAAGAACGCAAACCATCAACTAACGTGGATTTTGGATGTTATATGTATTATAGACTGTATTCTTACAAGAAAGTCAGCTAGAGAAAAGAAAATGTTATTAAGAAAGTCACAAGGGGGGCGCCTGGGTGGCTCAGTGGGTTAAGCCTCTGCCTTTGGCTTAGGTCATGATCCCAGGTCCTGGGATCGAGCCCCGCATCAGGCTCTGTTCCGCGGGAAGGCTGCTTCTCCCTCTCCCACTCCCCCTGCTTGTGTTCCCTCTCTCGCTGTGTCTCTCTCTGTCAAGTAAATAAATAAAATCTTTAAAAAAAAAAGTCACAAGGAGGGGAAATGCATTTATGGGCCTGTACTGTAAGAACTCCCCACGTGAGGGGATCCACGCCGTTCAGCCCACATTTTTCAAGGGTCTGCTGTATCCGACTGCCCTGAAAAAAACTATTTAAAAAAATTTTGTTTTTAAGTAATCTGTATAACCAACATGGGGCTTGAATTTACAACGCTGAGGTCAGGAGTTGGACACGCCACTGACCAAACCATCCAGAGTCCCCTGACGGTGCTGAAATCTTAAAGGGAGGTGATGGAAGGTGCAATAGTATTCTTAGTAATACTTACTCTGTCTTTGAAGGTTTATTATGCTCGGACTGTGTGCTGGGAAGTAGTGCAGTCTTTTTTTAAAAAGATTTTATTTATTCATTTAAGAGAGAGAGAGAGTGCGCGTGCAGGTGCACAGGGAGTGGGGGAGGGGCAGAGGGAGAGGGAGAGAGAATTTCAAGCAGACACCGTGCTGAGTGTAGAGCCTGATGCAAGGCTCAGTCTCGCAACCCTGAGATCATGACTTGAGCCGAAATCAAGAGTTGGACGCTTAACCACCCAGGCACCCCTCTCCTAGAGTCTTGCCAGCAAGTAGTGAGGTATTGGTATCATCATCATCACTGCTGATGTAATTGGAAAGTTGAACTGGGGGTCCCTTCTCTTTGGAATCCGTGTCATTTTTCTTCATGGCGTAAGATTGTTGGTGAACAGGAGGCAGCCCTACAGGATGTCGCCCTCTCTGCTGCATCTCTCTGTCCTGAGTGCAAGAGTCATGGAATGATAACACCTTCTGCTTTGTCTCGAAAGCCCTTACCAGAATGTGACCGAGTTTGACGGGCAGGACGCGTGTGGCTCCAACAGCTGGACGGTGGTAGACATCGACCCGCCTCTGCGGTCCAATGACCCCAAGTCACAGAACCACCCAGGGTGGCTGATGCGAGGTCTCAAGCCCTGGACCCAGTATGCCATCTTTGTCAAGACCTTGGTCACCTTTTCTGATGAACGCCGCACGTACGGGGCCAAGAGCGACATCATCTACGTGCAGACAGATGCCACTAGTAAGTGTCTCTTGCGCGAAATGGACATTGTGCCTTGAACACGTTGACACGGTGGTGTTGTGGGAAGTGCTCTTTGATGTGGTTATTGGCTTCTAAAAGAGCCGGGTGCCGAAGCTTATAATTTCAGAAGACAAGGCAGTAGCAGCAAGCTATATATATATATAGATTCCTTCTCATTCTGGAAAATTTTCAAATATTCACAAAAGAAGGAGAAAAATGAGCCCCACGGACCATCTCCCAGCTTCAACAATTATGTTTTGCTGTTTTTATTTCATCTCTATGCCCCTCCACCCTTTTTTGGGGGAGGTGGGAAACAGGAATATTTCACAGCAGTTTAGTGGTATTTGTATTTTCACAAACCCTAAGTCCTTCTCCTGTTGTGGGGTCCTCAGCCCTGGGGTGATTCTGCCCCCTGCGGACACTCACGTGGTGATGTCTGGAGACAGTTTAGGTCGTCACGACGTGGACGTGGGCCTGCTGGTGCTGTCTGCTCCTCGGCACCCGGCAGTGCCCAGGGCAGACCCCCCCACCACGAAGAATTATCTGGCCCCACGTGTCTGTAGTACCGAGGGTGAGGAGCCCTGTCCCGTGGGATACAGTCCAGACGTTATGAGCCAGCCCCAGCTTTTTTGGTGGGTTCCCTCCCCCCTGCCCTCCCGCCGCCCCATATCCGTCAGCAATTCCAAAGCACTCCACGGTTTCTGGAAGCTTCTAACGTCCAGATCTTTGTACCCACAAAGCCCTCTACCTTGAGAGCCCCACCCCCGCCGCCCGCTGACTCCCTCAGACACCTGCGTTCTCGAGGGGCAGGTTTCGTGGAGCCCAAAGCTGGTACGTTCTGGGGGGTGTTAGGTGGGGTACTGTCTCAGCGATACGGATGACGGGCAAACCCACGCTGGGAGTCGCCCCGTGACTGGGTTCCATGTGGGGCGAACGTTACCTGGAGAATGTGTTTGTTTCTCTCTTCCCACTCCTGTCCGTCTTCCCAGCGTCCTTCCGGCGCCCGGAGCAGAGAGCGCTTGGCACGCGCTTGTTGCCTCCCCAAATGCGTGTTGCACCCATGAATGAACGAGTGGTCCTGTAATCTGTGGCATGAATGGACTGTGATTTGGTCCCCTGCGCACTGGCCCGGTGGGCTTTCCACGCATCTCCAGTCTTCTGTCGTTAACACTGCAGCGGACACCCCGTGATTTCTCTAAGCCGCGCGTTCCTTCTTATGACCGCCGACAGCCAGTCCCCTCTGCTCAACGGTGGTCTGTGTTCCCTTTCTCCTCTGCAGACCCTTCTGTCCCCTTGGATCCGATCTCCGTTTCTAATTCCTCGTCGCAGATCATTCTGAAGTGGAAGCCGCCCTCGGACCCCAACGGCAACATCACGCACTATCTGGTTTTCTGGGAGAGGCAGGCAGAAGACAGTGAGCTCTATGAGCTGGATTATTGCCTCAAAGGTAAGTGCCGGGGCGGGGGGGTGTGGGAGCAGATGATCCACTTTGCCCTGCCGCCGGGCAAGCATCCCCCGGCCCCCAGCTTCCCAGTGTAAGTGGGCCCACACAAGTCATTGCCTCTTGTACAAAAGCACGCAGACGCATTTTATTTTTTATTTTTATTTATTTATTTATTTTTAAAAGATTTTATTTATTTATTTGACATAGAGAGAGAGATCAAATTACAAGTAGGCAGAGAGAGAGGAGGAAGCAGTCTCCCCGCTGAGCAGAGAGCCCGACGTGGGCCTCGATCCCAGGACCCAAGCAGAGAGCCCAACGTGGGCCTCGATCCCAGGACCCTGAGAGCATGACCTGAGCCGAAGGCAGAGGCTTTGACCCACTGAGCCACCCAGGCGCCCACGCAGACGCATTTTAAACATCACTGCCTCGTGATACTGAAGACTCGGGTCAAAACCAGTTGGTTCCCATGTCTTGGCGCCATTTCCTTCTGGCATTTTCTTCCCCTCCCTCTTCCCCACTGTGGGGATGCGGCTCTGTCAGCCCCCTGGATTCGGGGGCTAAGCTAGGAGTCGAGGGGTTAATGACCAAGGGAAGAGTTGTAGCCCCTACATTTAGAGCCTTAATGTTTTAAGGATTGAGGGAGCAAGGACTGGTCGTGTGTTCCCTCCTGTGCTTTCCATGAGCAATTTATACCCATGATGATTCCCCCCCCCATCTTTAATCTTGTTTACTTAACAGGCTTCATCCATTTGTAGGAAAATAGAAAATTATCTGAGCCTCGGACTAGTTTGTATAAATTAGTTTAAAATTTTAAAGCTGGATTTAAAAAAAAAACATCAAATCGGAGAAACTGATGTCATTTTTTTTTAGGGTGTGTGTGTGTGTGTGTGTGTTTTATATTTGTCCATATTTATTTTTCTTTAGATTGTTTTTTTTTTTTTTAAAGATTTTATTTATTTATTTGACACAGAGAGAGAGATTACAAGTAGGCAGAGAGGCAGGCAGAGAGACAAGGAGAGGAGGAAGCAGGCTCCTTGCTGAGCAGAGAGCCCGATGCGGGCCTCGATCCCAGGACCCTGGGATCATGACCTGAGCCGAAAGCAGAGGCTTTAACCCACTGAGCCACCCAGGCACCCACTTTAGATTGTTTTGAGTTAGTGATTTCCTCAGCCCTTGACCTTGGATGCAAAGGCTCAGAGAGCTCTGGCGAGCCACGGCGGAGGCCTTGAGCCTGCGGGCGACTCTTGGCAAGACCTCTGACCTGCTGTAGGGCTTTGGGCGAGTCACCGAGCCCTTTGCTGGCTGCCTCCTTTTCGGGAGTCAGGGCAAGAGGCCAGATGATCTCCGGGAGCTGTCCCAGCTCTAAGATCATGTGCTATATGTATGCCTGTGACCTCATCCCCCCCCCCCACTCCCCCCCTGAGCTGAGGCTTGCAAACGTGATTTATCTCCTCAGATGCTTTATATAACTCAGGAGCAAACACAGGCCTCAGCTTAGCTGTGAGCTGTTGGCCCTACATTCGAGTAACCGAAACCACCGTCTTGAACCACCACCAGCAGTGGCCTTTGGTGCTTTCCTTTTTTTTTTTTTTTTTTTTTAAAAGAGTAACAACTTGAATTCTGTCATTACAATGGGGCTGTTTAAACATGGCTTAATGTGTAACGATCACGAAGTTGATGGAATTAAAAAATAAACTTGCTGAGGACCGATATGGTATGATTCCACCTGTAGGAGACCCCAGAAGAGCGCCATCCACAGAGGCAGAAGGTAGATGGTGGGAGCCGGGGGTCGGGGAGGGGGAGGGGAGTCCGTGCTTCGTGGGGACAGAGGTTCTGTTCGGGAGATGAGAAAGTTCTGGAGACGGAGGGCGGGGGTGGCTGCAGGACAGTGAGCGTGCTTCATCCTGCTGAGCTGTGCACTTACAAATGATTAAGTGGGTAAATTTTATGTTACGGGGACTTCACCACAATGTGAAAAAAATACGCAAAATAAATAAGCTTACTAACTGTGACGAGTGGTGGTTTCCCATTAGTATCACCAGATGGTATTTTTCCCCCAGGGTTTACTGAAATATGGTTGAATTATAAGATGTTGACAGGTAGGACTGTAAGGTCTTAAAAGGGCCCATCGGGATGGTTTTGATACACGTGTGTGCCGTGGCTGGATTGCTCCGTGAGTGAGTGAGTTCATGTCCATCGCTTGGTATTTTTCCCTTTGTGTGTGTGGGAACACACACGAGTTCGACTTGAAGTTCTGCGCCCTTAGCATATTTCAGTTCTAGACTACAGCGTTGTCAACTGCAGTTTTAGAAATTGTGGTGAGATGGATATAACATAAATTGACTCTCTTAACCATTTTTAAGTGCACGGCTCAGTGACAGTAAGCACGCTTGTTGGTGTCCCCATCGTCCTTCTCCAGAACTTTCTCATCTTCCCTGACTGAGTCTCTGTCCCCGTGAAGCACTGACTCCCCATCTGCTCCCCCAGCCCTGGCTCCCACCGTCCCCTCTGCCTCTGTGGACGGGACTGTCCGAGGCGCCTCGTTACCTATACTTTTACTGTGTAGTCACAGAAAAACCGTGGGACACGACGTGCCCCACGGTGGGCGCCAGAGAGGGTGACAGGAGTGAGGAAGTGTGTCTGGCCTGATCAAAAAGCCCTTTCCTGGGCGCCTGGGTGGCTCAGTGGGTTAAAGCCTCTGCCTTTGGCTCAGGTCATGATCTCAGGGTCTTGGGATCGAGCCCCGCATTGGGCTCTCTGCTCGGCAGGGAGCCTCCTTCCTCCTCTCTGTCTGCCTGCCTGCCTCTCTGCCTACTTGTGATCTCTCTCTGTGTGTCAAATAAATAAATAAAATCTTTAAAAAAAAGAAAAAAAAAAGCCCTTTCCTCTCCAGAAAGTTCTCAGGATCCTCCCCCACGGACACCCGACCTTTTTCTTCCGCCCGTAATGCCATGACCAGTCCCTGTCACGGTTAACCCAGCCAGGTTCGTCTGTGTCTATTAATAAACATCAGAAGTATTTTTAAGAGTCCCCCGTTAGCCGTTCACAGCTGTATAAATACTCGGATTCCGAGTGGATGCTCACCATTCACGGGAAGGTGCTTAGAGCCCATTGTCTCCAGGACCCTTTCGAGGGGAGAGGAGAAAAAAGCGCTCAGTCGCCCCTAGGAGGCTCCGGACGCAAGGGCTGGTGGCGGGAAAGGTGAATCCCAGGGCCCCGGGTGGATTCTGCCCCAAGAGAGTAGCTTTCATGCCTCACCGTCGCACCCAGAGCGTGTCTGTGGCTCACACGATGGATGGCAGGTGTCCCTGGGGTTGGACTCAGGGGTCGAGACACCGCCAGCCGCGGTACTTGCAAAACAGCTTTGTGTTTTTGAAAAATGTCTCCCATCGCCCCTCATGTCCTTAGTCCAGGGTGTCTGTTCCTCAGCACTGTTGACGTGTGCGGCCGCAGCGTTCTGCGGGGCGGGGCTGTCCCGTGCCTCGTGGGATGGTCAGCAGCAGCCCCCCTCCCCCGGCCTCACCCCCCAGGCGCCCGAGTCTCCTCCACCCCCCAGTGTCCCTCATAGAACATCTCTAGACCTTGCCCGGTGTCCTGGGGGTGGGCGACGGTGCAGAATTCCCTCCCCTGCCCCCCGCCCCTGGGAAAGGACCGCTGCTCTACTGATTTCTGGATTCCTGCACGAACTGTGGATTCTTTCATTTGTAACCATGGGGTCTGTACTTCGGACTCTTTATATGGCCTCCCGTCACTTTATATGGTTGACTGGCTGATTGATTCATTCATGCAACTGTCACTTGCTTCCACCCCGTGTCGCCCCCCCCCCCAGCCTTTTTCTAATCCCTCCTCCCACCATCCTGTCCCTCATTCTGTCCTTCTAGCTGCCTTGGGTTCTTGGTGTGTCTTTTGGCATGCCAGGGAAATTCCTACCCCAGGGACTTTGCACTTGCTTTTTCTCCGTCTGAACTGCTTTACACCAAGATGTGTGCGTAGCTCATTCCTTTCCTTAATCTGGGACTGCGCAGCGGTCCCTTCCTCCAAGACCACCTCATGAAAAGCATCAGCCCCTCTGTGTGACATCCTCTGTACGTCCACCCTGCCAGTGACCCATGTCCTATGCATTTATGTCGATCATGTAGGCCCTTCCCCCCGCGCCCGTCCCAGCCTCTAGGTTGTAGGTTCCACGGAGCCCGGACATACCTGGTCACCTTACAGTCTCCAGCCTGATGGGGTGGCCTCACAGTTTCTGGAACACCCTGACACGCACCAGTGCCCCATGCGCCCGGCCCCTCCGAGAAGACCCCACTGGTGGCGTGTGTCTGGCGGGGTCCGGGGAAGGATCCGAGGCCACCCGCTGTGCCTGTCTCTAGGGTTGAAGCTGCCCTCCCGGACCTGGTCGCCGCCGTTCGAGGCCGAGGGCTCCCAGAAGCACAACCAGAGTGACTACGAGGAGTCTGCCGGCGAGTGCTGCTCCTGCCCCAAGACGGATTCTCAGATCCTCAAGGAGCTGGAGGAGTCCTCGTTTAGGAAGACGTTTGAGGATTACCTGCACAATGTGGTGTTCGTCCCCAGGTCAGGACTCTTCATGGGCTCCGTTGGGGGGGGTGTCATTGCCTGGGGAACGAGAGGAAGAGGGGCCCCGGGGGGCAGGGGGCGGGTCAGGGAAGAGATTCAATAGGAAATAGAGCAAATAAGGGGGAAAGTTAGAAAAAATAACAAAAATCCCCCAAACCCTCAAGATTCGCTTTCCCACCTGGCCCAAATTCTTTTTACCCCCCTCCGGCCTCCATCTGCGTTCTTAAATGAGTTCCATTAGATTTTTAGGCACACCCCTAGGAATACCACCCCCCAAACCCCGGGCCCCATGCTTGCTTGATTTATCTGGAAGGTTCAAGCTTGGAGCATCCTCTTTGTTCATCTCTCCACCCTTCTCATCCTTCTGGAAATTTCTGCGGCACCTTCAAAACCCGGCGGCTTCTCCTATTTAAATCTGTTGAGTGTCCTTTAGGGAGCGAAAGGGTCTGCCGACGTCCATAGGCTGGGAGAGGGTTTGCGGTGACAATGACCCCAGGCTCCTCATCCCCCGTCTTTCCCTTTCCCAGGTCAGAGATGCTTAGTAAATGGCATGTGTCTCTCGCTGCCTCAGTTTACTTGTCTGCCAAGGGCAGATGATGATAGTCATTACGTCTTAGGATTGTGAGAGCGCATGAGTGCTCCAGGCTTCACGGCCTTGACCCTATGGATGGTCAAGGGCCTTGACCCTTGACCCTTGGACCTGTGGAGCCAGCCGGTCCTCTGCTGGGGGCCCGCCCCGAGTAGGAGCTGAGCGGTGTCCTTGCCTCCACCTACCCAACGCCAGCAGAGCTGTGTGCCTCCTCTCGGTCCCCGAGTCTTCAGAGTCACCCACTGACACAGCTGTCACCTCCCTTCCATGGGTCCAGAGCCGGTGTTTCGGGCCGGTGAGGGCCCCGACCCCGGTTCCGGCAGCTGGTGAGGCGTGTGGGCTGTGAGGCGACAGGCTGTCTCCAGAGTGGACCGAAACCCCAAAAGGGTGACGTTGGGATAAAACAGGATCCTAAAAGGAATCCCTTCGAATGCCTGCCATCGCTTCGCACACGAATAAATGTTTTCCCAGAATCACTGTTGTGTGACATTTAAAAAAAAATAAATTTCTTTCTTGGGTTATTTTTTCCCCCCGTGACCCTGAGTCCAAAGAGCGCTAAATGTCACAGCCCGGACGTGGGGGGCAGTTAGCGTTTTACCCGGTGAAAGCAAAACACTGCTGGACTCAAGGAAACGGCTGAGTCGGTTGTGATGTTTCAATGTAGTCAAGTTCAGCACGTGAGGGGGGCCCCAGCGGGCCAGGTCTCGGGGCGGGGGGAGGGGGGTTCTCTGATTCTCCCCTCCCCCTCCTGCTGTCCTCTCTGCCTCCGATGGAGACCCTGTGATGTGGGGGGCGGGAGACGTGGTCCGCAGTCAAGGGCAGGGCGCCCTTGGGCTGCTCGGAGGGCATGCGGCTTCCCTGTGCCAGAAGCCAGCGGTCTGTCTGAACGAGTTCTGTCTGTCCTCAAAGTGGTTGGTTTTGTCTTCACAGAAAATCCTCGTCAAGCCCTGGTGCCGAGGACACTAGGTACGACTCCCCCGCAGGAGGCGCGCGTGGCCGCTGGGGGCCAGGCAGGGCAGGAAGCATGCCGTGTGCCTTTGAGACTCCAGAGGCTTCCGTGGCTTTAATGCATGTGGTGGGCGGCCCTGGCGATCTCGGAGGCTTCGTGAATTCCTGCGGGAACTGCCTTCACCCTCAGATGGGGTCTGGGCACGAATGTGGGGAACGAATCAGCACTAACACACCCTTACTAAAACGTAGACTCAAGGGGCGCCTGGCTGGCCCAGTCGGTGGAGCAGGTGACTCTTGATCTCTGGGTCATGCGTTCGAGCCCCACATTGGGGGCAGAGTTTATGTTAAAAAAAAAAGGGCAGCGACTAGAGGGCCGTATGTTCTGGGCACCTCTTAGATGCCCTGCATGGTCCTCCACGCATTCACTTGCTAAGCATTTATCGGCACTGACGGTGTGGGCTGGTCTGCGCCTGGAACCCAGAGTCTGAGTCACGTGCAGCAGGTAGCGGGGGGAGCTGGGTCTGCGAGCAGAACGTTTTTGTTCGGGGTGACGAGTGCGGGGCTGCAGGTGTGTGAGCCAAGGCACGCTGAGCTCCCCTGAGGACGGGCCGGCTTCCCTTCGATTGGTGTCTTGAAGTGCCGAGGGGGCATGTTCTGGAGGAGAGGACAGGCGGAGAAGCTGGGAAGAGGAAGCCCTTGCGATGAATCATGCCGCCCCCCCCCCCCAGAAGGAGGAATAGGGGGTAGACTGGAAAGGCAGGTCACGGCCCTGTGGGAGGGATGTTACTCTCTGGGCCCTGGATTTGCTTCTTGATTTTTCAGGCTTATTCGTGTGGCCCTGACCTGACCTCTAGTGGCCATTTGGAATATAACCTGTGGAAAAGAAAGACCTGGACCTTTGAGGCTTGGGTCCACTTCGGGGTTTCTCAAATCTGACACGTACTGACATTGAGGGTCAGAACATTCTCTGTTGTGGGGCCCGCCCTGCACGTGGTCGGATGTTGGGCGGCATCTCGGGTCTCTGGCCTCACAATGCTAGTAGTTCACGTGGCCCCCCAGTAGTGACAACCAAAGATGTCCCCAGACATGCCAGACGTCCCCCTGTGGCAGGGCGAGGGGCAGACTCAGCCCTGGTTGAGGGCCACTGGTTTGCTATGAGATTGTGGGGTGTGTAGGCAGCGGGGACTGCGGGAACCCCAAACCACAGATAGCGGGGCGGCGCAGAGGGGGCGAGTGCATATACATTCCACTTGTTTGATGAGACCTTTCCACGTTTCCAGTTGTTCGGACACCCATCTCTCAGTTTTTTCCTGAGGCCCTAGTGTTGTGGTCATTTGGGAAAAGGCCCATTTGGCCTGGATGGAAATGTGACTCTGGCTAACATGGGTCTGTCTTTGGTTTCCGTTCAGGAATGTCACAGTCTTTGCATGTGAAGAGACCTCATGAAAAATCTAAATGCATGTTCCCTTCCACTCCCCACCCCCAGAGGGTTTGTCTTCTGACTACGCTGCAGTAGAAACTAAAAATTGGCTTCAAACATTTGAACAGAAAAGTCCTCCCTGGTGATTTGAAGTCGATCTCTTTGATACCTTTTGGGAGAAGCAGACCTGGAGACTTTCAGTAAAGTCCTTTTGGAAAATAGTGGGAATGAGAATATCATGTACCTCAGATTTGTAGAATATCACCAAAGCTGGGCTTTGATGCGAGTTTGTAGCCTTAAATGATCTTGTAAGTGAAGAAAAAAACCTAAAAAGGTAAAAATAGAAATGTATTGTGAGGGAGGGGAATCCCGATGGCTGAACTTGCAAATATAAGGATGAAAACCACAAAGAACTAGAAGTGAAGCAGGTGATCTGAAACTAGGGTCGAAGGAAGATTTTAATGTTGAATTCTCTGGACAGTCTCGTATTATTCAAGTTGAAGCTTTCGGTGAGGAGGGAAGTTTTAATTTGATCTGATTCAAGGTGAAGCAGAAAAAATAAAATATTCTAATAACTTTGGTAAACGAGTAAAAATTATGTCTCATAAAGGCCCCGGGCCCAGAGAATTTCACAGATGTGTTATCTCAAACTCTGTGATATAGAAACTTTTCTGAGCATAGAGATCAATGGAAATCTTTCCAGGTCATTTTATGAAACTAGCGTAATGTCCATTAGCAGAACTTGATGTAGCTGCCATGTTGGCAGAAACCCCAGGACCAGTCCATGTGAGACGTTAGATCCAAACATCCTAAGTGGAACTGCGTGCTGACAGTATCGTTTCACTCAGAAGTACAAGGATGGTTTATGATCAGCAGACAGGATAATTCATCAAGGGGCCCAGTAAGGAAAATCGTATGATAATCTCATGAGACAGCATTAATTCAAAATTCCTAATTTAGGGAATGAGCAAAAAAGAGGCCTTTTAGGAAAGTAGGAGGAGAATACTTCTGCTACAAGGTAAATAAATACGACCTAGATGAAACCAACAGCCAAGCTAACATTGTACTTAAACTTCCCTGTTACATTTAGAAGGAAACCCAGTGTCGTCATTACTCACTAAGATTTTCCTGGGTAGCTGGCCAATGCAACAAGACGCAAAACAGAAATTAGAATAGCAGAGAGTGGATTGTGGGAAGTAACGTCACTGATCTTTGCAGATAGCCCAGTGCCCGGGTAGACTTGCTGTGACGTCACAGGCTGGCTGCCCCTCGTTGAAGTTTCATCGGAATGCAGCCACTCCCATTTGTTCATACTTTGTGTACGCCCACTTTCAATCTAGAATAGCTGGAAGGCCATTGAAAGTTGAGTAGAGACGAAAGGTACTTGGTGACACAGGCCCTGCAAAATCCAAAATATTTACTTCCTACCATCGACAGGAAAAGAGGGCCGAGTTTTTCTAGTGTGTTCCCTAGAAACGCAAGGATATAAACTATGAAACTCTTGGAAGAGAGTTTGGGGGAAAAGGTACAATGTAAATAAGCAAAAGCCCGGCGATATACTAGCAATAGTTAGAATAGAAAACAGAGATGATGATTGGTTTTGTAATTGCCCTACCACCTCGGGAACCGCACGGAGAATTAACTGTACAGGAGGAAAGGAAATGTCTGCTGAGCTCTGAGATTGTCCAGATTCTTGTGAAAGACTGTTTCGAATCATGTCCAGAAACCTCACCGGCCGTCCGGTTGATACAGTGTTAATATCCTTAGTGAATAAACAGGGTACCAGTAGGAACAGTGAGGAAAGCGCTAGAACATCATAGAAACAAGGAAGATGGACAGTTCCCTGGAGAAACACAAGGGACTGAGGGAGCAAAGACAAGCTCCCACGGAATGGTCTGAAGAGATGACGAACAAAGCAGCAGTGCCTTGTTTTTCAGTCAGTCTCTTGGGTTGAAAGTCTGCAGACAGACAAACAGACAGACAAAACCCAAAGAACCCTTTGACGCTGAATACTGATGAGGTTATCCTGATCAGGTGCATTTCAGGGGCTGCCGGGGAGACCCCAGTCGGTGGAAAGGTCCCGGAAAGCATTTTCGCCGTGTGGATGAATAGGCACAGCCTCGCGATTTCCCATCAAGAGCCTAGTTTTAGGATCTAATAAGACAACCCGACAATGATCAAAGCAGTGCTTACAAGAGTGGAAAACCCAGGCGCCCGGGCGGCTCAGTGGGTTAAAGCCGCTGCCTTCGGCTCAGGTCATGATCCCAGGGTCCTGGGATCGAGACCCGCATCGGGCTCTCTGCTCGGCAGGGAGCCTGCTTCCTCCTCTCTCTCTGCCTGCCTCTCTGCCTGCTTGTGATCTCTCTCTCTATGTGTCAAATAAATAAATACAATCTTTAAAGAAAAAAATAAGAGTAGAAAACCCTGGGATACTCTTATGCAGACATCCTCTGAGGTCCTGTGGGCTTGGTTCCAGACCCACCGTCATAAGACGAATATCACAGTAAAGCAGGTCACCCGAATTTTTCGGTTTCCCAGTGCGTATAACTATTCTGTTCATACCAGACTGTAGTCCGTTAGGCGTGCCTTAGCATTACGCCTAACAAAACAGTATACACGCCTTAATTAAAAAATAGTGCTACAAAATGGAGACCATCGTCGGCGCTTACGGTGAGTTGTACTCCCCGAGCACAGATCGCTGTGATAGATATGATGATAATGAGAAAGTTTGAAACAGTGTGAGAGTCCCCAAAGGTGACCCAGAGACACACAGTGAGGGAATGTTGCTGGTAGACTTGGCCCAGGCAAGGTGCCACAAACCTTCAGTTTGTAAAAATGCAGGATTTGCAAAGCACCGTAGAGCCAACGGCAATAAGACGAGGCGTGTCTGTATTAAATAAAATAGGAGCCTGGTGAGTGATTTATGGCTCGTGCATTAAATGGAGTATTTTTCAGTTTTCTGCATTGAGCATGTGCTCCTTCTGAACAGGGAGGGAAAACCTTCCTATTGAAAAAGACAAAACATAAATTCTGTGCTAAGTACTTAAAGCATTGTGTTTTAAGGAAGCTCTTTGATAGGGCGCCTGGGTGGCTCAGTGGGTTAAAGCCTCTGCCTTCGGCTCAGGTCATGATCTCAGGGTCCTGGGCTCGAGGCCCACATCGGGCTCCCTGCTCGGCGGGGAGCCTGCTTCCTCCTCTCTCTCTGCCTGCCTCTCTGCCTACTTGTGACCTCTCTCTCTGTCAAATGAATAAATCTTAAAAAAAAAAAAGGAAGCTCTTTGATGAATGTTTCCAATAGAACAGGCGAACAAAGGATTATAAAACGCACTTGGTCCTCATTATACCTACACATAACATTTCTAGGAACGAAATTGCCCCCAGAAAACTGAGGGCAGCGGAATGATGAGTCATTTAAATTTTCTCTGTGCTTTTTGTGTATGTGTGTTTATAAATTTTGAGGCTATTGCATTTATGTCTTAATTTCTTAATTGGGGGGAAATGTGTGTCAACTGTGTGGTTTTTTTCTTTTCTTTTTTTTGAGTTACCCTCACCAACCTGAGTGGTAAGCCTTTTTTTTTTTTTTTTAACCTAAGAATTGAAATGTAGTCACGTCTGTGATGTGGGTGCCCTCTGTGGTCATGAGAGTTCGAAGATGCGTGTTCCCTGTTTAGACAGATGATGCCGGCTGGTAGTTTGGTCTGCTGGGCTCATGCCGTTTGACAGGGTTCCTGAAAAGTTGGACCCTGACATGCTTTGGGCATCTGGTCTTTAGCCCTGACCCGGGGTGGCCGGCTAATCTGCAAGCTGACAACCTGAAATCAAGCATGTGGACGGGAATATCGGCGCGTGTCCCCCGCTGATGGTCCTGGAGCCCGGTGCCCCTGAGGGGGTCCTAGAAAGCTGCCCTGGGTTGTAATTCTGGGCAACCTGCATTTAATCCGCGTGCCTCCTTGCATTGCCACCCGCCCGTCTTTGATTCTGAGCCTTTATCCACCCGCGTCATTTTGTGTCTTAAAGACGGCGATCGCATGACCGTGTGTGTGTGTGTGTCCCGCTGTCGTGACAGGCCATCGCGGAAACGCAGGGCCCTCGGGGACGTTGCCAACGTGACGGCGGCCGCGCCCACGGCTCCGGGTTTCCCCAACACCTCGACCAGCGCGCCCACGAGCCCCGAGGAGCACAAGCCCTTCGAGAAAGTGGTGAACAAGGAGTCCCTGGTCATCTCTGGGCTGCGTCACTTCACCGGCTACCGCATAGAGCTGCAGGCTTGCAACCAAGACGCCCCCGAGGAGAGGTGCAGCGTGGCGGCCTACGTCAGCGCTAGGACCATGCCCGAAGGTGGGTGTCACACCACCCGCGCCAGGAGACCTGGGGTCACCGAGGGGCTGCGTGGATGTGTACCTTAACTTACCTGCCTTATCGTTTCTTATGTTTATGGGCGCCCGGCTTCCCCTTGCCATTGTAAAACTTTAGCAAATACGTACACACAGATAAATACATAAGAAACATAAAGTAAAAATAAATACATATGTGTATGGTATTAATCAGGGTTCTCGAGAGAACAGAACCCGTGGGATGTGAGCGAGATGGACAGATGGATAAGTAGGTGGGTAGACAGTCCCGCGAAGATGCGGGTTTTACGCATCCATTTCCCTCGTGGGAAATTTACGCCAGCAGCTTGAGCTGGGCTGCTCAGTTGGTCGGTGGTGGAGGTGGGATTTGATCCAGGGGTCAGGAGCCTGCCCCTAAGCACTGCTCCTTACAGCCAAGGCAGACGACATCGTGGGCCCCGTGACCCATGAAATCTTCGAGAACAATGTCGTCCACTTGATGTGGCAGGAACCAAAGGAACCCAACGGCCTGATTGTGCTGTATGAAGTGAGCTACCGACGCTACGGTGACGAGGTAAGACTCCGGATGCTCGGGCACGTGCCTTAGAGCCGTCGCTGGCACCCGCTCCCTCTTCTCAAAGTCTGGCCGAAACAGTCCTCCTGTTGGATGCGTTGTCATTAGGACTCCACGCTTTGATTTATAACTTTCCAGGGAGATGGGTGAGAAAGGCTGGTCTCTGGACTTACTTATTTCCTCAGTTTCTCATATCCAGCAGGGTGGATGATGGCTGCCTGCTTTGTGTCCCTCTTGACATCACAGGAGACCCATTTCACTTCAGACAGAATTCTCTGGGGGCAGAGGGAGAGGGAGAAGCAGACTCCCCGCTGAGCAGAGAGCTGGATGTGGGGCTCGATCCCAGGACCTTGGGATCAGGACCCGAGCCAAAGGCAGATGCTTAACCCACTGAGCCACTTGAGCTCTTAATAAGAAACTTTTTGTTCACTAGCAGACACCGTGCAGGGTGGTGTGTGAACGCAGAGATTCCCGAGATACAGCATCTTAGAAGAACAAAAAAGGAGCCAAGCTGTCCTGAGGGGTCACTGTGTGTCTCGCACATTCGAAGCCCCATACACGCAGTCTTATTTCCTTTATCATATTTTATCATGTCTAGGGCATGATGAGTGGCCCCGTGATTTTTACGGACTGCTAAAAAAAAAAAAAAAGATGCTGCCAATTCTAATTGTAAGTTGGTATTGCTTCTAAAGCTGACTTGCAATTTCAGAAATGCCAAAATGTGAAAATAATACGCCTCTCAGGATCGAAGAAATGCAATAAATCTGCAGAATAGTCCAGTGAGCTTGGTCCGGAGGCAGCCAGAATTTTTTGTCCTGGATCCATAAGGATAAAGTCAGGACTCAAACCCAAGACTGTTTGATGTTCTCCTGCGAGGGTTGGCAGCTTTTTTTTTTTTTTTTTTTGCCAAGGGCCAGATACTGAGCATGTTTGGCTTCGCGGCTGGATGGCCTCTGTTGCAAATACTTTTAACTCTGCTGATGTAGCTCAAAAGCCGTCCGATGGAGGAGACTACTCTTGTGGGGGTGTTTGTGTGCCAGAGAAACGTTGTTTCACAAAAGCCGGCAGCAGCCTGGCATTGCCTGTAAGCTGCGCCCGTAACTGTGGCTGGGTCTCCCTCCCGGAGGGGCTGGGGTCTGCACTTGCTGGGACAGGAGCTCTCCTGGCGCTTGAATCCGCCTGCCACGATTCTCCCCGGTCGCTTAAATCAGAGGTCGTTTTCTGTAAATGGCCAGAGAACTAAAGTTTTTAGTTTTGGGAGCTGTAAAGTCAGCCTTGAGCATGAGTGTGTTTGTTTGTTTGTTTGTTTGTTTGTTTGTTTCATAATAGCAGCTTTACCGTGACACATTCACGTACCATAAACTACGCCCATTTAAAATACACAGTTCAGGGCGACTGGCTGGATGGGTCGGTGGAGCACGCGACTCTTGGTCTCAGGGTTGTGAGATCGAGCCCCACGTGGGGTGTAGAGATGACTTAAACGTAAAATCTTTACGATGCACTAAAATAAAATGTACAATTTAATGGTGTTTTTTTAAAAGATTTTTACAATTTTTAAGTGTTCTCTGCACCCCATGTGGGGCTCTAACTCACAACCCCGAGACCAAGAGTTGCATGCTCCACCGACTAAGCCAGCCAGGCGCCCCCTACCAGTCCGTGGTTCTTAGTAATTCATAGAGTTGTGTGACCGTCACCACATCAGTTTCGGAGTATTTTCCTTAAAAGTCCCCCCAGCCCCTGAGCTCCCTGCCTCGTCTCCCTCCAGCCTCTGTCAACCGCTAACCTACTTTCTGTCTCTCTGGATTTGCCTGTTCTCGGCGCTTCCGATAAATGAATTGCACAACACGCGGCCTTCTGTAGGCGGCTTCTGTCATTATCGTAACGTCTCCAAGGTCCATCCACGTGGTGGCGCGTGTCCGTGCTGCCTTCCTTTTCACGACTGAGAAATACTCCGTCCCGTGGATGGACCCCGTCTCGTTACCCCTCACTCGCTGATGGACATTCGGGTGGTTTTCACCGCCTGGCCGTTGCGAGTAGAGCCGCTCAGAGCGTTCGTGCGGACGCGTGGTTTCCGTTCTCCTGGGCGCACGTCGAGGGACGGAACTCCTGGGTCCTGGGCCCCCTCTTTCGAGGAAATGCCCACTCTTTCCCAAGTGGCTGCACCGTTTTCTGTCCCCGGCCGTAGCGTCTGAGGGTTCCAGCTTCTCCGTGTGGTCGCCGATGCCTGTTCTTGGCTGTCTTTTGGGTTAGAGCCGCGCCGGTGGCTGGGAGTGGTGTCTCACTGAGGTCTGGCTGTGCGTTTTCCGGATGGCTCATTTGGGCCCGCGGTGTGTGCCTTTCCCTGAACCCACGGGACTCGTCAGCTGCAGGCAGTTGGGGTCGGCCCTGGAACCGGGGTGGGGTTGAGGACGGGAGGCAGGAGCCCCTCAAGAGGGAGGGGCAGCTTCCAAAGGAAGTTTGGGATGCTGTGGGCAGCAGGGAAGAGCATGTGGGTTCTGGGCAGTCAGCAACACGTTTCCTTGGTTTCATTCCTGCTGCGCGACCGGCTCTTTCCCGGGGGCCTGGAATCCGCCGGTGTTGAGCACGGAGTTCCATCCTAGGAACCCCTCGGTCCTGAGTACAGTGGGACAGTTGGTGACCCTGTTGGCGTAAATTCTCCCAGCTGCCTTCAGCTGGACTGCCTCCCGCGTCCCTGGAGCCCGAGGGTCACCGGCAGGAATCCCCGTGAGACCCTCCGCCCCACGTGGGGGCGCACCAGTCCTGGACAGGCTGGCCCTGTTTGCTCTTCAGGGGAGCAGGGATTTGGGTGGATGGGGGGGAAACAGGAGAGAGTGAGAGATTACAGTCGCTTTTTTATTTTTATTTTTATTTTTTAATTTTTTTATTTTTTAAAGATTTTATTTATTTATTTGACACAGAGAGAGAGAGATCACGAGTAGGCAGAGAGGCAGGCAGAGAGACAAGGAGAGGAGGAAGCAGGCTCCCTGCTGAGCAGGGAGCCCGATGTGGGCCTCGATCCCAGGACCCTGAGATCATGACCTGAGCCGAAGGCAGAGGCTTTAACCCACTGAGCCACCCAGGCACCCTACAGTTGCTTTTTAAAAAAAAAAAAAACAAACATTTTCATGGACAAGATGGTGGATCATCAAAGGAACATTTTCCTTTATTGCCTAGCATCGCTTTGAGAAAGTAAGAAAATAATGTAAAAAAAATTTTTTTTACATGCCATTCATACTATTGAAGTATGATTTTGCCAGTTCTTCAAAATTCTCTCCAGCATTTGGTGGGAGGTTTTCATTTTTTTGTTTGTTTTTTGTTTTGTTTTGTTTTTTTGGTATTTGCTAGGTTAATAGCCGAAATCACCTCTGGCTGCATCACTTTTGAATCTCTCTCTCCTCGAACCTCGCATTCGAGTCACCTGCCGTCCTACCTCGTCCCCTCTCTGCCTGGGAGACCCTGGCCCCAGGGACCCCCCCCCCCC
>LNAC01000276.1:6210672-6258793 GCA_002007465.1 Ailurus styani
AGGCAGAGAGGCAGGCAGAGAGAGAGGAGGAAGCAGGCTCCCCGCTGAGCAGAGAGCCCGATGCGGGCCTCCATCCCAGGACCCTGGGATCATGACCTGAGCCGAAAGCAGAGGCTTTAACCCACTGAGCCACCCAGGCGCCCCTGTTTTTACTCTTGATGTTCTCCTGCCCTTTGCTTCAGTGTCTGTCGTGGTTTTGAGCTTCTGTCTCGTTGGCACAGACTTTCATGTAATTGGCTTCTTTACTCTTTGTCAGGTCTCGCTTCTTGTTTGTTTTTGTTTCTCGGGGTTTCGGAGGCAGCTGCCTCCTTGTCTGCTTCCTTCCACTCACGGTCCCTTCCCCGTCCCCTCACCCCTCAAGGAGCGAGGGGTGCGCGGCGGCCCTTGGAGGGTGCGTTACCCCTCTGTCCCCGATAGCAGCTACCTTCGGTTTCTATATTTGTGTATTTGTCCGTTTCTACTTGGTGACTCATCGGACTTGGACGAACCTTTGGACCGGAGCCCCCACCCCTGCCGCCAGCCCGATCCAGCCCGATCTGTTTTCCTGCTGCTGTTGTCACATGACGAGCACGGGAGTTTTCACGTTTCTTTCTCTGCCCACTGAAATTTTCCAGTCCAGCTCTCTGCATGCACTATTAACTTGGAGCTGTTTTGGAAAGTTTTTCAAATTTGGCCCAGTGCGTGCAGGGTTCACGGTTTCACTTCCCCGTGAGCCTCTTGCCTCTCCTCCTAAACTCTGGATTGGTCTCTGTTTACACGGCCGTCACTGGGGTGTGTATCCTTTCCTTATCTCCTTTCTGTTTTCAGAGATTGACGCAGGTCTCAGCTCTTTTCCAGAGTGGTCAGATAAAGCAAAGCACAGCAAAAGGCTGCACCAGGGGAAGGAAGGAGATTTAAAATGTGTCCTTAAGACATTAAGCCCATGCACGTCTTGGTTCTGAAGCCAGGAGGTGTGGGGGCAAAGCCTGAAATTTGACGTAGGTCCTGTGGGTCTCTTCTTTCCCGTCCCTTTGGGACCTTCTAGAGGTCTGGTGACAGTGTCCCACAGTGGATCCAAAGAGGGTGGGAGCCAGGTGGTTCTGGATTCAACACAGATGGTTGGCCCAGCCACTTCCCAGCTCGGAGACCTCCGACCAACCATTTCATCTCTTCAGCCAGGGGTCAGCAAACTATTTTTGTACGCCGGTGTTTGTACAGCTCGAGAGCTAAGAATCGCTTTCATATCTTCAAGTGGCTGGAAAAAAAATTCCAAATGTCGAGAACATCATGACATACTGTCCACTTAACGTGGACACAGAGCATAGTGTCACGACACGTGTCCACTTAACGTGAAGCTCAGCGTTGGGCGTCCACAGCATTCCGTGGGCACACAGCCACGTGTCTGTTTGTGGATAGAAGTTACGGATTTGGGATGGGTCTCTGGCTGCTTTTGCGCTGGGACAGCAGAGCTGAGTGGGTCAGTGGAGTGGGTCCCGGTGACCCTCCGGCCCCCTTGATGGCAAAAGTTCACGGATCTCCGCCCCCGGCCCCCGTGTCCTTGTCTCCAGCATGAGGCTGAGCCCCAGTGGGGTTGTCATAAGGAGGAAATGACCTGATCCAGGTCAGATGCGTGGCTTGGGGTTTAGGACGGTTTGGCCTTTACCCATGATGACGGCCTCCGCGGCTGCCTCCTTCCCCGGAGAGCGGGCGTGCGGAAATCGTGATCGTCCTGACGCAGTCTGTGCACTCGGTGCTCCGATCACGCCTTCCTGCCGGGGATGGACGGTCCCGGATGGCTGAGAACAACCCCCCCACCCCACCCCACTGTCTTCCAGGAGCTGCACCTCTGTGTCTCCCGCAGACACTTCGCTCTGGAGCGGGGCTGCAGGCTGCGTGGGCTGCCGCCTGGGAATTACAGCGTGCGAGTCCGGGCCACCTCCCTGGCGGGCAATGGCTCCTGGACAGAAGCCACCTATTTCTACGTGACAGACTATTGTAAGTCTGGGCTTGGGGCTGGGCGTGGCAGGACAGCTCAGAGGATGGCCGGGGAAGCTCGGAGGCTGTGCCCTCTGGCCTTGGACTTGACCTCGGGTCTCCCAGCTGCTGCTGTGTGACCCGGGTCATGTGCTTGTCCTCTCTGAGCCTTTACGTTCTCATCTGACAATGGGGAGAGTAAGAGGACCCCGACCCCCCCTTGGAGGTGGAAGGAGGTTTCAGGTGACATTATGAAGGTCAAGTGGCTAGCCCAGCGCATGTCTGATGAACACGTTAGCTCCTGTTACTAGTGTCCTAATATTTGATTTTTGATGGGCTCTGCCCTCCAAGGGAGGACATGGGAGCTTGCCTACGGAGTTCCAGATGTGCTCTTGATACGCAGGGAGTGAGTGCTGCCATTGGGTGCACAGAGCACACTGTGGACGGTAGAGTGGGAGGTTGGGGAAGGCTGAATTGGTCAGGGACTGCTTCCTGGAGGAGGTGGCATCTTGACTGAGACCCAGAAGAATGTACAAGTGGGGACAAAAGAAGACGGTCATCCTAGCAGGTGGTCAGAGCCTAGGCCCTAGGCTGAGCAAACGAATGACTTGGAGGGAGGACGATTCTTGGCCAGGAGGAGTGGGAGCGCGGGTGGGTGTGGAGGGAGACAAGGCTTCTGGTTGGCCAGCTGGATTTTCACATACCAGGCCTGGTGGGACTTCGGAAAGTGGGAAGTGATTCTTGCTGAGAAGGCTCTGGCCAGCGTCAGGGCCGGGATGAGCGTCCCGACACCAGCTGGGCGTGCGGCACGGCGATTCTGATGCTGCCTGGTGGAGTGAGCACAGGCCCTGCCGCGTTAGGAGCACGGTTCCCCAGCAAGACGGCCCTCACTGCAGATGCCAGCTGCACGTTCAGGGTTCTCCAAGCCCCCTGCGCTTCTGACCAGCTGGCAACGAACTCAGGGGTTCCCATGACGCCCCTCCGATTGTATCATGCGCTCCATCACCTCACAGAGCTCAGGAAAGTGTTGTATTACAAGGATGGTGTTAATTATAATGGCTGTCAGTCGGGACCACTCAAATGAGGTCACGCTCGGGGGAGGGTCGGGAGGGTCCAGGACGCTGAGCTCCCTCCCGCGTCTCCCCCCCCCCCCCCAGAATCAGGACGTGTGGCGTCGCCCTCCCGGCATACTCGTGTGTTCACCAGGGGGGGCTCTCCTGAGCTTTGGCGTCGAGGTGTCACTCGCTAGGCATTTCTGAGCACGTCGTTGGCTGTGTGATGGAATTCCATCTCCAGCCCTTCTGCTCCCTGAGCGAGGCCTCTGGCCCAGCCTTCCAGTCACGTGCTTGGTCTGCTGGTGACCAGCCCCCATCGTGGGTCCTCTCCTCTCTTATCCTGAGCTCAGGTATGTTCCAAGGGGCTCGTCAATAACAAAGACACACTTACTACCCAGGATATTTCAGGGTTTTGGAGTCTCTCAAGAAGCCAGGCTGCCATGACTGAAATTCCGAGGAAAATATCAAAGTGGGAAAAACATTTGTAACATCATTGACAAAGAGTTGTTAATATCCTTGATATGAAATGAATGTATATGTAGTACATGAGTAGAAGATATATATAGGAACTAACACAGGCTTAGATAACATAATTAGCCAATTTGAAAAGAAATCTAAAAGATAGAAAAGCATTGGGAAAAAAAGTCCAACCTCCAAACCACACCGAAAAAAGAAGCACGTTAAAACAAGATGTGATTTTTAACTTATCGAATTGGCAAAGCGTTTGTTTCTGTTTAATTATAGTACTTAGTGTTGTCGGAGGGTATAGGCCCATGGACGTTCTTCTCGTGGTTGGTGAATGCTACAATGTTGCCCTTGATTTATTTTTTTAAAAGATTTTTATTGATTGATTTGAGACAGCAAGCAAGAGAGAGCGTGAGCTCCAGGGGTGGGGCAGTGGGAGAGAGAGAAGCAGGCTTCCCGCTGAGCAGGGAGCCCGAGGCGGGGCTCGATCCCAGGACCCTGGGATCCTGACCTGAGCCCAAGGCAGACGCTTTACTGACTGAACCACCAGGTGCCCTTAAAATATACTCCTTTAATAATATGTATCAAGCATCTTATAAAGGCTCTTACTGTGTGAACCAGCAATTCTGGTTCTAGAAATTTATCCTGAGGAAATGATCAGAGATGTCCAGAAAAGGTCCGTGTCCGAGGAAATACAGCCCAGCGTTACTAAAGATAGGAAAAAGTCTGGAGAATTACAGTTCTTTCTGTGGTAACAGGGATGCAAGCAAGGCTCCCAACACGCACATTTTAGAGACGGACTCACCCCCAGGGGCTGTCCCTGCGTCTCCATGACCCAGAGCAAGGGCCCTCAAGTTTTGCAGGCTGGGGGCTCCCCTTTCTTCACCCTGGTTCGCGTGGCCGCGGGAATCGGGGGCGTGAGCAGGACTGGGGGGTCTGGGAAGCCGAGACGGGGCGTCGGGGGGGTGCAGCCTGGCTCTCAGATTGTGTCCCCAGACCTGCTAAGTCCTGGCCACGCGGTGGCCTCCAGCGTCCCTGCTCCTGAGGAAGAAGGGACAAGGAGGAGGGACACACGGACAGCCGCGTGTGCCCAGTAGGTTTCCTTTTCTCGTGTCCCGTTCAACCACCAGATAGTTCCGGGGACTGTGGCCGGGAGCTGCGGGGGAGAGGAGGAGGCCGTTTGCTGGCATTTCGGGAGGTATAGGAGGGCATCTCGGGGTCTCGTCACCGAAGGCAGCGTGGGGCCGCGTCCTCAGATGGCCCGGCTTGAAATCCCTGCTCCACTGTGGGTCCGTTCTGGGATTTGGGGGCAAAACCCCTCCAGTCTCTGAGCCTCTTTCCCAGAGGTAACTGGTCTTAGTCGCAGCCCCTCCCACCTTGGGTTACGTGACGACTGAGTCAAATCACCCAGCACAGAGCACTTCAGATAGCGCCTGGTGTTCCCTGAATGTGGGGTAGGCCGCTGTTGATAGGAAAGACCTCAGGGGTCAGGGACCAGGTTCCCTCCGTGACTCCTTAGAACCCATTTTCCTCCCTGGCCTGGGAGAGTCTGAATACGTGGTTGTGTTCATAAATGCAGACAACTCGTCTTTATATACAAATTAAAAAAAAAAAAAGAAGGCCCCATAGCATTTCTTGGGTGAATTTAAAGGATTTTTTTGAGGGGAGGGTCTCTTAGCATCCAGTTCCCTTTCTGGTGAGTTTTTCATTTGTGAGAGGTTCTGTTGGGATTAAAATAGGCTATGCTATTTGTGGGGCCTGCTGCAGAATGAAAATACAGGGCCCCTTGTTTAAAAATTATTAAGACTTTTTAAAAAGATTTTATTTATTTATTAGAGAGAGAGAGCACAAGCATGAGTGGGGGTGGGGAGAAGCAGGCTCCCCACATACAGGGCTTGATCCCAGGACCCTGGGATCATGACCTGAGCCGAAGGCAGATGCTTAAACGACTGAGCCACCCAGGCGCCCCTAAAAAGCATGAAGACTTTCAAGATGATGACAGTGGGGCATTTGGGAGCAGGGCCCTTCCAAGTGTGGGGACTTGGGCGACGGTCTGGGTTATGTGCTTGTGAAGGGGCCGTGGATGGGGGAGGGAGAAGGCTGGCAGTGGGCAGCCGTCCGGGGATCAGGGCCTCTGAGCCTGCTGCCCAACCCCGTGGAACCATCTGGTGTTTTGCAATGGCTGGAAAAGAAGGGCTCGGGGGACCGGCAAAGAGACTTGGGGACGAGAGAAGGGGCAGGTGCGTGTGGCCTGCTGTTATCGGCGTTAGGTGTGATTTGGGATGTGAACACATTTTGATGTGAGCCATTTGTCTTCTTATTCTATTTCAGTAGATGTCCCATCGAATATTGCAAAAATCATCATCGGCCCCCTCATCTTTGTCTTTCTCTTCAGTGTTGTGATTGGAAGCATTTACCTGTTCCTGAGAAAGAGGTAGGTACGGCGGTGTGCTGGTGAATGGTTAGATCGCTCTCCGGGAGGGAAAGTATGCCTAGATTCAGAGAGAGCCGTAGCTAAATTTATTTTAAGTTTGACTGATGTAATGGATGGCTGTAGCATGCAACTTACAGGTAATGATCATAAGACAACACGTAACACTATCATAAATTCTGTCTAGCTGGTTGATTCTCACCAAATGTTTGGGTTGATTTTTCCCTCTGAACCTTTGTACCTGTAGTCAAGTTGCCAGTGATGCAGGAGCTTGCCTCCAACCTCCATGTGGATTGATACTCTGTTTTCAGTAAAGAGGAAGGTAAAAATGAACTAAGATGTGGAGGTTCATCAATAAAGAAGTGACTTGGCTTGGTCAGCTAGTAACTCTGAGATGCTGGAGGAACATTTCTCAAATTTTTTTTTTTTTGCCATTTGCAAATCATCACGGCCACAGAGATGACAATTTTTTTTTTTAAGGTTGACTTACTTATTTTAGAGAGTGTGAGCAAGAGAGCGAGTGAGCAGGGGGTGGGGCAGAGGAAGAGAGCGAATCCCAAGCAGACTCCCCACTGAGCGTAGAGCCCAATGCGGGGCTCGGTCCCACGATCCTGAGATCATGACCTGAGCCGAAATCAAGGGTCAGCCGCTTCACTGATTGAGCCCCCCAGGCACCCCCAGATGACACACTTTGAAGCTTATTCTGCATGGTTAACATTTTTGTCATCCCTTTCTCAAGCTTGGACAGACAACGGAACAATAGATCAGGTCTTGGTTTGTAGCGCTTCTGTTTCTTTCTATGGTGTAAATATTCCTACCGTGGCCAATTTCAAGATGTACCACAGATGATATAATAAGAAGCAATATGATAATTAGGAAGTGGTGAATTTTGCTTTTGGTATCATTTTTTTTTTCATTTTATTTAATCGTCAGCCTGTATCATTTAATTTTGGACAATGACTATATTAACAGCTTACTCTCCAATATCCTGAAAACTTAGCAGTTGTTTCTCATGAGCTAGGATGAGAACAGCAGGGGCCAGTGGCTTTCAGGTGTTACACGGACGACTGTAAATTACAGTTCATGGTCCCATGTTGATGCATGTTTAAGTAGCCGTCTGATGGGCTTGTACTCCTAACACCCCAGACCGTATCCAGGGTCACGTGGATGCTGCTAAGGATTGTCCTTGGCACTGGGGACCTTGTAACCCCTCTGCAGAGACTCAGAGCCCCGTGAGAATATCAAGCTGGAATGTTTTCCTTCTTCTCTTGCAGGCAGCCGGATGGGCCGCTGGGACCGCTGTACGCGTCTTCAAACCCCGAGTACCTCAGTGCCAGTGATGGTGAGTACCATTCCCGTATCCCTGGGTGGCCAGAATCCTGCCTTTTGGGGTCCCTGGCAAGTTGGGTCGGCACCGGGGAGGCTGAAATGAGCCCTCTTGTTCACGTGAGCTCGCAGACCTACCCCTTGCTGCAGAGAACGCGTTCCTGGGAACAGCCAGACACCCGCTGTCTGGCACCTGTTGGGATGAGCTGATCTAGCGGGGCTGGGACCCAGGAGCGGGGCCGGGAGGCTGACACAGTCTGGTGTCCCGGCTGTCGGGGGAGAGGGGACTGGAACCTGGGACCTGTGCCAGAGAGCACGCCAAGGGTCACAGCCAGAGGCGTGAACGCTGTTGCCAGGGGACACGGGGGTGATGTTTGTAAGGGCGCCCAGGATTTGTGTTCCTCGGGTCTGATAAGGAAGTGTGGGAGAAGGTAATGAGGACGTTTATAGGGGTGTCCTTGGGAAGGCAAGGCAGGCAGGCCAAGACCGAGGACTCGCTATTTTGAGTGATTTGAGTGGGTTCTGGGGTGTAGGGGCTGACCCTGGGGTGGTCGGACCCCCTAGAGGAGGGGGTTAGGGTTTGGGCTCTGGAGGGGCGGTTTTGCAGATAGAAGGGGCTCTCACAGGCCAGTCATTTAGTGTCTGGAGGGATTGGCCGCCCTTGGGAGGGGCGTCCCTGCAGGGTCATTGAGGCCCCAGAGGCGAAAGCATCAGAGCAGGGAAACTAGGAGGGGGTCGTGCTGGGTGGAATGTGTGCAGGAAGCAGGAGCAGGGGGGAGTGAACGTGGATGGAGCAGCCTCCTCTCCCAGCTCAGGGATGGCATTGTACCGCATGTCGGAGGGCGGGGGAGCTGAACCTCAGGGCTGCCGCTGGACCCCACGGTTAGGGGTGAGGCCAGGACGGCTGTGCAGGGCTGCCTCTCCACCCTACTGCCCTGCTTCCCTCTGGCCCTGAGGCCACCAGGGTGCCCTGCAAAAGCTGGAGACTGGAACTCGGGGGTCTCTAAGGCTGGGAGGGCCTGGGCCAAGGAGAACGCCCCAGGAAAGACCCAGGCTCGGAGCCCCGGGGGACAGGGTACCCCCCGTGTATGCGTGTGTGCTCACCTGCTCCAGTGTCCTCGTGTGAGGCCCTCGGGACCGTATGGGTTTGCTGGGGCTCCCGTAACAGACACCAGGGACCAGATGGATGGCTTCAGAAACAGAATTTTGGCTCCTCACGGTTCTGGAGGCTGGGAGTCTGAGACCACAGTGTCAGGGGGTTGGTTTCTCTTGAGGCCTCTGTCCTTGGGTTGTGGACGACTGTCTTCTCCTGGGTCCTCATATGGTCGGCTCTGTGTGCATGTCTGTGTCCCAATGTCCTCTTCTTAGGAGGACACCAGTCATATGGGTTTAGAGCCTCCTTACGGACTTCATGTGAACTTGATTGCCTCCGGAATGGCCCTGTCTTTAAATATAATCCCATTCTGAGGTACCAGGGTTAGGACTTCAACACGAAGTCTGGGGAGCGACACAATTTATCCCCCCTTTGGAGGAAGGCAGGAACCATTTTGGCTTTTCTTATGAGGCCTTTGTGCATTTGTCTGCAAATTGTTTGCTGTGTAACAAACCACCCCAGAGTTAGTGGCTTGAAACAGCCAGTGTTTGTTAGCTCGCCATTCGGTGGGTCTGCCACCTGGGATCTGCTCGGCTGGACAGGTCTTTTGATCTTGCCGGGTCTCCTTCACCTGCCTGCCCATCCGCTGGCCTCGGTTGGGCTCACTGGCATGGCTGGCGGTTGGCAGCTGTGTGGTCTCCCATCCCCTTGGCACTTGGCAGAAGAAACAGCCTCAGATGGGAAGTAGCGTTGTGGGGTGGCGGGGCTCTGAAATCAGACAGAAAGGACGAGGAGCAGGCTCTGGTCGGCTCCTATTGGCCAGGAGCCCGGTTGGTGGTGGTGGCCCCTTTGCAGGCCTCTGCTGCCCCCTCCAGGAAGGGCAGGGACCCACGCCTGCCCTGTGCTTGGCTCTGCGCCTGCTACCTGGCACAGGCCTGCCCACAGACGTCCCTTCATGAACATTCGCCCAGGGAAGGGGGGGAGCCGCTCCCGTGGGAGGTGGCCAGGGGCCCCCCCGGGGGTCCGCCAAGGACGCCGTGTAGATAAGTGAGGAGTAGTGTTTCCATGTTCTGTGTATGTGCCGGACGAGTGGGAGGTGCCGCGGGACAAGATCACCCTCCTGCGGGAGCTGGGCCAGGGCTCCTTCGGCATGGTGTACGAGGGCAACGCCAGGGACATCGTCAAGGGCGAGGCGGAGACCCGCGTGGCGGTGAAGACGGTCAACGAGTCGGCCAGTCTGCGCGAGAGGATCGAGTTTCTCAACGAGGCCTCCGTCATGAAGGGCTTCACCTGCCACCACGTGGTGAGTTCATGCGTTTGCCCAGAAGCAGACGGAGGCGTCCTTTCACCCCGGCTCCCCTGTTCCCCCTCCTCTGTCCTTCCTCCTCCTCCTGCACAGATCAGGGGGACTCCAGGTGCGGACCCCCTGCCCCCTGCGGACCCCCCCTCCGGGTGCGGGACTCTGCTGAGCACCCCGAAAGTGTGGGGAGGCTCCCTGCTTTCTCCCTTCCTGAATCCCGTCCTCTCCCACCTTGCATGGAGCTGGACTCATGCCCTTGCTTTCCAGAGTCTTCTGTCTCTGCCCGCTTCCTGGCGCTGTTGTGACCCTGCAACATGCGATGGATGGTTCACCGCATCCCTGCCCCATCCCCCCCTGCCCCACGAGTCAGCACAGACTCTCCCTGCTCTGCTGCTCCCACGTGGCACCATAGCTTCTCCTTGAGCCTTGTGTCCTTTCTTCCCGGCCATGCGTGGCTGAGGGGACCGGCTCTGTGCTGAGCCCCAGTCTCTTCCATGCAGCAGATTCCTGTCCTTGGACACAGACCCACAGCCCAATACGTTCCTCCTGGAGGTCACTAGGAGTCAGCGCTGTGGCAGGAGGGAGCAAGAGAGCAGAGTCAGGGGGCTGGGCATTTGGGAGTGGGGAGGGTCTATCAGGGCAGAGGGACGGAGCCATGTGGACATGGCAGGGAACAGAGGGTCAGGCGGAGGGAAGAGCAAGTGCAAAGCCTGGGAGGTAGGAAAGTGCCTTATCTGCTCCTGCGAGGAGATGTGCAAGGGTCTGCCCCCAAGACCGTGCGTCCTGAATTCTCCTTCCCTCCCCCGATGCCCCTGTCCCCGCAAGGCACTGACCCTGGCATTTGAGCCACACAGACCAGGGCTTCCCACACAGGGTGCTGTGCGCGATGCCAATGTCAGATGGGGAGACCTTGGTGTTGGAAACCTTCCCCGGGACCCTCACCCAAGATCTTTGCTCCGCAGGTCCGCCTCCTGGGGGTGGTGTCCAAAGGCCAGCCAACGCTGGTGGTCATGGAGCTGATGGCCCACGGAGACCTGAAGAGCTACCTCCGCTCCCTGCGGCCGGAGGCTGAGGTGAGCTGGCTCTGGGGACCCGGCAGGGCGCCTGCTCCTGGCTGCAGGCGCCCGGGTCCCTGAACCCGCCCCCGTGTTTTGACTTCAGAATAACCCCGGCCGCCCTCCCCCGACCCTGCAAGAGATGATTCAGATGGCGGCAGAGATCGCCGACGGGATGGCCTACCTGAATGCCAAGAAGTTCGTGCACCGGGATCTCGCGGCCCGAAACTGCATGGTCGCCCACGATTTCACCGTCAAAATCGGAGGTGCGTCTGGACTTTTGCTTGCCCATGTGCGGCCCAGGCCCCATCTGATTGCAGGAGTTGTCTGTCCTGAGCAGGTCAGTCTTTTCCAGTAGTATGAGGAGGGCCGGGCCTCAGACTATAATTCGATTGCCTCTGCTCATGAGCTTGCTCATTTCCTGCTCTGGACAATAGCGGCGTTCCCTGTTGGCAGAAGCCGCTGCACAGGGAGCCCATAGATGGGACTGATGATGGGTAAGTCACCACGGGTTTTCTGCCCGCACGCACCACCCAGCCCAGTAGCCACTGGCCGCCTGTGGCCATTTACAGTCAAGTTGACTTAAATTAACCAGAATTAAAAATGTATTCCTTGGGCTGCTCTTGTTACGTTGCAAGTGAGTGGTCGCCACCTTGAGCCTGATGGCTGCCATATTGGGCAGAGTGAGCGTAGACCACGTTCATCGTCACGGAAAGTTCTACTGGACAGGGCCGTTCAAAGATGAGCAGTAAAATAGCGCTTGTATAAACAAGAGGAGGAAGATGGGGAATAAGGGACCTGAAGGAAATACAGAGTTCTGTGGTAGAGAGGAGAGGGCCTCTCTGCAGGGAGGCAGCCTTTCGGCCAAAACTTGCAGGATGGGTTGACCTGAATGAATGACAGCCTCCCAGGAGGCGTTCCAGCAGATACAAAGGCCTCACGCTAGAAGCACGGCCGATGTGGTGTAATAGAAGGAACAGGGAGGGGGGCAGAGCAACACGAGATGTGAAGTTAGGGAGAGAGGCAGGAGCCAGATCTGGAAGGGCCTTCCTAGTCAGTAAGTCATCTAGCCATCACCCTAAGGAGCCAGTGGGAAGCTAGAAGCAATGTGATTCTATTTATGATCCCAAATGACATTAGCACCAAGGGAAGCCAGAAGTGTTGTCATCCTTATAATCCCCAAAAGACCTTATCCACCATTAGCCATGGGATGCAAGAAATAATATGACCCTATTTATGTAGCTTCTCTTGGGTAGTGGGCTGTCAGGGTCAGGACGGAGGGAAGGTCCTGCAGGTAAGAGGTGGCCGGAGTGATGGAGAGGAAGAGTTGGGTTAGAGCGGGATGCGGAAGGAGAACGGGCAGACCTTGCTGATGTCTTAGACGTGGGTATGAGGAAAGGGGCGTGGTCCAAAAAGGGACCCAACTCTGGGTTTTCAGCTGGGTAGCTGGGTAGCAGTGGGGCCATACCCAGTGGAGAAGATCAGGTTGGCTGTAGAGACTCAACTCTTTGGTTTGGGATGCCTGCAAGGTCATGGGCGGGAAGGAAGTGTTGCTGAGAATGGGATTCCCAGGCCGTGGGCGGGAACATTGCTTCTTTGTCACTTGGTGCTTCCTTTTCCTTCCCTTTACTTGGTGGCCCATCCTTTCCCTCCACATCCCCATGAGTACCCTCAGAATCTGTCCTCACGGGGTTTGGCTGCCTTTTAGGTGAGCACACACCTGGGGCACGTGAGCCCATCTGAGGGCTCTCCAAGGCATGGGGCAAGATGGAGACACCTGGACTGTAGGCTGAAGGTTAAGACCATGTGAACCCTTTGTTGTCAGACTTTGGGATGACCAGAGACATCTATGAAACGGATTACTACCGGAAGGGAGGCAAGGGCCTGCTCCCTGTGCGGTGGATGGCACCGGAATCCCTGAAGGACGGGGTCTTTACCACTTCTTCCGACATGTGGTGAGTGGTGCTTGGATTGGCGGACAGAGTGCTGGGCTTGAATTCCAGGTTGTTCCGGCAGTGTGACTGGTCAGAGGGGCCGGGTAAAACCTGCCTTCCTCACAGTCCCTTGATCAAGAAAGTTAGGGGGATGTCATGCCGGAGGAGACTTGCATGGCCACTTATGTTCCGACTGAGACTAATCTGGGCATTTCTGAATGCAGCATGAATTGTTTAATTAACTGGCCAACCACATTCTAGTAAACCAAGGAGGGGGGTGTGTGTGTGTGTTTTAATGGCTTCTTTGTTACTACTTTGCACTGTCGTTGGCAGGTCCTTTGGCGTGGTCCTTTGGGAAATCACCAGCTTGGCAGAACAGCCTTACCAAGGCCTGTCTAATGAACAGGTGTTGAAATTTGTCATGGATGGAGGGTATCTGGATCAACCCGACAATTGTCCAGAGAGAGTGTAAGTGTAGAAAGACCGGGTGGTGTGTGGGCTCTTCATCAAAAAGGCATTGCCCTTTGGTTTTCGTGTCGTATGTCTACGTGTGTGTTTATGTTTGCATGTTTTGTCTTTGCATGGACAGTTTTTTGCACGTCATATCTACATACATGCTTGTGTTTGCACGCCGTAGCTTTGCACATATGCTTTCTTGCATGTCATGTCTGTGGAAGGTTGTAGAGAAATACCACAGCATTGGTTACCATGGGAGAAGGAAACTGGGTATCTGAGGTGGGGGATTTATGCTTTCCTGTCGGTCCTTTATATACTTAACATTTTGTCAGGGAATGAATACAATCAGACATGTCCGTTATATCTTGACAGAACTGGGGGGAAAAAGAAATCAGAAGCAGAAACACTAAAATTATTTTTTGGTCAGGGAAATGTGTTATCTCTCTCCCCGCTCCCCCAATTTTTGTTGTAAATTTTGGTCATAGAAAAAAATAGGGGTGCCTGGGTGGTTTCGTCAGTTAAGTCTCTGCCTTCGACTCAGGTTGTGATCCTGGGGTCCTGGGGTCGAGTCCCGCTTTGGGCTCCCTGCTCAGCACGGAACCTGCTTCTTCCTCCCCCTCTGCCCCTCCCGCTGCTCTTGCTCTCTCTCAAATAAATAAATAAAATCTGTAGAAAAAACTATTAAAAATAAAAAAATGAAGTGACATAGCAATTAAAATTTCAAATGATGCTTATAAAATATTTTATAACTCGGTGGATAAGCCTATGTTAAAATACTAAGCATAAAAAGTGTGTATGTATTACATTTCCAAATGTCTTCAGACAGAAAAGGCAAGAAGTTAGATCTGAAGGAGAGTTGTGTGCAAACTGTCTTTTCTTTATGTTTGGGGGTGTTTCCTCTCTACCATGAGTTGGTTTACATATGAAGTCCTTTATCAGTGGTTCTTAAGAAAAAAGTCTGCCCTCCTGGAAGATCCAGGGGGAAAGGCCATTTTAAGGCTTCATCCCCCAAAGAATAAGACTGTTAATTTAGAAAACCCAGTTGGAAGGGACCTCGTATGAAAAAGAGTACGAAGCAGAGTTATTTAGAAACTCTGAGCAAAGTCTTTCTGAATGTTGCTTCCTGAGAGTCCTTTCCTGAGCCTTAGCAGCGGGCTGCCTAGTTCCAGGATCCACACACTTTTCTATATAGTATTGTAAATATTTTGAGCTTCGTGGGCCCTGTGGCTCTCTGTTGCAGCTACTCGACTCTGTCGCGTAGACGGAAGGCAGCCATGCACGGTGCGTAAATGAAGAGGTGTGTCTGCGTGCCAGTAGACACACAGAGACATACAAAGACTCTTCAGGGGGCCAGATTGGGTCGTTACCGCAGGGAGGGCAAGGGGTAAAATAGGAATACACCTCTTCATTTACGCACCCCCAGGCCCTCAGCACCTGTACCGTGTGCTCTTGGCTGAGTCGGGTTGTAGGGCCCTGCTAGCACCCTAGACAGCGTCAGCGCTAGGCCGGCCGGCCGGCTGGTCAGAGCTGGGCCCACTAGGTTCCGTCCACTCAGCGGCCCCATCAGGCAAGCATCTCAACCCTGAAGAATCTTTGACCCTAGGAAGGTTGCTCCTTGGCACAGGGAAGCCTTTCAAGCAGCCCTCGTAGGAATTCAACTTTATGAAATGTACCAAATGGGAGAAAAAAAAAAATCAGGAATGTATAAAATGACAACCTTGTCCAAGAGGTGGGTGCATTGAGAGGGGCCCTTCTTGATCTGGTCTGGGAATGAGGCAGCCCCTTTGGGGCTCTTTCTAAAACCACTTTTTTTTTTTTTAAAGCACCAGTAGAAATCCCGTTTCTGTCTTGACCGTTGCTTGCGCTGATGTTGGCACTCGTCGTGGGTGTGGGCCGCAGGGGAGGGATCTGGGGTGGGGACTCCTTGGCTGGACGCCCCCGGACGGGTTCCTGACGTGTCCCTCTGTCCTGCAGCACCGACCTGATGCGTATGTGCTGGCAGTTCAACCCCAAGATGCGGCCCACCTTCCTGGAGATCGTGGACCTGCTCAAGGATGACCTGCACCCCAGCTTTCCGGAAGTTTCCTTCTTCCACAGCGAGGAGAACAAGGCACCTGAGAGCGAGGAGCTGGAGATGGAATTTGAGGACATGGAGAGTGTCCCCCTGGATCGGGCCTCGCACTCTCAGAGGGAGGAGACTGGGGGCCGGGACGGAGGGCCCTCCCTGGGCCTAAAGCGGAGCTACGAGGAACACATCCCCTACACCCACATGAACGGGGGCAAGAAAAATGGACGGATTCTGACTCTGCCGAGGTCGAATCCTTCCTAACAGCACCTGTTTGGGGGGGGAGGGGTTCCCATCTTCACTTTCCTCTGGTTTGAAGGCCTCCAGAAAACTCAGGATTCTCCTATGAATCTGCCAGTGTCAAACGGAGCTCAGAGATCATTACTATCCATTGCTGTTCATCGGTGACTTAAAAACACATGTGTTTGATTGCCAATTTGACGAGCTGTCAGAGAATTGAACTGTGACCCCAGAGGAGAAGGGGTTTCCTCGGCTGCTGTCCTTGTAGGCCACTGTGGTTTTAAGCCAGGACGTTACTATTTTTTTCTAGTAGATTGAGAGCAAGCACCTGTTTTTACAAATCTTTTTTTTTTTTTTTTTTCCTGGTGTCTGAGCTACAGTATAAAGCATAAAACTTGTTTGTGGAACAAAAGTTTGAAAGAAAGAAAAAAAAAAAAGCCAACCCTGTTCCAGTAGAATTTCAGGCTTTCCAGAGTGGGCTTCAGGAAGGTTTTTTTTTCCTCATCCAGGCTGAAGGATTTTTTTTTTCTTCTTCACAAAATCAGTTCCTCAAATTGACCAATAGCTGCTGCTTTTATACTTTTGATAAGGATCTGCAGTCCCAGCGTGTGGCTCACGTGTGTGTGTGTGCGCGCGTGTGTGTGTATGTCCAGGCTAGACGTGGCTGGTGTGTGTGTGTGTACGTGCGTGCGCGCGTGCAAAGTGTTCATGCCAAGTTGACGCTTTGGGGGTCGGCTCGTGAAGGTTCTGTCTTCGCGAGCTCCTGATCCTCCCGTCTCCTCCCTTCCATATTTACTGGGAGACTGTGCCCTCCACAGATTCTTCTGCCCCAAGCCTAGTCTCAGGAGTCTTTTCTCCCTTAACTTTGGTGAAAAATGTTTTCTAGGAGCCAAGGGAGTAGTTTGGAGTGATAGTGGATCTTTTCAAGACCAAACAAAGCTAGGACAGAAAAAAAAAGAAAAAAAAAAGAACTGAGTTGATTAAGAATTTTGAGAATATATTTGTAACATATTTAATTTTTTAAAACTCTCCAACGTCAGCCTCATAAGTTATTAACTTTTTCCCGGGGTTGGGTGGGGGGGCTTATGGGTTGGTCTGCCTGTGTGCAGAGGGGGAGCGAGGCACCAGTGGCTGATTTGTTTGGTCTTAAAGGCATCCACTTTTCTGGGAATAAAGCCACATTAGCTGCTGACCCTTTTGGACGTGATGAGGCCACGCTGAGGGTGTGGGCGATCGGGTTTGGTGGATGGTTTGGTTTCTGCTTGGGGAAGCTGCTAGCCGCCTGGAGCTGAGTCCCGCCTTCAAACACGCTTGTGGCTCTTGGATCTGTTGGTTCCTTGTGTGTACCTCGCACGCTTCCTCGACTGGGTGTGCGCATACCACAACAGAATCAAACCCCGAAGTGCGACGGCCCAGATGGACTTGGAGAACACTAAGCAATATGAAGCGAGATGCACCTGTCGGTCCCCTCTACCCTCAGGGCATCCAACTGTCCTCAGAGTTGACCTCCCAGAAGCTGCTCTGTGCCCAGTGACCTCAGCTGGGCCAGGTGTGGGGCCTGAGCAGAACTCTCAGGTGCTTAAGACATTGCAGTCCCCAAGAGAGTAGAGTCTGGAGGAGAAACCGCTAAGGACCTTCACGCCACCAAGAACTTCTGAATGGCCGTGAATCCAGTTTCTTCCCTTTGGGAAAAAAATCACAGCTGCTCAAATAAAGAACGTGGTGAACTCATTACTTTGGTTCATCACAATCATCAGCCACGGGTTATCCCTGAGATAACCCATGGGTTATCCATTTTCTCATGAGTTTTTGATTGCTTCCTTCTCCTCTTCTCTTAAAAGTTGTGGGCTTTAGAATAGGATAGAGACAATGGCGACCTCTGAACCTTCTCAATTCTTGATTAAGAACACAGGTAGACACAAATCCCAATTGCCTATTGCTATCTTATTTATATGATTTGAGAAATTACGGCGCATGAACTATTTCTGGGGAGCCTCAATGATTGGGTACAAGGAACAAGAGTACAGAAATTATTTTCACCAAATTTATTTTGTACATATAAGAGGGTCTGTACGTAAATTAAGAACACATAGATCTAGGTATTTTGTTCTTTTCATAGTAAATTTGTAGTGGCCGTATAGCACACTAGCAACAATTTTCACATTTTTCTAATTCAGAAAGGTTTTCTTATATTAGGGGAAAATTATTTATTTTAATATATAAAAATCACTGTAAAAATCACTTTCGTAAAAAATGGAGTGCATGTAAATTTTTATCAAAGAAAAATAAACAGGTGAATGTGGGGTAATGATTTTTTTTTTTCCAGCACAGTCTACCTCAGTGTATCATTAGGATGTGGTTCAATAATGGACATCTTTGAGACTTCAGAATTCTGCCTGGATCCAATCTGAATCAGGGAAAATCTGTATCAGCTGATTCCAAATGCCAGGGACCAGTAAGAATTTTGAGGGAGGGAGTTGGGATAAAGTGTGGCTTTCGTGTGAGCATAGATCCTTTTTCTGGCTGATAATCTTCTCTGAATTCAATCCCCCCTCCACTTTGGTTTGATCCTCCATCCATTGACACCATGCTCCCAAACATGAACTGAATTTCAGGCCATTGTGATGTATCTGATCTGTGGGGTACTAAGGCCTGAGCTACCTGCCTTTGGTGAGGAGAGATACTCCATCTCCTGCTGGGGCAGAGAGAGGCTTTAGTGCAAAGCCAGCATCCCCAGTGTCCCCCTGCGTCCCTGTGAACTGAGCACTGAGGTGTCCTGGCTCTCCACGGCTTGTTCCTACCCCTTTTATGGGAGTGCAACAAATTGCTCTTGTGGGCACCTTACATGCAAACATCGATGTAGCATTTCTATTCTCTAAGTGGAGAGGGGGAATGTTGAGAAAGTTCAATCCAAAACCCACCAGCATGCTGAGTATATTTTTTAGCAACAAAACCTTGGACCCCTGTGTTTTGTTGACCTCAGGCTGATACTGTTTGAACCTGTGGGGCTTTGAGAACCCATTTGTAAGTCTGGGAAGGGCCAGCAGGGCTGTTATCATACTTGCCAAACCTCACCGCCCGTACACTTTTAGACACTGCCCCCATGGGCTCACCCTTCTGTGCTTACCCTGGAGAGATACAGTGGAGTGCTGGGCCCACCTGCACAAATGGGATTTCACCTGTTTCCTTTAGTTGTCTCTGCTACTGCAGTGAGAAGAGCAAGCAGCCATTGGGTCGGAAGCCTTTTTCATCACACAATGTTGACTAACAATTTTGGTCCTAGGAAGTCATGGTTGCCCTGGGGAGGGGGTTTATAGTGATGAGCTATACTGGGGGGCTTGTAGTGATTGGCTATTAAAAAAAAAAAAGCAACAAAGCCAGCTTAGGTTGACACTTTTTGTTGTTTGCTTTTAAAGATGTCTCATTATTATTAAAACCCTTTTCATTAACGTGGCCTAATCCACATAGTAGTTTCTTCTTCCGAGAGGAGAATAGCAAGCACATTACTTTCTCCCAAGACCAGTGATGTCAAACACACTTCTGGAAATGTTTGTATTCTGGGAGCTATCCTTGGTGCTTTCCCGTTATTTCAAGCTAGTAGGGAGAAATGCTGCTGGTTCTTGGAGACGTTGAGCACAACAGAGAAAGCGTGGGAACTGATGCAAGGGTCTGCACGTACAATCCTGTGACTGTTGGAGACTGCTGCCAATTGATGGACAAATCTTCCACTATCTCCCACCAGAGCAGACAATCTGCCATAAAAATGTGCTTGTTGGGTTGGGAGGTGTTCATCTGTAGCTGTCAAAACAGTGGGCAGCATTGCCATCAGAGCATGGCCCATCCTAGCCATCTGGGTAGGTGATGGATGTGCTGTAGTCCCAGGGACAATCATTTTTCTACTTCACGGTGGGTGAAAATTTGGTGTTAAATGTCTTTTGGATACCGCTTGGTGAGTCCTTGACACCTCAGGCTCTTCAGAAATTATGGTTTTGTTGGGAGGTAGGGAATAGGGAAATGTTGATTGTATATAAATGGTGCACATAGAGTAGTGTCCCTTTAGAAAGCCTTCCAGAACGTTCTTTAGAATTTTGATTTACAGAAGAGATGAAGCTGAGATGGAAAGAACAAATGCTAATTTGTTCGTGTGTTTGCAAGAATGTGATGGACTTTCAGGGGTTACAACCGAAGGTGAATGTTTCCCTAGGGGTCCCCCAGAAGCAGAGGGAAACATTGACCTTTTGAGCTGTCACCTCATACCAGTCAGGGTCCAGAACCAACCTTCAGCCAAATTCTTATTTGAGTGTGGGCCCAAAAGTCCTTGTTAAAAACCATCGTGAATCTGAGGCTCTTGGTCTCCTTTGGAAAGAAGGAACAACTTCCAAGATGAGTGGGCGTCTGTGCACACATTCAGGAATGTCTTGTTTAGTTTTTCAACTTTGTGTGCCTGGGGACGGTCTTGGCCCTGCATGTCAGCAGCAGACACTTCCATCCGCTGTCAGCTGCACAGGATCAAATGTGCCTCAGCTTATGTGGAAAACAACTCAGAAACACAAAACCCACCAAGAGTTCAATTATTTTTTCAATGTTTTCCTACAAGAGCCAAGTAGCACCATGTACAGAATATGCCCTTTTTTTGAATATCAAAATTGCTCTGCATGTAAAATATGGGATAATTACCTGTTTATATGAAAATTCTGAATAAATTATCTGAGAATAGTCTTGTTTTTGTGTGGTGTTCAAGCAAGGACCCGTGACCTGTGTAGGATTGTGGCTATGGGGCGGGCTGTGTTAAGGGAAATCTGGAAGTTGTGGGGATCTGTTTCAAGAAGGAGCAAACCTATGGGTTCTTCAGAACGATGAAGCAGGAGGTTAAATATTGTTATAAACAGGGCTGATGATCTGGTGGTACATACCTGTACAGTTGAACTGGTGGTTTAAATATGGAACTATTTCCATGCCAGTTGGTAAGTAATTGCTACCCCCAAAGACCCCCAGACCTTCCCATGATGCAAGCACTAGGAATATGAGGGGAATATCCAGGAATATGAGGGGATCACCAGGATCTTAGTCTATTCCACCATGCTGAAGACTTGCATTTTACTTTTAATGTCTTACTTAAAAGTAAATGTCTTACTTACTTTTAATGACTTACATTTTATTTTTAATACTTTTAATGTCATCCTGGCAGCATGGACCTGACCCCAGGGTGGGTGGTCAGCGGGGGACCTTAGGTTGGAAGAGGATTTTGAACAGCCTTGCAGGAGCCATACACAGAGTATGGTGGGTAAGGAGATAGATTCCCTCCCTTCAGCAGCCCGTTTGACTTTGAATGAGTTACATTACTCCACATGTTAGTCGTTGGTGTGTAATAAACATCCTGAACTAAAGTGTCGTTTTTCCATCTGCTCAGACCCACTTCCCTCCCTTACAGGTGCTGATCCCAAGTTACCCCTGTTAAGACTCCCCCATGCAAATAACCTAAGCCCTTCTCTCTACTTGTTGCTGTTAACGAACACTCCAATACTTAGTGACTTAAAACAACAAACAACTGTTATTCCTCACCATTCCATAAGCCAGGCCAGCACTTACTTAAATCCAGGCTTCTGTGTCTAACCTCTTGGGGCAGGCAATGGGTTGGCTGGACTGAATGATTCGGGATGGTTTCACTCATCTGTCTGATGATGGCAGGCTAAAAGAGTTCAGAGTTTTTTTTTCCTTAGGGAACACAATCTACCACACCAGAGATGTTAGGACCTCAGGGAGACCCCATGCTTCCTTAGCCTTGCCAGGTTCTCACCAAAGGCCAGGGGTCTTGGATGGATGGACAGATAGATGGCTGAATGGACAAACAAGTGGGTGGATAAACATGGATAGGCAGATGGGTATACAAACACAAGGACGGTTGAATGGAAGGAAGGACGGAAGGAAGGACGGAAGGAAGGAAGGAAGGAGGGAAGGAAGGAAGGAAGGAAGGAAGGACGGAAGGATGGAAGGAAGGACGGAAGGAAGGACGGAAGGAAGGAAGGAAGGAAGGACGGACGGAAGGAAGGAAGGAAGGAAGGACGGAAGGAAGGAAGGAAGGAAGGACGGAAGGAAGGACGGAAGGAAGGAAGGAAGGACGGAAGGAAGGAAGGAAGGAAGGACGGAAGGAAGGAAGGAAGGAGTGATGAAAAGAAGGGAGGGAGGGAGGAAAATAAATCAAAGCGGACAGTGAATTCTCAAAGGTCACACCGCAAGTTGCTTTGTTTCACTGTGCTGTGGTTGGTGGACCTACAGGTCCATCTGGCTTTCCAAGATTAAAGAGAAACAAAGAGCCAAGGCTTCTTTTCTAAAGATTTTATTTATTTATTTGAGAGAGAGAGAGAGAGCAGGAAAGCAGGAGAGAGAGTGAGTGGGAGGGAGAGGGAGAGAGAATCTGGAGCAGACTCTGTGCTAAGGGCACAGCTGTGTGTAGGGCTTCATCTCAAGATTATGAGACCATGATCGGAGCTGAAACCGAGTCAGATGCTTGACCAGCTGAGCCACCCAGGTGGCCCTCCTTGTGAGGTTTCTGAGCACAGTCTCTCCATGGCTGCCTGAAGAAATACAGAATGCTGACCAGTAAGGCACAGAGGAAGGAGTAGGCAAAGTTCCCATGGTTAAGGTATTATGCAGGTACCAACTGGTTCACAACAAGACTTCAAAGTTAGAGATTTGTGAATTGGCTGATTGTTCACCAGGCAGTCTGAGACAGCTCGTTAAACCTCCCTAAGCCTCAGTTTCCTCAATTGTAGAAAAAGATAATCACAGATTATCACAGACCCTCTGCTGGAGGGTCATTCTGAGATTAAATTGGATAAGACTGGAGAGGCATTAAGCACCGAACCTGGCACATGTTACAAGCTCAATACAGGTTAGTATTTGTATTATTATAAATACACATCCTCAAGCCTCAGGGAATGAGTTCCATGGTGTGTGGAGTCATTTCATGAACCTCACATGGTGTACTGCTCAGGATGACCCTGTGTTTCACAGATGTGGTACCTGAGCTTCAGGGAGTTGAAGGATCATCACTGATCTTCCTTTCTGTCCTGTCATATCGGGGAAAATAGCTGTGGTGGGTACAATATAGGGTGACCTCCCATCAAGAATCCCCACTTCCTGGTGTCCACCACTTTGTATAATCCCCTCTCCCTGAGTATGCAGAGGGAATGTGACTTGTTTCTTTTTCTATTTTTAAAAAAGATTTTATTTATTTATTTGTCAGACAGAGAGAGAGAGAGAGAGAGCAAGCACAAGCAGCGGGAGCAGCAGGCAGTGGGAGAAGCAGGCTCCCCGCTGAGCAAGGAGCCCAATGCAGGACTTGATCCCAGGACCCCAGGATCATGACCCAAGCCAAAGTCACTTTACTGACTGAGCCACCCAGGCATCCCTGTGATTTGTTCCTAACTCATTGGACATGGAGAAGATGGTGCAATGTCACTCCCATGGTTATGGAATACTATCTAAGAGTTCACGCTAGCAGGCTGGACAGAGATTTTACTGGTGGTATTGAAGAGAAGACCATCCTATTGTGAACTGCCTATGAAAGGGACCACATGAAGGGAACTGTGGCTGCCCCTAGGATCTGAGGGTGGCTTCCAGCCAACAGCCAGTATAAAGCTGGTGTCACGAGTCCTTCAACTGCAAGGAAGTTAACTTTGCCAACAATATGAATGGGCGTGGAGGCATATTCTTCTCCAGTTGAGCCTCCACATGAGAATGTGGCTTGGAAGACACTTCGATTGCAGTCTTGAGAGACTCCGAAACCCAGCTACATGATGTGCAGACTCCTGGCCCACAGAAATTGTGGGATAATAAATGAATGTGTGGTTTTAAGTTGTTAAATTTGTTACGCAGCAGAAGAAAATAAAATAGCATAGTGACTTGATTGACGGTATTGCGTAGATGAAGAGTCATTTCATGTGGGGCACATAGAATATCTTTGCTAAGTGTTAGATAATATGGATCCCCGGCACTGACATCATCATGATTCTCCTGGTAGGCATCCTCCCGTGCCAGTCTTTTTTTTTTTTTTTAAATATAGATCCTAGTTTTTCTTTTCTTTTTAAGCTTGAGATATTATTGACATGTAACATTATATTAGTTTCAGGTATACATTATAATGATTTGATGTTTGTATAAATTGCAAAAGGATCACCACAAGGAGTGTAGTTAACATCCATCACTATACAGAGTTATATATTTTAGTCATGAGAATATTTAAACTTTACTTTCTCAGCAACTTTTGAATACACAATATGGTTTTTTTTTAACCACAGTCACCATGCCATACATGACATCCCCATGACTTATTTATTTTATAACTGGAAGGTTGTATGTTTTGACCCCCTTCACCTCCTGCCTCTGACAACCATTAGTTTGTTCTCTGTATCTATGAACTGAGTTTTATTTTTGTTTTTAGATTCCACATAAAAGTGAAATCATAGGGCATTTATCTTTTTCTGTCTGACTTACTTCACTAAGCATAATGCCTTCAAGGTCCATCTATATTGTTGCAAATGGAAAGATTTCACTCTTTTCCTACTAACTTACTATGTTATTTATTTTATTTTATTAAATTTTTTTTATTATTTGCCCCAGGGGTACGGATTTCACTCTTTTTTATGGCTGAATATTATTCCGTTTATATCTATACCACAGTTTCATTATCCATTCACCCATCCGTGGACACGGGTGGTTTCGATGTCTTAGCTATTGTGAATAATGTTGCAGTAAACCCAGGGGTGCAAGTGCCAGCCTTGTTCCTTCGACTGCCCCCTTTCCCCACAGAGAGTGACCCACAGGGGCAGGCTGCTACATCCACAAACTCCAGGTGCCCTTGCCTTGGGCTGTCCCAGCACCTATCACTTAAAGATTCAGAAACAAAGACCTGGATAAACTTGGAAGACTCCCAACACCAACAGTGCCACCCTGTGAATCTAGTCACATTTGGCAAGTTATATTTTTCTAGGAATTTGTCCTAGAGGTCACTTGCTGAAGCTTCCCTGGTCTCTGATGTCGGAGTAACTGGGGAGCTGAGTTTTCTGTTGTTTCTGGTCTGGAGATCGGGGGGAGGGGTCACTGGATGGAGAGCCTATTTTCTCTAGTTTGGGGGGCGAGTTTTGACGAGAGGATAGGGCTCCACTTATCCCTTGTCACTTTCTGGGATTCCCTTTGTCTGTCTTGTTGGTATAGATTGGGTGGGTCACTGGGATTGGTCTCCCCATTCTCTACTGTTGCAGGGAAGCCGAAGGAGTCCCTTCTGAGCCTGCAGTCTTTTCTAGAATTGGAAGTGACTCGGGTGCTTCTTAGAATTTCCATCATCTCTAGTTTGGGAGGACAGAGGTGTGGCTTGTTTGGATCTCATCTTTTGCCTGGAGGTGAGTGGGGGATTACTATTTGAGGTCCTGCTGCCTCTGGTGTTGGAGGAAGCAGGTAATCTCTTGCTAGGGTTTCTGTAAGTTTGATTGTTGGAGGCAGATTGTGAGCATCACTTGCGGGGGATCCCATAAGCTTTAGTTTTGGTGGACAGACTGGGGGATCCCTTGCTGTGCCTTCCATCATCTCTAGTTTTAGGAAATCTGTTCAACATTTTTAAAAATCTTTTTTATTTAGAAAAATTTTAGATTTTCAAGAAAATTCTAAAACTACATAGGTTTTAAAAATACATTCAATAGTTATTTGTATTTAATCCCATTTATGTTTTCTATTGATCTTCATCCACAGGTCTCCACATGGAATAATTTTCCTTCAGCCCGAAGAACTCATTTTAGTGTGTTTTGAAGTGCATTTCTGTTGGTGATTAGTTCTTTCAGCTCTTAAAAAAAATCCACTGGTAAACATTTTCATTTCAGCTTCGTTTTGAAGAACAATTTGTCTAGTTATACAATTTTAGACTGAGTTTTTTTTTTCAATCTAATCCCTTAGATGTCATTGATTGTCTGTTTGTATGGTTTCTTTTAAAAGGTCAGCCTTAGTCTTATTATTTTCTTTTGAAAGTAATGTGTTCCTTTTCTTTGGTTGCTTTGAAGCTTTGCAGTTTGCTTTCAATGTTCCACAATCTGTCAATGTTTCCTCCCTTTTTATTATTTATTTATTTATTATTTATATTTACTCATTTATTTAGTTTTGTTTCTACAGGTAGTCAGTGATTTCTTATTATGTTATGTTAGTCATCATACAGTACGTTATTAATTTTTGATGTAATGTTCAATGATTCATTATTTGCATGTAACACCCAGTGCTGATCACAACACATGCCCTCCTTAAGGCCCATCACTTGTTACCCCATACCCCCATCTCCCCCCCTTCTGTAACCCTCAGTTTGTTTCCTGGAGTCCATAGTCTCTCACGGTTCTTCTCTCCCTCTGAGTCCCCCCCTTCATTTCCCCCTTCCTTCCCCTAATGTCCTCCATGCTATTCCTTATGTTCCACAAGTAAGGGAAACCATATGATAATTGTCTTTCTCTGCTTGACTTATTTCACTCAGCATAATCTCCTCCAGACCCACCCGTGTTGATGCAAATGGTGGGTATTCATCCTTTCTGATGGCTGCATAATATTCCATTGTATTTATGGACCACATCTTCTCTATCCATTCATCTGTTGAAGGGCGTCTCGGCTCCTTCCACAGTTTGGCTATTGTGGACCAGGCCTTGCTGGCTTCTTACCACTACTGGAGGTCAACTCCTTCAGGGCAGCAAGGACAGGTCTATTTATTTATTTTAGAGATTTTATTTATTTATTTGAAGAGAGAGTGATCGGGAGGGAAAATCTGAAGCAGATTCCATGCTGAGTACAGAAGTCTACATGGGACACAGGGGCCTACAACCCCAAGATCATGACCTGAGATGAAACCACGAGTCCCTGACTGAGCCACCCAGGTGCTTCTGTTTCCTTCCGTTTAAACAAAAATGTGTTTTTCATGTTTTTTGTTTTTTGTTTTTTTGTTTTTTTGTTTTGAAGTCCTTGTCTGCTGACTCCAATACCTGGATTGTTTCTGGGTTAACCTCTATTGACTTACATTTTCATAAATGGTAACTTCTGTTTCTTTGCATGTGTAGTAATTTTTTATTGTGTGCTGGATATTGTTAATGACACATTGTAGAGGCTCTTGATTATTCTTCTAAATATTAAATTTTGTAATAGCAGGCAGTTATAGGACTAATGGATCACCTTGAGCCCATGAAGACTAGGTTTTAAATTTTATAAGGGCAAGTCTATTTCAATTTTACACTTAATCCCAAGATGTATCTCTTCCTCTTAATGCATGATACATATCATGGTGTAGCATTTCTAGGATACTGGTTGAAATGGATTTTCCCCAAGGTCACTTACTGTGGATGAGTCCAAAACCAACCTCCAATTCCTGGAATGTGTGTCCTCTGAATTGACAATTAAAAATTGTACATATTTTTACATCTACATATACATACATATGTACATCTACATATATGTTGTGATTAATTACCACAGTCACACTAATTTACATATCCATCACCTTATCTACCAACTATCTTTTGTGTGCATGTGTATATGTTAGGAAGGCTTATGATGTACCTTCTTAGCAAATTTCAAAATGCAATTCAGTATTGGTAATTGTAATCTCAGTACTATACTTGAGGTCTCCAGAACTGTTCATCGTGCATAACTGAAACTTTGTATCCCTGGACCAACATCTTCCCATGTCCTCCTCCCCTCATCCCCTGGAAACCACCTTTATACTCTGCTTCTGTGAGTTTGAATATTTTAGATCCCATGTATAAGTGAGATCATGCAGTGTTTGTCTTTCGGCATCTGGCTTATTGCACTTTAATAATGTCTGTCAGGTTCATCTGAATTGTTTCAAATGGCAGGATTTCCTTTTTTTTTTTTTTAAGGCTGAGTAACACTCCATTTAAATAAATAGCATTTTCTTTATCCATTTGTCTATTCACAGACATTTTGGTTGTTGCCATGTCTTGGCTGTTGTAGATAATGCTAAAATGAACATGGGGGTGCAGATACCTCTCAGAGATCCTGATTTTCTTTGGACATACACTTAGAAATGGTATTACTGGATCATATGGTGGTTCAATTTTTAATTTTTTGAAGAACTTCCATACTGTTTTTCTCTGTGGCTGCACCACTGGATATTTCCACCAACAGTAGCAATGATTCACTTTTCTTCACATCCTTGCCAACACTTGTTATCTCTTGTCTTTTTGATGAGAGCCATTTTAAAGGTGTGGGTATCTATCCCCTTGTAAAGTATCTTTTACAAACTTTCAAGGCACAAAAGCAAGTACTGAAATAAAGTAAACCTAAAATGAGTGCTTTGGACCTCTGTATCATAATGTTAAAGCAAGACCTTTTAAAATTAAACTTTCGAGGGCACCTGGGTGGCTCAGTGAGTTAAAGCCTCTGCCTTTGGCTCAGGTCATGATCTCAGGGTCCTGGGATGGAGCCCCGCATCAGGCTCTCTGCTCAGCAGGGAGCCTGCTTCCTCCTCTCTCTCTCTCTGCCTGCCTCTCTGCCTACTTGTGATCTCTCTCTCTGTGTCAAATAAATAAATAAACCTTTAAAAAAATTAAATTAAATTAAACTTTCGAATTTTGAGAACTATAGATTCATGTGCAGTTGTAAGAAATAATACAGAGAGATCTTGCAGAACTTTTACCTGGTTTCCCCCAATGATAACATCTTGCAAAACTGTAGTACAATACCATAACTGGAAAATTACCACTGATATTGTCAAGACACAGAAGAGTCTGATCATCCACAGAGATCTCTTCTTATTCCCTTTTATAGACACAGCCACTCCCCTCGGTGGCCACTTCTCTCCTTTACCCCTGCAAATCACTAAGCTGCTCTCCATCTCCATAATTTTGTCATTTAAAGAATATTATAGAGCCACAGAGTATGTAAGCTTTTGGAATTGGCTTTTTTTGCCGTCAGCATAATATCCTGGAGATTCATCCATAGTTTGTTCCATTTTTATGGTTGAGGAGTGTTCAGTGATATGGATATACCATATTACTCTGTTTAACCATTCACCCTTGAAGTATATTGGAGTTGTTTTGTTTTTTGGTGATTCAGAGTAAAAGTTTTTAGTAAACATTTGTGTACAAGTTTTTGCGTGAACATGAATCTTAGTTTCTTTGGGATAAATGTAGAAGATTAAAATTATTTTTATTTTTTTATTTTTGTGTTTTTTAAATTATTATTTGCCCCAGGGGTACAGGTCTGTGAATCATCAGGCTTACACCTTTCACAGCATTCACCAAAGCACAAACCCTCCCCAATGTCCATAACACAGCCACCCTATCCCTACCCTCCCACCCCCTAGTAATACTCAGTTTGTTTTGTGAGATTAAGAGTCTCTTATGGTTTGTCTCTTTCCCGATCCCATCTTGTTTCATTTTTTCCCTCCCTCCCCCCCACGGCCCTCCATCCTGCCCTCAAATTCCTCATATCAGAGAGATCATATAATTTTCTTTCTCTGATTGACTTATTTTGCTTAGCATAATACCCTCTAGTTCCATCCATGTCATTGCAAATGGCAAGATTTCGTTTCTTTTGATGGCTGCATAGTATTCCATTGTATATATAGACCACATCTTCTTTATCCATTCATCTGTCAATGGACATCTAAGTTCTTTCCATAGTTTGACTATTGTGGACATTACTGCTATAAACATTCGGATGCATGTGCCCCTGAGGATCACTACCTTTGTATCTTTAGGGTAAATACCCAGTAGTGCGATTGCTGGGTCATAGGGTAGCTCTATTTTCAACTTTTTGAGGAACCTCCACACTGTTTTCCAGAGTGGCTGCACCAGCTTGCATTCCCACCAACAGTGTGGGAGGGTCCCCCTTTCTCCACATCCTTGCCAACATCTGTCGTTTCCCGAATTGAGGATTTTAGCCATTCTGACTGGTGTGAGGTAGTATCTCACTGTGGTTTTGATTTGTATTTCCCTGATGCCGAGTGATGTTGAGCACTTTCTCATGTGTCTGTTGGCCATTTGGATGTCTTCTTTGGAGAAATGTCTGTTCATGTCTTCTGCCCATTTCTTGACTGGGTTATTTGTTCTATGGGTGTTGAGTTTGATAAGTTCTTTATAGATTTTGGATACAGGCCCTTTATCTGATATGTCCTTTGCAAATATCTTCTCCCATTCTGTCAGTTGTCTTTTGGTTTTGTTGACTGTTTCCTTTGCTGTGCAAAAGCTTTTCATCTTGATGAAGTCCCAATAGTTCATTTTGGCCCTTGCTTCCCTTGCCTTTGGTGAGGTTCCTGGGAAGAAGTTGCTGCGGCTGAGGTCGAAGAGGTTACTGCCTGTGTTCTCCTCATGGATTTTGATGGATGCCTTTCTCACATTGAGGTCTTTCATCCATTTTGAATCTATTTGTGTGTGTGGTGTAAGGAAATGATCCAGTTTAAAATTTTTATTATTTTTGAAATAATCATGGACTCAAGCAGTTACAAAAGCAGTAGAAAGAGTCCCACATACCCACCACTCAGTGAGCCTCATTGGCTTTCCCTTTCAGGTCAAGCAGAGGGGACAGAATGAGGGCCAGACAGGTGTCGGGTCACCAGCTGTGTAACTTCCGGCAAAAAAGGCAGACGTGCCTGTCATCTTCTACTATTTTTAATATGTGCAAGTAGTTGGAGAAGTCATTTATCCAAGGCTGAATAAGGTAATGGAGTGCTTCTGGCAATTTCCTAAATCCTGACTTCAATGCTAACTTTTTCTTCTTTTTCACTTTCTTACTCTGACATTTTGTAGGTAATCTTGCAGATTACCTACAAAAGATTACATCTGTGGTTGCTATGGAAAGAAACCACTTCATGCTGTGCAAATTCACCGCAATATACACATGAGTGGATTAATTTTCATTCTACTTAGCACTCCCTGGGCGCTTTAAACCAGAAACAAATGTATTTCAGTTTTGGAGATGTCTCTGCTGTGACTTCTTCGAATTCAGATATTTTTCCGTGCACTCTCTTATTTCCTTCTGGAACTTCCTGCAGTGGCACCCACTCAAGATAACCTCCGTATCTTTTTTGTTTTTGTATATTTCTTCTCTTTCTCACTGTTCTGTGTTCATGGCCCATGTTACTTTTCCAAGTTGCCAATTTTCTAATAGCTGTTCAGTTTGGGTCCTAGTATTTGTTCCGTGTATTTAATTTATATAATGTATTTCAAGTCATCTATATTTTGTTTTCATATTTCCAATGTTATGCATCATACATGCACCTCTGTGCTACTTGGCCCACTTTGCCGGTGCTTCTAAGGTGCTCTTTTTGATTTTCATCTTCTTCCTCCTGCAGTTTCCTCCCTTTGTGTGCAGTTTGGCTGATCCCAGCCAGCTTTTGAGGATGAACCCCAGTGTATACAAGGATGGAGATGAGGTTGTTGGTGAGTCCTCCCTACCTTTACACATTTCTCCCATACAGTGGGAACAATGGACCTAAGAAGGATGTCATGTTCCCCTAGTAAGTGCCTTTCATTTACTTTCTGCTTAATTTTTATGCTGGAGGGGGCCTCACGGGGTCTGTGGATGGATGGACCTAGGCTCTCCACATCACCTCTCCTCCCCTTCCCCCGGCTGCCCTGTGTCCCAGACTGTCTGTAATTAACTTCTCTTCCTGCTGACTTTGTTGTTTCCTTCAAGGGAAGGAAGAGAGTTTATATTAGGTAGACTGTAGTTCTAAAAGCAAATTTTAAAGGAAAGCATAGTAGAAGGATGCCTCATGCAGAAGGAAAACACATACATCAGTACCTACAGGAGTGAGTGGACAGGAACAATTTGAGAATTGCATGAAGATTTGGGCATACGTAGTAGGGGTAGGCAAGGCCAAGTTTATATAGCATCCGTTTGGTCTTTCTAAGAGTTTGTGGGATTTTTTTTAGGATAAACATGAACACATTTACATATGGAAATGTCACTAGTGATGTGATGCTGGACTGAGCAGGGAGCCAGAGTAGAGAGTTACTGTGATGACACAGGAGAGAAGCGACTAGAATCTTAACAGACGTAGTGGGAGTGAAGTCAAGATGGAATGTATTGGAGGTCATTTTAGATGGCGGAGAGAGTGTCATTTTGAAGCTCCCTGGGAGTGAGGTCTCTGACTTGGTCATCTCTATTTCCCTGGAACCTAGCAAATTATCTGGCTCATGAGGACTTCCCAAAGAGTGCTGGCTCATTGAATGAATAGCCTCAAACCACAGTGGATAGAGATGTAACAGTGAGACAGGAAGGGATTTTGGCTTTCTTGTGAGAAAAACAATGCCCCCTGTGAATATGCAAGATGGATACTGAGAAGAATAATAGTTTTGTTTACTTAACCCTAAAGATGTAGGCAGCATTAATTGGGAATCATCCCATGCAGAGCATTCTCTTATGTGGTATCTAGAGCAACAAAGGAGGATGTTTGGCTAACCTTGTACAGTGCGCTTCTCTGGGGGCCCGTGAATAAGAGATTACTGGGCTTGGGCTGAAGACGCTTTGCACTTCTTCCCAGATGTGGATCTCTGTAAGGTGCCCGGATCATCCATCCACCAATAGGGAATGAGATCGCTGCCTCCAAAAAGCTGTGACCTTTCTGGTTTAGAAAGACCCCCCAGGGATGGATCTGTGCTTCTCTGTCCTCATGGCTGTGGTCCTGGGGGTCTTTGGGAAGCATTGAGAAACTCCTGTAGTCAAGGCCAATAACAGGGCTCTCAGCTGTGGCTGCTGACTTCTCTTGGGCTTCTTCTGCTCCTTACTCTTCATCCACCGTCCCAACACAACCACCTGAATCCTCCAACAAATCCCATTTGGAGTTGTTTTTCCCATGGGTCATAAATGAATATGGGAGTGCAGATACCTCTTCAAGCTCCTGTTTCATTTCCTTTGGTTATATATCCAGAAGTAGGATTGTAGTAGTTCTATTTTTAATTTTTTGAGGAACTTCCAAATAGAATTCTGTAGTGACTGCACCACTTTACAATCCCACTGACAGTGCACAAGTGTTCTCTTTTCTCCACATTCTTGCCAACACTTATTATTTCTTGTCTTTTTGATGATAGCCACTCCAACAGGTGTGAGGTGATATGATATATGGTTTTGACTTGCATTTCCTTCATGATTGGTGGTGTTGAGCATCTTTTCATGTACCTGTTTGCCATTTGTATTTCTTTTCTGGAAAAAATCTATTCACTCCTCTACTGATATTTAATCAGATTTCTGTGAGTTGTGTGAGTTTTTATGTATTTTGGATATTAACACCTTATCAGATATATGATTTGAAAATATTTCTCCCACAATCCACAGATAGTGTTTTCATTTATTTGATTGTTTCTTTTGTGAGCCAGAAGCTTTTTAATTTGATGTAGTCACACTTACTAATTTCTCTTTTGTTGCTTGCGTTTTTGGTGTTATATCCAAAAATTCATTGCCATGACCAATATCAATGAGTGTTTTCTCTGTTTTCTTCTGGAAGTTTTACAGTTCTAGAGAAGTAACTAGAATCTTAACTCATCACTCTATCACATTATTAGAATATTCTGGATTTCACTATATAGTTACCTTTATCAGTGTGTTTTGTGTTTTCATATTATGAATTAGCATTCTTTCATTTCATCTTGAAGAGTTCCTTTCAGCATTTTTTAAAAGGCAGGCCTAGTGGTGATCTATTCTTTCAGCTTTTATTTGTCTAGGTAAGCCTTTCTCCCTCTTTCTTCCTGAAGAGTAACTTTGCTGGATGGAGTATACTTGGTTAGTGATTTTTTCTTTCAGCTATGTGAGTATGTCATCCCATTCTGCCCTGGCCCATAAAGTTTCTGCTGAGAAATCGACTGATAGCCTTATGGGGTTTCCCTTGTAACTTATATGCTTCTTTCCTCTTGCTGCTTTTAGGATTCTCTCTTTGTCTGTATTTTTGACAGTTTTATTATAATGTGTCTTGGAGAGGATCTCTTTAGTTTGAGTTTGTTTGATGACCTGTGAGCTTCATGAACTTGGATATCCCAATTTTTCCCTAGATTTGAGAAATTCTCAGCCACTACTTCTTTAAATAAGATTTCAGCCCCTTATGAAAAAAAAAAGATTTCTTTTCCTTCTGCAACTCCCATTTCAGATTCATAAATTGGTCCTTTTGATGGTATGCTATAGACCACTTCATCTCTTCTCACTCTTTTTAATCCTTTTTCCTTTATTTCTCTTTTGACTAAGTAGTTTCAAAATTCCTGTTTTCTGCCTCACAGGTTCTTTCTCCTGCTTGATCCATTCTGTTGTGGATATTTTCTATAGCCTTTTAAATTTCATTCACTGTATTCTTCAGTACCAGAAGTTTTATTCAGTTCTTTTTAATGATTTCTACCTTTCCCTGAAACATCCCATCTCATTTTTACACTGTTTTCCTGATTTCATTGATTATTTTTCCATGTTATCTTCCATCTCGTTTGTTTCTTTAAAATAGCTATTTCAAATTCTCTACCCAGTAAATCTCACATCTCCTTGTATTTGGGATCAGTCACCAGAAGGTCGTTGCAACCCTTTGTTGGTGTCAAGTCTCCTTGGCTTTTCGTGTTCTTTAAAGTTTCGCACTGCCGTCTTTGTACTGGAGCAGCAGTCACCTCCTCCAGTCTTCACTAACTAATTTCAGGAGAGAAATACCTTCCCCAGCCCTCCGAGGGATTCTGGGTTCCTTGGACTCACTATGGATATGCCTCGATGCTCATTGTTCTCTTTCTTGGCAGAATTTTTCAGCTTGTCCAGCAATACATCAGACCAGGTCCTAACAGCCTCCCTTTTTTTTCCTTTTTTTAAAAATTTATTTATTTGACAGAGAGAGAGAGAGAGAGAGAGAGAGAGAGAGAGAGAGAGAGAGAGAGAGAGAGAGATCACATGTAGGTAGAGAGGCAGGCAGAGAGAGAGGAGGAAGCAGGCTCCTTGCCAAGCAGGGAGCCCAATGCGGGGCTTGGTCCCAGGACCTGAGATCATGACCTGAGCCAAAGGCAGAGGCTTTAACCCACTGAGCCACCCAGGCACCCCTCCCTTTTGTTTTTCCAAAAGTGGTGTGAAAGCTCAAGTTTGTGGTCTCTCCCTGGCTGGCAGATTTGGGCCAACTTTCTGCACATGCTCCCTAGCTGTCTGCCAATGCTTATCTTTACCACCACCTTTGGGATCACACACAGGGAGCAAGTGGTTAGGAGTTATGTGTTTGGGTGAGGCAGACAGAGCAGTTAGGGGTGTCGCCAGGTGAGGCATTTACAGCAGTGCTTGGGTGGGCTTCTGGAGGGAGTCATCAATGCAGCCAGTAGACCTGCATCTCTCTAAATCTCTCTAAGGCCCTCCAGGAGTACCAATGAATCTGCCAATGCATCCAAACTCTTCACCACATGCAATCTCTCTCTCTCTCTCTCTCTCTCTCTCTCCACACACACATACACACACACACACACACACACACACACACACACATTTGCTCTAGTGGTGTGCTGAAACTTCTCTTCTGGAAACCTGGACTTTCACAGAAGGTCTCTTAACCACGTGTCATCATCATCCAAGACAGTATTTTCCAGGGGCTTCTACACAGTGGCCAAGACAGGCTAGAGCCAGTTTATTTTTTTTACTGCAGGTCCACACCTGGGATGAAGTACTGTCTGCATGTTACTAGAAGCACAGGTGGGACAGACTCCTTCCAGGTCCCTTGGTGTATAGTTCCAGATCCCATTGCTCCCATAAAGATACTTTTGTCTATAGATAGATGCCAAATTATCATCGGCAGGGAAGCAGAGGGAGAAAAATGAGGGGCCTCTTCTACTCTGATGCTAACATCATTCTCCTTTGATTTATAGAGATTCAGTTTTGATGCAGCTTTTAGGAACATGCTGTTGCTTAAGAGGCTCTACAAACCCAGCCCCTTCCCACTCCATGAGCTAAGCAGAAAAAAAGTTGCTCGGACCTCCTTACAAGGTTCAGGCAGATGAAAGCCAACAAAGTGGTTGCAGTCATTCTGCTGGGCCTGCATCAGACACACGTGACGCTAGCCCACAGGTGTTGTAGGATTATGTCACATACACCTGAAGGTGTCGGGACCAAGAAGTTTCTAGCATGATCTCTCCTGTGCAGGTTAAGAGACTGAAGAGTCCCCAAGTGGCACAAAGGCTTTTCTAGGACAGGGAAGTGATAGAGAAAAAAGAGGACTGAACTCAGTTCTGACCCCTCCAAGCTGGGACGCTGGTTACATTCCCAAGGAGTGGTGGAGCGGGTTGTCGTGGATATTTGTGTACAGCTATGGAGATGACGTGGCCAAGGAGGGGAAACAGTCAACAGTCTAGTGGGGGCTTTGGGTGGGTCTCAATGACAGTAGGGGCCCAGGAAATGGAACTTTGAAAAGGCGATGCCATTTCCTTGGATTTCCTTCCTAACCCTCAATAGGACTTAGAACTCTCCTCACCAGGCACCCACATTCTAGAGACAGCCCCTCATTCAACTCACTTGACCAGAGGTGCTCAACAGAGCAACGTGTGATCCTGTCATTTCCCCACTTTCCAAGGCTCTGGCCTCAGGAGAGCCAAGAGTGAGAACTTTATCAGTCGCTGTAGACATTGGCTCAGCCCTTATTGCTAACACCTCTGGCAATTTGGCTCAGGGTACCCTAAGGGTAACACAGGGTACCCTAAGGGTAACACAGGACAGCCTAGGACAGGTCAGGCCAGCCCAGGCCACAACTGTGATCCCACCAGGGCAGCCCCACACCGTTTACCCCTTCCTGTGTGTATGCAGGGAATGTGGGGGAAGGCAGGAAATGAGGAGAGGTGGCTTCCCGGGCAGGAGCAGGCTGTTAGGTGTAGGAACGCTGGCAATCTGTCATGTCCACACCCCAGCTCATGGCTGGCAGGATGGAAAGGTGAGTTCTGGGTACCAGGCACCTCCACCCAGATGTCAGTCCCAACTCTCGGGTGTCATCTTCTTCCCTCCCTGGCTGGGGGTCTATGCAGATGCTCCTTTGTGCTGGACCTTGAAAGAAGAACTTGTGTGTGGGGAGGGTGTGGGGGGGTGTTTACACAGACCCCTACGGCCTGCTCCCTGGCTACCAGACACTATCTTGGCAGAGCTCCACCCAGGAGATCATGAAGACGCTGGTGGATGGGTTCAACTACGCCATCTCCCGGGTCAGGGGGCAGGAGCATCAGGCCACCACCGACAGCCAGGGTTGGTCTGAGGTGAGAGTGGGGGCAGGAGTCTCTATATCCAGGATGCTGTGATGAACGAGCAGGGCTCAGAACCCCAAATCCAAGGATTCTTCTGGGCCTCCCCAGGGCTTCTGCAGTAATGTCATGGTCCTACTTCCAAAGGAGTCTGCACCTGTACCCCACCCCGCCCCCCGCCACCAGGTGGGTGGGAGGGTGCAAAGATACTCTTCACATATTCATATGAATATTAGAGAATAAATTAATGTTGTTTTCACTTAAAAATAAACCATGGGTATCTTTGAATTTTGCCCTTTTTCTGATTCTGGGATCTTCATATTGAGGGTCTCAAAACTCCGCCCTCCCCCCCTTTTTTTAAAGATTTTATTTATTTGAGAGAGGGAGACACAGAGAGAGGGAGAACACAAATGGGGGGTGGGGGAAGGGCACAGGGAGAAGCAGGCTCTCGGCTGAGCAGGGAGCCCGACACGGGGCTCCATCCCAGGACCCTGGGATCAAGACCTGAGCCGAAGGCAGATGCTTAACCAACTGAGCCACGCAGGCGCCCCTCAAAACTCCCTTTAATGTGAAAGAAAAAACAATGGCTTTATTTTTTTTAAGATTTTATTTATTTATTTGACACAGAGAGAGAGATCACAAGTAGGCAGAGAGGCAGGCAGAGAGAGAGGAGGAAGCAGGCTCCCCGCTGAGCAGAGAGCCCGATGTGGGCCTCGATCCCAGGATGCTGAGATCATGACCTAAGCCGAAAGCAGAGGCTTTAACCCACTGAGCCACCCAGGCACCCAAACCAATGGCTTTAAAGTCATCAGGGATCACATAGGGGGCATCTACCCTTTATGTTGTCTCCAAACCGAGAAGGGCCTTTCCCTTCTATCAGGGGCAGACCAACCCTCAGCTTAGAGGCAGTGTCATGCAGGCCTGCTGTGGGCAGTCTCAGTTAGGACCCACAGGATTGCCAGCGGCCACTCGACATCCTTACGCCTCTGTGTTCCCATCTCTATAATGGGGGTGTTTGTTGGAAGACTCATTTGGACAGTGCTCTTCATACAAGCTGTTAATACAGGGAGGTCTGTTGTTCAAACAAAATGCCTTGAAGGTACTAACTGTATAAACATTCCCCCTAAATTTATTCCACTGTCGTTCCTCCTGCTCACGTCACAGAGGGGCTGGGAGTCCCCGGGGAGACTCCAGACCACGATCCTGCTGCTGGTTCATGGCGATGCTGCTGACATCCTGTCCCTCCTGTCCCATCCTGTGTGACAATGGGTCCATCCTGAGCACGGATGGGGGCTGTCGGGTGCGGTCCTCTAGGCGAGCAGGATGGGGAAGCTGGCAGAACCCATCTTCCGCATCGCCATCTTCCAGTTCACCCGCCCTGCCTTCAACACCACTCAGCAGGTGCTGGACCAGCTGCTGACCCGGCGAGCGCCCGCCCCTCCTCTGCACAGGGGGTGACTCTGCCCTCTGCTCGCTGTGTGTCTTGCAAACATCACTGCATCTCTCTGAGCCTGTTTGTTCCTCTGGAAAGTGGGGTCAGAGATGACCAACCTCAAAGTGTTCTTGCAGGGACGAATGGGATAATCCTTGGTGGGTACTTACATAGTACCTGGCTCTGCAGAAAGGGCTGCTGGACGTGCCGTGGCTGTTCTTGGTTATTATTTCTCTCTCTGGCCTGAAAAGCCATCTGCCTCACCCATCACTGGCCTGTGCACTTTCTGAGTTTGGAGAAGCATATGGAAAGCATCTTTTTTTTTTTTTCCACCACGAGGAAAGGAGGTTTGAGGTTTCATCTGGCTGGTCCTGGTCCTTGTCTTTGGAATGGCCAGAGGAGGGATTTCTGAGAGCATCAGAGATGCTCCTGACCCACTCAGACATCTGGGCAGCTTCTGGTTGGAGTTAGTTCAGTCGACGATATATCTTCAGTGCCTACTCACTGCCTTCAGACACTCCTTTAGACACTTAGCATAACTCAGTGAATGAAGCAGACACAAGCCCTGGGGCCTAATTCTGTTTGGACAGTCAGACAGTCACACTAGACGTCTAGCCTGTCTCGTCTGGATTGGCAGGAGAAGGGGTGGGAGGTGGTGGCGTGGGCTGGAAGGTTCCAGGAGGGCAAGCAGTTGACACAGTTAGCCGTCTCTGGCTTCCATGCTGGTGCGTCTTCCTAGTGGCTGCTGGGTGCACGGGGTGGGATGGGTTTGATTTCCTTTCTTCCTAAACTAGCTCATTCTGTCCTCAGGAAGCCAGCGCCCACTGCCCCTCCTGTCCTCACTGAAACTCCCCAGGAGGGCACAGAGCGACGGGCACTTGCGGGATCCCATGGAGCAGGGGGACACAGAGTCTGCCTCGCCTTGGGTCCACGCCTCGGGCAGATACGGTGCTTTCTGCAGCTGCCCCTGTGCCCCTGTATGAGTCCCCAGGAACAGACGGTTCCTAATGGATCCATCCTGATGGGAAGTCGAACTGTCCATGTCGAAGAGGAAGGGAAGGGTTACCGACCAGTGCCCTGGACACCCCCGCCCCGACTCTCTCAGTCTGTGATAGCACCTGGGGGGTCCCTTTCCTGAGCGGATGAAGGAAGGGTTCTGTGTAGGGAAAGCCCTGAGTGGTGCCTAGGGAGATGAGGCCTTTGGCATGACCCTGGGCCTTGGCCGGGGTTAGAGACCCCTGGAGGGCTGGGACAGCCAGGGGCCACTCAACCAGGCACCCCTTGACCTCCTGTCCCTCTCTCTGGCTGGGGGGCCTGGACACCCACCAGGAGCCCAGAGAATGGGCCCCTGGTCACCGGTGGGGGTGGGGGTGGGTGAAGGCAGGGGGACAGGGCCTGTGGCTTCTGGGGCCCCTCAACACCCCATGAGCCATCCTGGGAGTGGGGGCGTCAAGCCCATCTTAGGGGTAAGTGAGGGGAGGGCGCACATAAGCCGCCGTCCTGGTTCCCTGGGCAGAGGGAGCCCGGTTGCTGCCTGACTGCAGAGCGGCCGGAGGCTGGGTCAGCGGGACTCAGCCCCCGCGGTCAGGGGACGGAAGCCAGGCCCCTCCAAGTCAGGAAGCCCACCAGCGGGCGAGCAATCCCTTTCTGCCCGAGGCCTCAGTCTCCCCGTCTGTCATCAGAGAGGGTCGGGCTGGAAGTTCTGGACGGCGCTCCCTTGTCCCCCTTCTCGGGAGCCCAGAGCCGGGCACCGGGTCGCGTCCTGTCTCTGCTCGCGCCTGCCCCCTGGTGGGCCCTGGCGGCAGCGCAACAGGAGAAGCGGAGGGGGCGCCGCGTGGGGATGCCCTGGGGCCCGTTTCGGATGGAGTTTGCCTGCGCAGCTTTCCAGCGGAAAACGATCAACTTCCGGGAAAAGGGTGAGCTCAGCAGCTGTGACCTCACTGCTGGGACAGAGGGGTGTGGGAATCAGAGACCCTCCGGGGGCGGATCCTCGCTGCTCTCTCCGCCCCCACTCCCCCCCCGCCCCCCGCCTCATCAGGAATAATTAGGGAGATCCAGCTGCCCCCGGAGGCTGCAAAACCTTACAGCCTGGAGCCTGAGGAGCAGCTGGGGGCGTGGCTGCAGGCCGTGGAGCCTCTTAGCCCGGAGGGGGCGAGGGGACCGGGCAGGAGCTGGGTGAGGGCAGGGTGGACTCTCCTGGCCCGTTCCAGAGAGCTTGCGGCCATGGCCCTAGGCCTGCTGAGAGCTGGCTGCACGGCCACCCCTGGGGCTGCTGGCTCGCTCTGGGAGGGACACCTGGGGGTGTCTCCTGGTAGCTCGCAGGTGCCCCCCCGCCCCCCTGCCAGGGGGTCAGCCAGATACCACGGTCCTTGGAGGCTGAAGAACTAGCCCTCGGCAAGCCCAGGGCTGAGTGAGCGTGCAGGCCAACAGGGGCTGCAGTCAGGAGCTCAGGAAGGCTTTGGCCTGGGGTGGGTCTGGGGTTTCTGAGCCCGGCTCCCCTGCTCACCAGTCCCGTGACGGGGGATCCCCCTCGCCTTCCTGAGCACCGTGGCCTCCAGCGTGAGCGTGCGGACGGCCATGCCCCAGCTCCCTGACACCCCCACGTCGGAGCCCGGCTCGCTCCGGGAAGGAGCAGTATTTGCTGTAAGTAGTAAACCTTGGAGTCGTGTTTCCACGCAGCCTGGGAGTTGTGCGGTGTGCTTCCTTCACTCCCGGCTCCTTTGTTAGACGTACAGGATCTCGCCTTTCTCCTTTTTTAAAAATCTTAATTTTTTTTAATTTTTTATTTTTTCGGTGATCCAAGCTTTGTTTATGCCCCACACCGAGGGCTCCATGCAATACGTGCCCTCCTTAATACCCACCACCAGGCTCACCTTTCTCCTGGAACTAAGATCTCCTGTGGGGCGTCATTGATTGTGTGGGGAGAAGGGAGAAGGGCCAGCCCCGCCCCTGCTCCTGAAGAAAACCCCTAACTCCCCTGCCTCTGGGGGGCAGGTTCATTTCAGTGTCTTTCCCCTGGAGCAGGAGCGGAGATGCCCCCTTCCCTCTCCCGGGGTGTCCAGGTTGGACGGGGTTCCTCAGACCCACCCGGGGCCACTGAAATGTGCGTGTCTTTAAAAACAGCGCGTCCCGGGGGCGTGTCCTGCTCCAGGTCGGTGACTGTCTTGCAACAGGTCTGGAAACAGAGGAACAGTTTCTGCTTCTCTTGTGGCGGTTCCTCTGGACCACGTATTAGGAACCTGTGGTTTTCTCGCTCAGTCTCTGGAACCGCATCAGCCGTGAGTGAGGAAAACCATATTGAAAGTCAGAACAGGGGCACCTGGGGGGCTCAGTCAGTTAAGCGTCTGCCTTCAGCTCAGGTCCTGATCCTGAGGTCCTGGGATCGAGCCCCGTCTCGGGCTTCCTGCTCAGCGGGGAGCTTGCTTCTCCCTCTGCCCCTCACCCCACTCGTGCTCTCTCTCTCAAATGAATACATTCTTTAAAAAAGAAAAATGTCAGAACGTGCTTGTGGAAGGGACAAGGACAGGCAGGACTTTCCATCCTCAGGCCCCTTTACGGGCTCCCTGATTGACCCTTTACCTAGATGTGGGTTTCCTGGGAGCCTTGTCCATGACCTGAGTTCCTTTTCCTGTTTCCTATCAGAGGGAATGATGTGTGATGCACCTTTTCAGGCCACAGCTGGGCCTCCGTCCATACACCTCTCGGCTCCCTGTGAATTAGGGTTTCCAGCATCCCCACACTTTATTATTCAATTATTTTTAGGGCTGAAATTCCCTAGAGGGCCCCAGCCCTCCCCCCTCCCCCCTACCCCCTTCAGGAACATCATGGGCCCTCCTCTCTTGCCTGGGGCCGATGGATCATGGGTGAGTTCTGGTTTGCAAGGATAAGGCACCAGAATCCTTGTCCGTTAATCGCCTCCCACTCTCCTTTGCTGCTGAGGGTAGCCTCTGGGCCCCTGTGGTTCTGAGGTCCCTGGTCTCAACAGTCCCCGGTTTCTACACTCAGTCGTGTTGTTACTGATTTGTTCTAAAGAGGGGCAGCTGGCCCCGAGCCTGTGTAGCTTGTAGCTCCAGGGACGGCTGTGTTATTTTCCACGGGCTTGTGCTGTGGTTATAGCCTGGGAGGGGGGGCAGGGGGGGCGGTGCTGATAGGGGTCAGCAGGGGAATGCCCCCAACTGATGATCCGCGGACAAGCCCGGACACAGGCTTACCAGCTAAAATACTGAACTGCTTCCAATCTGGGGGGTAACTGCATTGCTCTGAGCTCAGCCCGAGCACCCACCCCATGACCAGGACCTAAAGGGTTACCACCTGGCCATTTAAAGATCACCAGCTGGAAACACCCAGTAAGAGCAAGGCCCGGATGAATCGATTGACGTAGTGGGTTGTCTGCCACCTTTGTGAAGGCTGCAAGCGTCGCCAAGAAGTACAGCAGGCTGGACTCTGCCAGGGAGGCCTTTCCGAGGAAGCTGGCAGCGAGGATGAGATAAAACCAGGTTCCGGGCAGCCCAGGCCCTTCCTGACACCGCACAGACATGTAGGAAAGCGATTTGCATAAGGAGAGTTGGTAAGTCAGTCTGTACCTTCTCTCCAAAGAGAGAGAGAAGGGCCAGGTGCCAGGGCTAATCCAGGGCCCGGCAGAAGGCACCGGGGTTGGAAGGGCTTCTCCTGCAGGCCCGTGAGGCTTCTGAGAGCAGACCCATCGTGCAAGAATGTTCAAGTCTTGTGCCTGCCCTGTGGCTGGGAGGGACAGTCTCTTGCATCGTTGGGCATCCACTGGCTGATAGTGTGCTGAGAGGCCCCCAAAAGGGACCCATGGTTGCAGCGAGGGTCACATAGGTGCAATATTTGTGTTTTATATTTATGTAAATTACACACCACACACACACACAGTACACCCTCAAACTTATTCATAGCAGAATAAGGAAGAAGCAGAACAAACAAGTGAACATCTTGCAACTGATTAATATCCTAGCTGGCATTGATAACTACCTTCCTTACCTATTTCATATTCGCTTTGTGCTCAGCAAGCACCAAGATGGTCATGGTTCTCTCTGCCTGATGGAGAAGGCCAGTCTTTGTTCCTGACCAGCCTGGGCCGTTAATCCCACCGGGACTGGTTTCTTCCAGTGTTCCAGTGACTTCAGTCACAGGGCGCGGTGATGCTGAGAAAGCCTTAAGGGATCTCCCGATTCCCAGACCCAGGCTTCCTTATCTGCCCAGCAGAGCAATTTCCCCTCGATAATCAGGATCCATCACCTTGGCCAGTACTGGAAAAAATGTCTTTCTTTGCCTGTAAATTCAGAGGCAGTCCTAATCTCCAGTACAATGGAATCAGTCTCTTTTTTTTAAAAAAGGATTTTATCAATTTATTTGAGAGAGAGCACAAGTGGGAGCGGGGTACAGAGGAAGAGGGGAAGCAGACTCCCCGCTGAGCAGGGAGCCTGATGCAGGGCTCGATCCTAGGACCCCGAGATCATGAGCCCAAGGTAGACGCTTCATTGACAGAGCCAACCAGGCTCCCCATCGATGTGTCTTCTGGTTGAAGTCGAATTCCCTTAGGAATTAAGCCTCTAGGGCGCCTGGGTGGCTCAGTGGGTTAAAGCCGCTGCCTTCGGCTCAGGTCATGATCCCAGGGTCCCGGGATCGAGGCCCACATCGGGCTCTCTGCTCAGCAGGGAGCCTGCTTCCTCCTCTCTTCTCTCTCTGCCTGCTTCTCTGCCTACTTGTAATCTCTTTCTCTGTGTCAAATGAATAAATAAAATCTTAAAAAAAAAAAAGGAATTAAGCCTCTAGATCAGCAAAGCATAAGGTCACAAGGACATGCAGCCAACACTCTGCTAGTGGACCCCTAGGGGCAACGGTGTTAACAGTGAAAGGTGTCTCTCCCATTTACACCCTCAGTCACTGGACTCCTGCATTGGGGCTATGGGGAAATCAGTGCTATGTAGTGGGATGCTGGTTTAGAACATCTACAGCCTCCTGGAGAACATCACCCCAGCCCTGCAAGGGGTCGTGATCCGGGGGACACGGATCGTCAAAATCCCATTCTGCTCTTCCATCGACTCCTTCAGCATGGCGGGAACCGTGGCAAGGTCAGTGAATTCCATGAGATCTTGTTCATTGTCCGCACATTTCCTGTGCCATGAGTCTCCCATCAGAGGCAGTGCTGTGTGCAATACTACGATGGTGGATAGGGCAGCAGTTCTGACCAAAGATACGTGTGTAGGGAAGGCAAATCTGAATCCAGAGTAAGTGTCTAACGCGGTGAACACGAAATACTTCCCTTTCAGAGGCCCGGATAGTCCAGTGGAATCTCCCCACCCAGGGCTGGTCCACCCCGGGGAATGGCGCCTTCTCAAGGGCTCTACCCCCCTGGCCTCTCTATGCACGGAAAGCCTCCCACCTTACCTTCCGTTGGCCACTTTCCCCAGTATAATTTGTTGGAAAACAGTCCTTTCCCCCATGGAATGGTCTTGGCACCCTTGTTGGAAATTGTTTGACCGTGTGTATGAAGGTTTATTTCTGGGCCCTAGATTCTATTCCACGGGTCTAGGAGCCAGTATCCCACTGTTTTCTTTTTTCNGTCCTTTCCCCCATGGAATGGTCTTGGCACCCTTGTTGGAAATTGTTTGACCGTGTGTATGAAGGTTTATTTCTGGGCCCTAGATTCTATTCCACGGGTCTAGGAGCCAGTATCCCACTGTTTTCTTTTTTAAGATTTTATTTATTTATTTGACAGCGAGAGAGAGAGAGATCAGATCACAAGTAGGCAGAGAGGCAGGCAGAGAGAGAGGAGGAAGCAGGCTCCCCGCTGAGCAGAGAGCCTGATGCGGGACTCGATCCCAGGACCCTGAGATCATGACCTGAGCCGAAGGCGGAGGCTTTAACCCACTGAGCCACCCAGGCGCCCACTGTTTTCATAACTGTACCTTTGTAGTAAGTTTTGAGATTAGGAAGTGTGATCTCTCCAGTTTGGGTCATCTTTTTCAAGATTGCTGTCTATGCAGAATCCCTTGAGAGTTGGTAAGAATTTTAGGGTGGATTTTTCTGTTGCTGCAAAAAAACGCCATTGGAATTTCGATAAGGATTGCATTGAATGTGTAGATCACTTTGGGTAGTATGGTCATTTTAACAAAACTAAGCCTTCCGATCCGTGATGTGGAATGTTTTCCCATTTGTTTACATCCCCATAATATGTTTCAGCAATGTATTTTTTAAAGATTTTACTTATTTTTCAGAGAGAGAGGGAGAGAGCACAAGCTGGCAGAGTGGCAGGCAGAGGCAGAGAGAGAAGCAGGCTCCCCACTGAGCAAGGAGCCCGATGCGGGAGTCCATCCCAGGACCCTGGAATCATGACCTGAGCCGCTCAGGCGTCCCTTTCAGCAATGTTTATAGCTTTCGGTGTTCAAGTCTCTTGCCTCATTGGCTAAGTTTATTCCTAAGAACCTTATTCTTTTTGATGCTACTGCAGATAGAATTTATTTTTTTATAATTTATTATGTTAGTCACCGTAGAGTACATCATTAGTTTCTGAGGTAGTGTTCCATGATTCGTTGTTTGCGTATAACACCCAGTGCTCCATGCAGTACGTGCCCTCCTTAATACCCACCACCGGGCTCACCCATCTCCCCCCTCCCAAAACCCTCAGTTTGCTTCTCAGAGTCCATAGTCTCTCAAGGTTCGTCTCCCCCTCTGATTTCCACCCCCTTCCTTTTTCCCTTCCTTCTCCTAATGTCCTCCATGCTATTCCTTATGTTCCATAAGTGAAACCATATGATAATTGACTTTCTCTGCTTGACTCATTTCACTCAGCATAATCTCCTCCAGTCCCGTCCACATTGATGCAAAAGTTGGGTACTCATCCTTTCTGATGGCTGAGTAATATTCCATTGTATATATGGACCACATCTTTATTCATTCGTCTGTTGAAGGGCATCTGGGCTCTTTCCACAGTTTGGCGATTGCGGACATTGCTGCTATGAACACTGGGGTGCATAGGGCCCTTCTTTTCACTACATCTGTATCTTTGGGGGAGCTTTGGGCTGTGCATGCAGATAGAATTTTTTAAATTTCTTTTTTGAGTTTTTCATTGTGTGTATAGAAACACAAATGATTTTTGTGTGATTTTGCATCTTGCAGCCTCACTGAATTCATTTACCAGTGCACATGTTCTGTGTGTGTGTGTGTGTGTGTGACAGAGAGAGAGAGAGAGAGAGATCAGTCTTCAAGGGTTTCTACATGTCATCTGTGAACAGAGATAATTTTACTTCTTCCTTTTCAGTTTGGATGCTTTTTTATTTCTCTTTCTTGCCAAATAATTGCTCTGGTTAGGACTTCCCATATAGTGTTAACTAGAAGTGGCAAAAGCAGGTATCTTTCTCTTGTTCCTGATCTTAAGGAAAACCCTTTCAGACTATCACCACTGAGTATGTTGACAGCCATGGGTTTTTCATATATGGCCTTTATTATTACTGAGGAAGCTTCCTTCAATTCCTACTTTGAGTGTTTTTATCATGAAAGGGTGTTGAATTTTTTCAAACGCTTTTTCTGCATCAATTGAGATGATCATGTGAGTTTTCCCCTCATTATTTTGTCAATGTTATATTACATTGATCAATTTTCATATATGGGACCATCCTCGGATTCTGGCAATAAATCCCCTTTTTGTGATGTATGATGCTTTTAATCTGCTGCTGAATTTGGTTCGTCAGCATTTTTTGGAGGATATTCCTATTAATATCCATGAAGGATATTGGTCTCTAGCTTTCTTTCCTTGTATTGTCTGACTCTGGGATCAGGGTAATGTTGGCCTTCAAAGAACAAGTAACAGTGTTTCCACTTTTTCAATTTTTGGAAGCATTTGAGAAGGATTGATAGTAACCATTCTTTACGTGTTTGGGAGAAGTCAACAGTGAAATAGTGTGGTCCAGGGATTTTCTTTGTTGAGAAGTTTTTGATTACTGATTCAATCCTCTTACTAGTTATAGGTCTATTCAGATTTTCTAGTTCATAATGATTCACTTTTGGTAGGCTCTGTTTCTACGAATGGGTCCATTTCATCTAGGTTGTCCAATCTGTTGGCATATAATTACTCATAGCACTCATAATTCTTTTTATGTCCTAAAATCAATAGTAGCACCCTGACATTCATTTTTTATTTTAGCAATTTGAGTCTTCTCTCCTTTGGTCTTATTTATTTATATTTTATTTTTTCAGTGATCCAAGATTCGCTGTTTATGTACCACACCCAGTGCTCCATGCAATATGTGCCCTCAATACCCACCACCAGGCTCACGCATCCCTTACCCCCTTCCCTCTAAAACCCTCAGTTTGTTTCTCAAAGTCCACAGTCTCTCATGGTTCATCTCACCCTCTGATTCCTCCCCCTTCACTTTTCCTTTCCTTCTCCTAATGTCCTCCACGTTACTCCTTATGTTCCATAAGTAAGTGAAACCATATAATTGACTTTCTCGGTTTATTTCACTCAGCATAATCTCCTCCAGTCCCATCCATGTTGATGCAAAAGTTGGGTATTCATCCTTTTGATGGCTACATAATATTCCATTGTATATATGGACCACATCTTCCTTACCCGTTTGTCTGTTGAAGGGCATCTCGACTCTTTCCACAGTTTGGCGACTGTGGCCATTGCTGCTATGAACATTGGGGTAAATACTCAGTAGTGCAATTGCAGGTCATAGGGTAGCTCTATATTTAATTTTTTGAGGAATCTTCACCCTCTTTTCCAAAGTGGCTGCATCAGTTTGCATTCCCACCAACAGTGAAAGAGGGCTCCCCTTTCTCCACATCCTCTCCAACACTTGTTGTTTCCTGCCTTGTTATTTTTTGCCATTCTAACTGGTGTAAGGTGGTATCTCAGTGTGGTTTTGATTTGAACTTGATGGCTAATGATGATGAAGAACATTTCTTCATGTGTCTGTTAGCCATTTGTATGTTTTCATTGGAGAAGTGTCTGTAACAATGACTTAACAAGTAAACAATGACACTAAAATTTTTTTTATTTGCCCCAGGGATACAGGTCTGTTAATCATCAGGCTTACACCTTTCACTGCACTCACCATAGCACAAACCCTCCCCAATGTCCAT
>LNAC01000276.1:6260216-6347208 GCA_002007465.1 Ailurus styani
AAAAAAAAAAGACCCTCAACAACAACAACAAAAAAACCCAAAAACAATAAACCCCTGAAGACCTGTGTGTATTCTGCCTATGAGAGACTTTTTAGACCTAAAGACACCTCCAGATTGAAAGTGAAGGGATAGAGAACCATTTATTATAATGAATGTCAAAAGAAAACAGAATAGCCATACTTACATAAACTAGATTTTAAACCAAAGACTGTAACAAGAAATGGAGAAGGGCATTTTATCATAATAAAGGTGTCTATCCAAAGCAGATCTAACAATTGTAAATGTTTATGCTCCCAACTTGGGAGCAGCCAAATACATAAATCAATTAATCAAAACCATAAACTCATCAATAATAATATGATAGTAGTAGAATTTAACACCCCTCTCACAGCAATGAACAGATCATTTAAGCAGAGAATCTAAGAATCAATGGCTCTGAATGACATATTGGACCAGATGGACTTAATAGCTATATTCAGAGCATTTCATACTAAAGAAGAAAGACAGACATTCTTTTAAGTACACATGGGACATTCTCTAGAATAGATCACATACTAGGTCACAAATCAGACCTCAAAAAATACAAAAAGATTGAGAACATATCGTGTATTTTCAGGTCATAATGCTATGAAACTTGAAGTCAATAACAAATTTGGAAAGACCACAAATACATGGAGGTTAAAGAACATCCTACTAAAGAATGAACGGGTTAACCAAGAAATTAAAGAAGAAATAAGAAAATACATGGGAACAAATGAAAATGAAAACACGACAGTCCAAAATGTTTGGGATGCAGCAGAAATGGTCATAAGAGGGAAATACTAGCAATACAGACTTACCTTAAGAAGAAAAAACTCAAATCACAATCTAACTTTATACCTAAAGGAGCTGGGAAAAGAACATTTAAATAAAGACTAAAGCCAGCAGAAGGGAAATATCAGAGCAGAAATAGTTGATATAGAAACAAACAAAAAAACAAGCAAACAAAAGATCAGTAGAACAGATCAATGAAACCAGGAGCTGGTTCTTTGAAGGAATAAACTTGATAAACCCCAAGCCAGGCTTAGCAAAAAGAAAAGAGAAAGGGCCCAAATAAGTAAAATCATGAAAGAGAGATCATAACCAACATCACAGAAATACAAACAATTATAAGAGAGTATTACGAAAAATTGTATGCCAACAAATTGGTAGTTTATCTATTTCTTCCAGATTACCCAAATTGAAACAGGAAGAAATAGAAAATTTGAACAGGCAAATAACCAGGAGAGAAATTGAATCAGTAATCAAAAATCTCCCAATGAATAGAAGTCCAGGGCCAGATGGCTTCCCATGGGAAATCTACCATTTAAAGAATTAGTACCTATTCTTCCTAAACTATTCCAAAAAGTAGAAATGGAAGGACAACTTCCAAACTCTTTCTATGAGGCCAGGATTATCTTGATTCCAAAACTAGACAAAGACCCCTCTAAAAAGGAGAATTACAGACCAGTATCCCTGATGAACATGGATGCAAAAATTCTCAACAAGATACTAGCAAATAGAATCCAACAGTACATTAAAAGAATTATTCACCCTGATCAAGTTGGATTTATTCCAGGGCTATTAGGGTGGCTCAATATTTGCAAATCAATCACTGTGATACACCACATTAATAAAAGGATAAGAACTGTACGATCCTCTCAATAGATGCAGAGAAAGCATTTGCAAGGTACAGCATCCATTCTTGATAAATACGCTCAACAAAGTAGGGATAGAGGGAACATACTTCAACATCATAAAGGGGTGATGGGGATTAAGGAGTACACTTGTGATGAGCACTGGGTGTTGCATGTAAGTGATGAACATATGTAAGTTATGAATCACCAAATTCTACACTTGTACAGCAGAGGGAACACAGAGGGTAACAACTCTGCATGCTGACTGATGATAACTAGAGCTATGGTGGTCATTATTTTGTAACATATAAGAATGTTGAATCGCTATCTTGTATACCTGAAACTAATACTGTATGTCAACTCAATAAAAAGGAAGTATACAATGAAACAATCTTTTGACTTGTATTCTGCAATAGATTATTAATTATGAAGCTTTAAATTCAGTCTCCCTATTATACGAGTATGATTTCTTGTTACAATAATCTGTTTAAAATGCGAACATAACCAGCACATCTTTTTTTCTGCTCTCATTTTTTAAAAATTTTATTTTATTTTTTCAGTGTTCCAACATTCATTGTTTATGCAACACACCCAGTGCTCCATGCAATACCTGCCCTCCTTAATACCCATCACCAGGTTCACCCATACCCCCACTCTCCTCCCCTCCAAAACCTCTGTTTCCCAGAGTCCACAGTCTCATGCTTCATTTCCCCTCCGATTTAACCCAATTCACTTTTCCTTTCCTTCTCCTAATGTCCTCCATGTTATTCCTTACGCTCCACAAGTGAAACCATATGATAGTTGACTTTCTCTGCTTGACTTATTTCACTCAGCATAATCTCCTCCAGTCCCATCCATGTTGATACAAAAGTTGGGTATTCATCCTTTCTGAGGGCTGCGTAATATTCCACTGCATATATGGACCATATCTTCTTTATCCATTCATCTGTTGAAGGGCATCTTGGCAATTGTGGCCATTGCTGCTATGAACATTGGGGTACAGATGGCCCTTCTTTTCACTACATCTGTATCTTTTGGGTAGATACCCAGTAGTGCAATTGCAGGNAATTGCAGGGTCATAGGGTAGCTCTATTTTTAATTTTTTGAGGAACCTCCACACTGTTTTCCAAAGTGGCTGCACCAACAGCATTCCCACCTATGTAAGAGGGTTCCCCTTTCTCCACATCCTCTCCAACACTTGTTGTTTCCCGTCCAGTCAACAAAACAAAGAGGCAACCCACGGAACGGAAGCAGATACTTGCAAATGACACTACAGACAAAGGGCTGATAACCAAGATCTATAAAGAACTCCTCAAACTCAACACCCAAAAACCAGATAATCATGTCAAAAAGTGGGCAGAAGACATGAACAGACACTTCTCCAGAGAAGACATACAAATGGCTAACAGATACACGAAAAAATGTTCATCATCACTAGCTGTCAGGGAAATTCAAACATCTTTCTTTTAAAATCCTACATTGCTATCCTGATATTTATGATATATAAGCTGATATTTCTTTTTTTTTTTAAGATTTTATTTATTCATTTGACACAGAGAGAGAGATTACAAGTAGGCAGAGAGGCAGGCAGAGAGAGAGGAGAGAGGAGGAAGCAGGCTCCCTGCTGAGCAGCGAGCCCGATGTGGGCCTCGATCCCAGGACCCTGGGATCATGACCTGAGCCGAAGGCAGCGGCTTTTAACCCACTGAGCCACCCAGGCGCCCTAAGCTGATATTTCTAGAAAGGCAGACCATAATTCTCATTTGATTCCAATTGTGCTGGTATAATTAATGACGCTACATACTTTAGCACCCAAGGTGTTCTAGTTTGACGGGAAACGCAATTGATCTCCTTATTTATAGAGCATCTATTATGTGCCAGAGCAGAGTACTAAAACCCAGCATCCAGAAACAGACTTATCAAGTCACCGCCCCTGTTTGTTTCAATCTTGGTGAGTGGAAAGTGATCATAAACAGACTAATGAATTTCTCCTCCCAGGTAGATCTAAGCATCGTGACAAACAGCAGTGCAGAGAGGAGATGGACGGAAGGAGGACAATTAAAGCTGAAAGATCAGGGAAGGACTGACTGATGACATGATATTTGAGCAGAGAGATGAATAAAAGAAGACAAGCCCCTGCTGGATAAAGCATTTCCAGAGAGGGAGACAATTTGAACAGTTTGAGAAAAAATATTATTTCCTCTTCCTAAGGATGAGGGTTAAGAAACAAAATTAGCCCTATTATCCCAAGAAAGCTTCATAGACAAAAGAGCACAATATCTTGAATATCACTCAATAAATATTTACACCTCAGAATTAACTTTCCAAAAGATATTTTAAAGGAATAGTCTGCTTAACTCATAGAGGTTTAACAGAAGGAAAAAAATTACAAATGGATGCTCTTCGTCAATACGCCTGCTGTACTCACCAGAATAGGCTGTCTTGGCATCCAGGTCCATGGAGGTGCCCCTACTCCTAAGAGGCAAGCGGCCTGTCTCTTGCTGGAAATTGCAGCAGCCTCTGATTCCCCTCTAATGGAAGAAGTGTGTGGATAACCCAGAGCAGATAATCCAGAAGAGACATCCTGTCTCACATCCATGGTATTTAAGGAATTCCTGAATCTTTACACAAGACCACAAAAATGTGGGGTTATCACACTGTCAGATACAGTTTGTAGAAGAAAAAACCTGAACATATTCACATGTGAGGGGGGGGATCCGCAGCTTCTATCAACAGTTTCAATGTTTCCTTTCTCTCCCACTGTTTTGACATCTTTGAATACATTTCTAGAGGAATAGCAGTTTCTATGCACAAAAATTTTCAAACATTTTTTTTTGGAGAGGGGCAGGGAGGGCAGAGGGAGAGGGAGACAGAGAATCTTAACCAGGTCCCATGCCCAGCATGGAGCCAGACATGGGCCTCGATCTCATGACCCTGAGATCATGACCTGCACTGAATCAAGAATTGGCTGCTTAATGGGGCCCCTGGGTGGGTCAGTCAGTTAAGCGTCTGCCTCAGGCTCAGGTCAGGATCCCAGTGGGTCCTGGAATCAAGCCCTGCATCTGGCTCCCTGCTGGGCGGGAAGCCTGCTTCTCCCTCTCCCACTCCCACTCCCCGGCTTGTGTTCCCTCTCTTGCTGTGTCCCTGTCAAATAAATAAATAAAATCTTAAAAAAGAAAAAAAAAAGAATTGGATGCTTAACTAACTGGGCCACTCAAGTGCTTCTCAAATAATTTTAATAGGAAAAAAACCGAGAGATTCTTTATTGTTCATCAACAAAAGAAATCCAAAACATCTATTTACAGTTCTGTAGCATACGTCACATGGCCATGAAGTTAATATTTTGTGCATTTACATTTCGAGTCATTGTCAGATTTCAGATTATTTCAACCATGTTATTTCCCTATGCTCTTACCTAACTTTTTTTTTTTTAAGATTTTTTATTTATTTATTTGACAGAGAGAGATCACAAGTAGGCAGAGAGGCAGGCAGAGAGAGGAGGAAGCAGGCTCCCCACCGAGCAGGGAGCCCGATGCGGGCCTCGATCCCAGGACCCTGAGATCATGACCTGAGCCGAAGGCAGAGGCTTTAACCCACTGAGCCACCCAGGCACCCTCTTACCTAACTTTTTAATGTTCGTTTAGTCTCTTCACTTGACTTCCTTTGACTATTTCATTACTTCATTGTTCCCTCTATAATCTCTTTAGATTCACAAATTTCCGTGAAGTTGCACTAATGATTGTGAATCCTTTACATAAAATAGCTTGATATAATTATTTTCATGACCTCCCCCTAAAAGCTCCTATATTAGAACACTTTTAATCCTGTTTCTACCTTTTTACCATTACTGTTGTCATGCATTTTAACCTTGTTATTTTAATCTCTGTGAGACTTTTCTAGCTTTATAAAATAACATCCCATACTATTTATATATTATCCCTTCTGGTGCCCTTCATTCCTTCCTGCATTTCCAGTTTTCAATATGGAATTATTTTCCTTTGGACTGAAGAATTCACTTTAGTATTTTTTCTAATTCGAGGCTGCAGACAATTAAATTTCCAGCTTACGTATCTCTTCAGACATTTTTATTTTGCTGTTGGGAATGGAAATCTGCTTCGACAGGAGATGCAAGAGTTAAAAACCATTCTTGTTAATGTCCTATTATTGTTGAGATGTCCGCTGTTAACCATTTTCTTGCTTATTTGGCCTCCATATTCTCTAAAATCCTTCTCCTTGGAGATTCAGGCTTGCCAGTTGAAGCTGTAGCTGGTGAGGGCCCCCACTGCGTCTCTGGGCTTCGCGGCCCCAAACAGCCACACCTGGAGCTACTGGACTTGCTTCCACCTGGAATACAATACCTACAGCTCCTGCCTGAACTACTTGTCTGTGATGCGCAGCGTCAGCCTCGGTAGCTCTCCCCTGCAGTAGACATCCAGGTGGTAGAACACCTCTTGGACATCGTCAAGGTATCAGAGAGGAGCGAGACCGCACGGAGAGGCCCTGCAATGATATGGAAAAAGGATGTCCCAGGTGAACCCCAGCCTGTGAGGATGGACCCTCCAAACCAGCCTGGCTGCTACCTGACTATCGCCAAATGGCCCTTTCGGTACCATGTGGAGCTGAAGAATTGGCCAGCCAAGCCCTGTTCAAATACTTTATCTATAACATTGTGAGATATAATATAATTGTTATTGTTTAAAGCTACTACATTTGGGGGTAATATGTTCTGTAGAAATAGGTAATGATGAGGGTTTTTTTCCCAAATGTATATAGAATTACCAATAATGAATTGTGATTGTAAGTTGTAAAGCAGAAGATGTTCATTTCAGTTATTAATAAAAAATAAACTTCAATCAACCGTGCAAAAAAAAAATCCTTCTCATTTTCTTTGGTTTTGAGACAATGGTGTGTAGCTGGTTATGGTTTCATTTTGCTTAGGGTGTATTGAGCTAATTGAATCTGTGGGTTGATGTCCTTAAGCAATTTGGAACATGCTTATGTATCTTCACTTTTGATAGCATTTCCTCCACTAGTTCTCTCTGCTCCCCCTTTAATCACATCCCACCTGTCTTCTAATTCTGTCTTGAGTCCATTGCGAAAGGCTGTTCAACTTGTGCTTCTGTTGGGATGTCTGCTCTTGAACTCTATTCCAGTTTAGTAACCCAGGCTTTTACTGGGTCTAATCCTATCTTCATCTGTGTTCTGAATTTCAGATATGAACATGGAACACAACAGCTTTCAGAAAATTACAGAAGAGCAGCTTCCTGGTTGAAGAGGAAAAAATTTCTTATGATACAATAAAACACAAAATAAAGGGGAGAAAATTATAACTTGGCTCATATTAAGATCTATTAAAATTTACCAGGGAGAAGGGTTGGAATACCAGCGTGGGAGAGGAGATTGGCATTACAGATCTGGTAAAGTACATTAAGCCAGAGTGTGTAAAGAGTGTGTAAAGAGTTTTGTCAGATAAAAAAATATATTCTGAAGAGTGCTTGGGTGGCTCAGTGGGTTAAAACCTCTGCCGTCAGCTCAGGTCATGATCTCGGGGTCCTGGGATCGAGTCCCGCATCGGGCTCTCTGCTCAGCCAGGAGCCTGTTTCCTCCTCTCTCTCTGCTCTGCCTCTCTGCCTACTTGTGATCTCTCTCTCTCTCTGTGTCAAATAAATAAATAAAATCTTTAAAAAGAAAAAGAAAAAAAAAGAAAATATATTCTGAAAACCCATTAGAAAGAAGATGTGGTTCATATATACAATGGAATATTATGCAGCCATCAGAAAGGATGAGTACCCAGCTTTTGCATTAACATGGATGGAACTGGAGGGGATTATGCTAAGTGAAATCAGTCAAGCAAACAAAGTCAATTATATATAGTTTCACTTATTTGTGGACCATAAGGAATAGCACCGAGGACATTAGGGGAAGGGAGGGAAAAAGCGAAGGGGAGGAAATCGGATGGGGAAAGGAACCATGAGAGATTAAGGAGTCCAGGAAACAAACTGAGGGTTTTAGAGGGGAGGGGGTGGGGGATGGGTGAGCCCAGTGATGGGTATTAAGGAGGGCACGGATTGCATGGAGCACTGGGTGTTATACGCAAAGAATGAATCATGGGACACTCCATAAAGAACTAATGGTGTCCTGTATGGTAACTAATATAATTAAAGAAAAGAAAAAAGAAAAACGGGTTAAAAAAAAAAACCCACACAAAACCTTGGATACCCCCTACATAAAAGAGGAGAAACAAATGTTGGAAAAGGGGAAAATGTTAACCTCTTCAGCTTCAGGGAAATGCTAATAAAAACCACAGTGAGACACTGTTGTATACACAGCACTTTAGCTAAAATGAAAAACAGCAATGCCAAGCGATGCCACGGCGAGGGAGCCACCCAATCATTCATGAACAGCCGGTGAGAACTTAAGTCAGTAGGACCAACTCGGTCATTGTCTACTTGTTGGTTTACTTTGCAAAACTCCTTGACAGCACCCGCTAAAGTTGCCTTTGCACTTTTCACTGGTCCTTGCACACAAACAATCCCAACTTCAGCGCGTGCATGCCCAAGCCCCTCGCCCTCCCACCCCCCGCCCTGGCACCTGGATTCGGAGTAGCTCTGAGCCGGAAACCAGCCACATGCTCATCCTCAGGAGAGCGGACACTGTGCTGTCTGCACCCGAGGGCACTGCCCACAGCAGCATGAATTCGCAGATAACTGCGGACACAATACCAAGGAGCCATCTCGCAAACCCAGGTTAACCCACTCCCAAGACGGTGAACACCGTGTGGTTCCCTTCCCTGCCTGTAAGACACCAAAGCCGGCAAGACTTCTCCATGGTGCTGTTACAGGTCAGGAGAACCCTGCCCAGTGAGAGATACCCCAGTTTGACCTGAGACTCAATGGGGTAAAGCAAGGGGGTGGGAATCCTTAGGCGATATGGGTGCTGGTTTGGAGAACCTAGAGAACTGGGCATCAGCACAGTGAGTACCCGGGACAGTGAGTGTGGCCAGCGACAACATCACTGGAGTCGAGAGCCCCCGGGGGGTTTCTTGGTGTTCCCTTTGCCTCCCTCTTCACGAGGGGGAACATCTCCGGTGCCCCACGCTCACAGCACTTACTTCCTGCTCGCTGAGCCTGTTGTCCAAAATTCCTCTTCCTCCCAAAAGCTGCTCCAAAGCCTGGATATATGGCCTCTCTCACTTAGGAAAAACAGGCCGTGTCTGCTGCAGACCAGGACCCCAGAGGAATCGCAGGAATCCAGATTTATCTCTCACATCACCTAATTTTCATTGTGATTAACATCAGATGATCTTTTAAATTGCTCTCAGCCTGGAAGTACATTGGAATCACCTGGCCAGTTTACAACCACTGATAACTGTGTCTGGTCCTAGTCCTTTTCATCAGCTGATGCAGGATGCAGCCTGGTCTGCAGGAATTTTACAAATCCGCAGGGGTCTAAAGGACAGCCAAGGATGCGAAACTACTCCTCTAGCTGCTTTGGGGGAGGGGGGCGGGGCTGTGGTCCTGGACCCTGACTTGTGTGAAACACACCTGGGATGTGTGTAATGCGATGGGTGCCTGGACATGTCCCAGACCGAGTGCATCACCATGGCTGTGGGAGGGGCCAGGACAGCAGGATTTATTTTGCATGAACTCCAAGTTTTTTGACTGCCAGATGAAGGACGTTTTTCTCATTTCAGAGTTTTTCAGGCTTCTCAGCACATTAGAATCACCTGGTAAAATTGGAAAGGATGGGATCTCAGCAGGATCAATTGTATCTGCAGGGGGTGGGGAAGGCAACAGGAATTTGAAACTTACCTGTGTGACTTAACCATGCAGCTAATCGGGCCAGCCACAGCACTAAGTTTGGAGAAAGGTGAATTCATGGCAATCAGTGAAGAACCAATTAAATTACTGTCTGGATCATCTGGTATGAGTAGTAGCTCGTTGAAATCAGTGACCTCAGGGATGGATGGCAAACAGCGTGTAATGGCTCAGAGGGCATGAGGAATTCAAAGAATGTTAAATTAGAATAAAAACTCTAGATTTTAGATAGTGGTTATCTCTACATGCAATGAGAGTGAAAAGGGATCAGAAAGAAATGTTCAGAGACGCTCATATATTTTTGTGATGTTTAATTTTTCTTAACTATTGTGATGTGAGCAGTAAACTGAGTATAATATATTAAAATATTGTCCTGAAATTTTTCCAAGTTTTGCAGAAGTAGAGATTAGAGAAAACCTAATTCCCATGAGTCCATCATATTACCTCAAAAACTGTCAACTCATAAATGATTTGGATGCTGTTTCCATGGGTGAAAGTGCAGCAGATTCCTGAGAGCGTGTGATTTTATCGCAAACGTTTTAGTATCTCCTAAGGACCAGGATCTTTATAGAACAGGAACACAATGGGTGCTTGGGTAGCTCAGTGGGTTAAAGCCTCTGCCTTTGGCTCAGGTCATGATCTCAGGGTCCTGGGATTGAGCCCTGCATTGGGCTCCTTGTTCAGCAGGGAGCCTGCTTCCTCCTCTCTCTCTGCCTGCCTCTCTGCCTACTTGTGATCTCACTCTCTGTGTGTCAAATAAATAAATAAAATCTTAAAAAAAAAAAAGGAACAACAGTATCACCTACTAAAATTAAAATAAGTCCTGCCCATAATCAAATATCTTGTTAGTTTTCCAATGTCTCCGATTGTCTTGTTTGTTTGTTCCTGGCTTTACAATTCATTTGATTTCGGATCTTTGTAAAATCCATGATTTGCAACCGTCTCCATAGCTCATCCATGTTAAGGTGGGGGTGGAGAAGGACGGTGTGTGTGTGTGTGTGTGTGTGTGTGTGTGTGTGTGTGTGTGTGTGTGAAGTACTTCTAGAAGGAATGCAGTTGTATGTCTTGCAGAACTTAATACAGTTTGGATATTGCTTATTGCAACCCACGGTTTCACTTAACATTTAAGTCTGACATCTGCTGTTCCAGGAGAGTAAGAGTTGGAAATGGAGGTTTGAAGGGGTTCCTGCTTTGTTTATTTTAGGAAGATGAATTCTTAGATGGTTTTGTGAGCATCCATCAGCGGGCAACTGATGTCTTGAAGAATCCGGTTTTGAAGTTCACAAAGACTCATAATTCTATGGACCCAGTATGCCATTAGTGATTGCAAATAGTGATATTCAAGTTAAATTACCCTGTTTTCATTTATTACATAGAACCCTTATACTATTCTTTATGCCCTCAATCTTCCATAGTAGAAACATAAATTTTAGTATAAATTTAAGTTAAAATTCCCATTTTTTGAACATACTGAAAAAAAAATCAGGTAGAGGAGGTTGCCTACAATCCTTAGCCCCACGTTGGTTAATTAAGTGGCATCTGGGTGCAAAGCAGGAGCACCTGTAGAAGAAAAATATCATGAGAATTAATGAAAAAGAGAAGAGTCAGCTGCAGGGTCAGAGGCTAGCGAGACTGTTTTTGTGAGGTGGGAATTTGCAGCCTGGACTTACTGCTCATGAAGTAGAAAGGAAGCTCTTAGGGATCTGCTCTCCCTAGTCAATCACGCTTTCCCCCCAAATTAAATTCTCGCTGTAGACTTTGGAGGCTGTTGTGGAAAAGAGGAGGTGGATGAAAGTGTTCTCCGGGGTTGAAATTTGAGAAGAAGCTAAGGCCTGGGCTTGAGCGGGCGTCTCAGGGCAAAGCAGATGCGCCTGATGCAGGTGCCCAAATGGGGGCAGCACTGGGCTAAGGAGCAAGACCCGCGCTAGAAGACAGATGGGTGACCCAAGACAGGGATTTGAAATTATTCTAAGCATAAAACTTTGGTATGTAGCTCGGAAAACAGCACATCAAGGGCACTGGTGACATTTTACTGCCGGTGGACATCTGTCAATGACCGAAGACATTTGTCTTTGTCACAAGGTTGGGGAAGAGGCTTGCTACTAGCACCAGTGGGTGGAGTACAGGAGTCCTCTTGATGTAGGAAGGAATGTCAGGGTTCAGAGCCTAAGGCCAAGAAAGAATTCTTGAGACATCTTTGGTGCGAAAAGGTGGTTTTCTTAAAGAACGAGAACAGGACCCGTCATCAGAAACAGCTGCGCTGGGGTCACAAGGGGTGGCCCGTTATATACTTTCAAGTTGGGCGGGGATTGGGGGTCCTAGCTCTTGTTGGGAAAAGGTCATTTATTACCGTCTAATAAAACCTTAGTCGTGAGACCCTTCAGATGTACATCGGTGGGCCATATGCTTGCACCGGGCGGGGGGGTGGCGGGGGGGGATTGCCAACACCTATCTCGGAGGGTTTAGAGATAAAGGAAATTTCTAAAGAAATGTTTCTATGTTAAAGTAGACTTACAGGATCATGGGGGCGGGGGGAGGGGCTAGTATTAGCAAAGTGTCAACACGGAGCCAGTTGAGTCCCTAGAACAATGTGACTCTGGCCATTTGCCTGTTTCGAACACTTGTCAATGGGCTGTAGGTAGTAAAGAAATTTAATCGTCTTTCCTCGGTCTTTGTTTCCCACCTCACTCTCAAACATCACAAGGCAGTTTTCCAGCCCCAGGTGTCAACAGCACAGGGACTGGGAAAACCAGCGCATGGCCCAGGATTCAAACGCGGGCTCCTCTCAGGGCAAACACTGAGGACGCCCGTGGCAAGCGGCCTAAGGGGCAGAGGCTGGGACAGGGGGCGGCCACCTGGCTGAAGGCTGCGTTGGTGTCGGAATGGGACAGACGGGCAGGAGAGGGCCCGCACTTTGCAGTCCGGCCTCCGTCTTGGATCCGGGGTCTCTTCCCAGACCCCCACGTGGGTTGGCGTGGGTCCAAGTCAGGACGGGGGCGGGGGGCGGGGGCTTCGCCGGGGTTTGGGTCGCGAGTGCATGCGGGTCAGCCGCTGCAGGGCCATCTGTCCCCACTGGCGGGCATCGGAGCCAGACTCCGCCCAGCGATCGCGCCCGGAGCCATCAGGCGGGGGTAGGGTGGGGGAGTGGGGGGCGTAGAGGGAGTGTGTGTGTGGGGGGAGAACACGCTGCGGGGCCGGTGGGCAGCGGCAGGGCGGCGTCCACCACCCCTTCCCCGGAGGCGGGCAGGGGCGGGGGCGCCAGGAAGGCTCTGGGATCGGCCTCCAGGGCTCCTCCCGCAGGGCAGGTGGCCCTCTTCTCCGCCACCCTCGCCTCCGCCTCGCGCTCCTGCGCAGCCAGCCTCTAGTCTTTCTGCCACCAGCTGCCACCAGAACCCTCCGTCCTTCCCGGGGAGGACTGGGTTCGGCTCTCTCCGCGGCTTCCCGCCTCTTTCCCTCTCCCGGGCGCACGTACCTGGCGCTTCGCAGGACCTCGGTTCCTTCCGCTCATCTTCGGCTCTTTCCGCCCATCGTCGGCTCTTTCCGCCCATCTTCGGCTCTTTCCGCCCATCGTCGGCTCTTTCCGCTCATCTTCGGCTATTTCCGCCCATCTTCGGCTCTTTCCGTGCAGCGGCGCCTCCCTCCGCTTCTCCGCGGGGCCTCGGCTTTGTCCGCTTTCCCGGCCCCCGTTCGGCGCTTTCCGCCGCCCCCGCCGCACTGTCCGCTCAGGTGCTTGTGTCTGCGCCCGGCGGTTCAAACCTGCGTGGCAGCCCCTGTGGTATGGGCGTTCTACTTGCCCCACATCCTGGCTATCAACACCATAAACTTAAAAAAGCTGGTACATGGAGGCGCCTGGGTGGCTCAGTGGGTTAAAGCCTCTGCTTTTAGCTCAGGTCGCGATCTCAGGGTCCTGGGATCGAACCCCGCGTAGGGCTCCTCTGCTCGGCGGAGAACCTGCTTCTCCCTCTTTCTCTGCCTGCTTGTGGTCTCTCCCTCTGTCAAATAAGTAAATAAAATCTTAAAAAAAAAGTTGGTGCATAAACAATGAATCTTGGATCACAGAAAAAAAAAAAGTAAAATGGTTTAAAAAAAAAAAAGTTCCCGATCTGATACATGAAAAAAGGAATCTCTTCATTTTATTTCACATTTTTTTTGATGGGTTTAGTTGGGAGTCATCTCTTCTGTTGAGACTATTCTATATTTTCTGTGAGCTCTGTTCCAGCATTTACCTATTCTTCAATGAATTCTTGATCTTTTTCTTTGGTTGGTAGGATTTCTCTAATATTAATAAATTAGCTTTTGGTGATGAGTTGCTAACACTTTCTTCTTTTTAAAATTTTTTCTTCTTTTTTTGCCTCTGGTTGCTGCCATGCAGATTTTTTAAAGATTTTATTTGTTTGACAGAGAGACAGAGAGAGCGAGAGAGGGAACACAAGCAGGGGGAGCGGGAGAGGGAGAAGCAGGCTCCCTGCTGAGCAGGGAGCCCAATGTGGGGCTCGATCCCAGGACCCCGGGATCATGACCTGAGCTGAAGGCAGAGCTTAACTGACTGGGCTACTCAGGATCCCTGCCATGTAGATTTTTAAAAATGAACTCAAACATACTAATGTTTGTTTCTTCTTGTTTTATGTATAATTTTAAAAGACCATCTCTCCTTTGAGATATACGTAAACTATTTAAGCCTCGGTCTTTTTCCCTGGACTTTCATAGCTTCTACTTTCCATATTTGAATCAAATACGATGCTTATTACACAGACCAACTCGTGGTTCCATCATGATTTTCGAAGACAATCCACTTTTCCTTTACTGACTTAGCTCATCACTTGCACCCAGTTTACTATGAAAATTTTTCAAGTATGGGGATAATTTAAACGAATTTTACAGTGAACATTCGTGTTGTGGACACCTGAACATGTTCCTCGTGTTCATATATATGGAAGCCCAAATCCTTGGTCCCTCGTGACATGCCTCTATTTGGAGGCTGGGCCTTTCAAGAATTAAGATTTAAAGGAGGCCGTTAGGGTGGGGTCTGATTCAATCTGACTGGTGTCCTTAAAAGAGGGAGATTAAAGCATACAGACCAAGAGACGACAGGAGCACACACACTCAGAGGGAAGGGCGAGTAAAGAGGCTGCAAGAGCGTGGTCATCTGCAGGCCAAGGGGAAAGGCCTCAGGAGAAACCAACTCTGCGGGTACCTTGAACTTGAACTTCCAGAACTGTGGGACAATAAATTTCTGTTGTTTAAGCCACTCAGTCTGTGGTATTTCGTAATGGTGGCTCTAAGGAACTAATGGAATCCACCACTCCGATTCTGCCACATTTCACTATGCTTGCTTTGCTGAATCCATTTCCTCTTCCATCCATTGATCCACCTTAAGGGAAAAAAAAAGAAAGCATTTTGAAGGAAGTTGCAGACAGCAGGAGACCTCCCCGCTAAACATGTTAGCACACATATTAATTAGAGTTCAAAAATCGGGGCTGGGCAGCTTTCAAGGCAGCTCATTGCACGCGTAGTGTTTTGGTGCTGAGATGGTTCCTCTCCATGTGGACAGTTCCCTGGGGTTGCCGAGTATCTCCATGGAACGGTGGATGGCTTCCCCTGGGGGGGAAGCAACTTAAGAGACTGAGGTGGAAGCTCCGCTGTGTTTATGACATGGCCTCAGACGTGACATACTGCCACTTCTGCAGCATTGAGTTTCTCACCTGCGGCATGTCTGATTCCATGCGGGAGGAGACTGCACAGGGCATGAGTACCAGGTGGCAAGGAACCTTGGTGGCCACCTTGGAGGCTAGCTGATGCACCCACGTCTTCTCCAGGCCACTGCGCTTCACCAGCCCAGAATTCTCTCGTTCTGCTCTTTTTCTCCTGAGAGCCTGGTTTCAGTGTAGCTGTTTGGAGCCTCATGAATTTTCTATGTGGGGGTAGAACAGCTTGGAAGGTCTCATTCCCCCCCTTACTTTTATTCCTCTCCCCTCTCGATCCCTCTCAGCCTTGACTCCAGCTCCAGCCTTTCTTGCCCACTAGTGCCCCTTTGAGAAGATGTTCTGAGGGTCCACTGGAAATGAAGCAGATAAGAAGGGTCTGCTAGGGCGGGAAATGTCGGGAGGAAGTTTTGCTTCCTGAGTTCCTGTCACCTGAATAATGGGAGCTTGCGGCTTGAGCTATCTGCTGGCTTATCAGGACTATGACTGTCTTCCTTATTCTGAGGCTGGGGTCCCCACCATTCCCCAGGACAGGGACACTGGGTTTGATGGGGCTCTATATGCCCACTGTAACCTGGGGACAGTTTCCTGCTGGGGTTCAGATTGTTCCTTGTGTTTGGGATAAAGGAGGGGTCACCATAGGGGCAGTCATCTCACGTTGGGGAAGATTTGAGGGATTCGCACTATGGGCTTCCCTCCTTGTTTGGTTAAGGGTGCTGCTTGCTGACCCTTCTTGCAACTTTTGTGATAACGGGATGAGATGCAGTTTTCTGGGAATGCTTGACACCTACGTTGTTGAACCTGGACGGTTGCCTGTTGAAACTAGGCAAACTAGTTGCTAGGCGTACTCCTATATCTAGTCTCAGGCAGTCAAGGGAAGCAAGCTGGGACTTGAGTGAGAATGGTATGGCATTTGTGGAGCTCCTTTCTCCCTTAGTGTGTAGGGAATTGTAAGTTGCTTTTGGTGCTTCCATCCTCTGTAATCTTGGAGGGATACGGGAGATGACTCACTGAAGCTTCCGTCATCAGATGGAACTCTCATGAGGTTGGGGGTAAATGGGAAGTATGAGGCTGAGCTTCTATTGCCTCTGATGCTGGGGGGTTGTAAGGTCACTGCCTATCTGGGGCTCCCACTTTTCAAGTGTTGATGTGACAGGGAGGGACCACTGGATGGAGATCCCATTACTTCTAATTTGGGGAGAGGATCGGGGGGATAATCGCATGGGATCCCACTTATCTCTAGTGATGGGGACTGGGGGGGGTCTTTTTATATAGATCGTTCTATCTAGTGTGAGGGGAAGACAAGAAGAGTCACTTTCTGGGCCTTCCCTTGTCAGTATTGTTGGTATAGACTGGTAGGTCAGTGGACTGGGGCTCCTCGTTGTTTAGTGTGGAGGAGCAGATGAAGGAGTCACTGATGGCATTGAAAGCGACGGGGGGCATACTTGCTGGAGTTCCTATCGTTTCTAGCTTGGGGGGATGGGAGGTCTTGCTTGCTCAGACCCCATCATTTGTGTTTGGGGATGACAGTTGCTATTTGAGGTCCTGTTGTCTTTAGTTTCGAATGGGCGTGGTCGTGCTCTACTAGGGCTCCCGTCCTCTCTACTGTTGGATGCAGATTGTGAGCGGGCATCACTTGCTGGGGTTCCCATGATCTCTAGTTTTGGGGGGGTGGACTGGGAGAGCTTTTGGAGCAGCTTACATCATCTCTACTTTTGGGGGCTCAGTTCAATGTGTTTTTAAAAGCATTTTATTTTGAAAAAGTCTAGGCTTACACAAAGGTAAAACTACACAGTGTTGTTTGAAACAGTCAATATTCCTTTACGTTTACTTTATTTCCTATTGATCTTGATTCTTGGCGTTATGCATCTTCACATAAAATTATTTTCCATCAGCCTCCAAACTCTTTTTAAAAGGTTTGAGAGAGAGACAGAGAGAGAGAGAGAAACAGACATGTGGGGCTCGACATGGGGCTCGATCTCATGACCCTGAGATCATGACCTGAGCCGAAACCAAGAGTCGGACACTTAATCAACGGAGCCACGCAGGCGCCCCAGCCCACAAACACTCCTTAGTTTTTCTTGAAGTGCAGTTCTGCTGTTGATTATTTCAGCTTTTGCTTTCTTAAAACCCCTGTTGGAACACATCTTCAATTTGTCTGCGTTTTCAAAGAATATTTATATTATCTTAGATCATTGAATTTTACAGTTGATATTCCCCTCTCCTCCCCCATTCAAACCTTGGGATGTCAGACATCACTGTTTTCTTGCTTCCATAGTTTCTTTTGGAAAATGTTCAGTCTGTTGCTCCTTTGAAAGCAACATGTCCTTTCTTTGGTTGGTTTGAAGATTTATAGCTTGTCTTTCATTTTCTATAATTTTTCCACATCTTCTCCCATTTTTCTTAATATATTATTCATCGTTATTCTGAAGTCCTTGTCTGCTAACTCCAGTATCTGGTCTCTGGGTTTGCTTCTATAGATTCATGTATTCCTCCTTGAAAGAACATCTTCCTGGTGCTCTGCATGTCTAGTCCTCTTGTTTGCTGGATCTTGTGAACAATATACTTGATAAAGGCTCTTAATTATTGAACCTTCCTCTGAAGATTAGGTTTTATTATGGCAGGAAGTTATAGTATTAATGGATCACCTATAAAAACTGTTTTAGCCCCTACAAGCATGGATATATTTCCATTTTGCACTGACTTCTAAGATGCAATCCTTACTTACAGTGCATGGTACTTAGTCTCAAGGTGTAACATTTCTAGGGACGTAATTGAAACCCACGATATGTATGCATGTATGGATGTATTTTTACCAGGGTCATTCCACTCCAGATGAGTCCGAAAACCAACCTCCAACTCCTGGCAGGTGTGATCTCTGAAATTTGCACACAACCTTCAGCTTTCAATAGCTACTCTCTTCAAAGCCTCCTAGTCTTCCGCTGCACATGCCAGCTTAGGTATTATTTAAGGATCTGAGGGAAATTTTTAGGCAGATTTTGGGGGCTTCTTCTTTGTCAATCTTTACTTTGATGAGAAATTAGAAAAAACTCAAGATATTTCAGGATCGGGTCCTATATTCCCCATGACAGCCCCCATTTCTCCAAAGATCCCTGGTTCTTCTTATTCTTCCTCCTCTTCCCCTTCTTCTTCAAGAATAGTCTTTTAGAAACCTTGATCTGGGTAGGCAGTAAGTATTCTCATTCCTGCTGGACTGTCACTGCCACTACGCCTTCTGAGCTGAGAGGGCTTAAAACATACGAATATGGCCTATCCTATGCACGCGTGTACACACACACACACCACCTCTATCCATCCACCTAAAAAAAAGCATGAATTCATGCTACCTACCTCCAACTCCAATCCAATCCAACACCACAGTGTTGATTTTAGTCTTCTCTCTTTTCTTGTTTGTAACATGTCTCTTGGACAGTAAGAAGCCGGCTTTCAAGATCTACAACACGTTTACTTGTTCAACCCTAGTATACACATAAAACAGTTTCACAATCACTAATGCACAACATTGTATGAAACACATTTTTGAACTAAAGTGCAGGATTTCTGGACAATTCTTTTTGTAGTCAGCCTTACATATCTGGTCCAAATATAGCTTTCCAGAGTAAATCTGGTTTCCTCCCTTGTGGTTATGTTATTCATTTGTAATACAGTTAGGTTTGTTTGATAGAGTTTACTCTATTTTGCATTCCCTCTGCTCCCTGGCAGATTCTTTTCTTTTTTTAACTGACGGGAATATTCACTCTTCATGGTGTACAATTCTATAGGTTTTGCCAAGTGCATAGAGTTGTGTATCTGTCAACAGTCATGAGAGAACATTTCCATCACTCCCAAATTCCTTTGTGCTGACCCTTTGCAGTCACCCCCTTCTCTTACTCCTTGCCCCTGAACATCATTGATTTGATGTCCTTCCCTAGAGTTTTGTCTTTTCCCAAATGCCATACAATGGAATCATACGCTAAATGGTTTTTCATATCTGGCTGCTTTCACTGAGCAAAATAAATCAAACTGAATTATAAGTTACATGCAATGCAATATACAGATCTTGAGTGTATAGTTTAATGTGTTGTGACAAATGCATACCTAGACAACCCATGCTTCTGCTGAGATACAGAATGTTCTCTTCACCCCAGAAAGTCCCCTCATGTCACATCTCAGTCAATCCCTGCTCCTTATCCCTCATCCCCACCACCTGAGTTTAGAAGTAATCACTATTCTGATTTTATTTTCCTATCACAGATATTTTTTGCTGTTCTTAAAATTCATACAAATAGATTCATATATTTACTCTTTGTGTGGCTTATCTTGGTCAGTATATTTCTACAATAAATTTTAATTAATTTATAATAAAAAATAAAATGTTTCCTATACACCAGAAGTCTCATAAATGCCTTACATAGGTTAACTAACTGAATTCTTAATACAAATCTACAAAGTAGGCATTCCGTTGTTTCTATTTTACAGATGAAGAAATAAAACTTTAGGACAAAAAGTCTGTCATTTGCTTGAGGCAACCACGTCTAAAGGAGAGAACCAAGATTGGGCAGAATAAGAGATTGAACTCTTGATAAGTTAAAAACAGAGATAACAGTTGATCCCATGGGGAGTTCTGGAGCTGGGATGGCCCTTCAGGGGTATCACAAATTGAGGCAAAGGAATTGGGCATTTGTATGCCTCATATGAACTAGTCATTGGAATTGGGCTGCCCCTTGAGGGTGGGCATAAACTTAGGTGTGGCACTCTCCTTTGGCCCAAGAGAATTCCGAGAGAATGGCAGGACAAGCCACTAAAACACTTCCAGCAGCTGGGGGAATGAGTGACTTAGTCCTGAAAGAATCTGAGAAATATACCACTGTCTCCACAATATGCCACTTGGACGCACTTGCTTCTTAAAAGTAGATGCACACAGGATTCTGGCTGGTCATCTTGCCTGCAGAAACGTTCAAGAGGAAAATCGGTAGAACAAATTATAGACAGCTCTCAACAGCAGCTTTTCATGATGTTGCAATGGATACTTTGTTTTTTAAAAGATTTTATTTGACAAAGAGAGAGAGAAAGAGGGTGAGAGAGCCAGCACAAATCGGGGGAAATGCAGAGGGGGAAGGAAAGAGACAAGCCGACTTCATGCTGAGCGCAGAGCCCGACCCAGGACTTGATCTCACCACCCGGAGATCATGACCTGAGCTGAAATCAAGAGTTGGGCAGGCCCTCAACCAACTGAGCCACCCAGGCGCCCCGCAACTGATACTTAATCATCACACTTCTACTATCCCATCCTAGATTCCCTACACCCTTGACTACAACCTCTGCTGGACAAGGTGGCTGGTTTCCTTGTTATCATAAATCTCAATGGGACCCTTACTTTGCTGACAAAAGTGTTCCCCCTCTGGAAACTAGGGCTTTTAGTTTAATTATTTTTGTGCTTTCCTTCCAAGAGCCCACAACCCATCTTATATGAACACTTGTGAAGGCAACTGTTCTCGACTACAGGTGGGAGCATCAGTGCTTTGACCATACCCAAGACAGTACAGTAGCTGATAGAATTCGGAGACACGAACTTTCTACCCAGGTGACTGACGAAAATAGATTCTGAGAAGCAGAAGGGGTGAACAGCTCTGGATAGCTTCCATTTGCCCCAATGGACCCACTTTCTCCACCTTGCTGAACCTAGTAACATTAACCAATATGAGCTACATCAATGCGCCTCCTTGCCTTATGGCCTCTGCCTGGGTTTGGTCAATGGGGAGGCTGGGCATGAAATCAGAAGGATGAAAGAAAGTGAAATCTAGCTCTGGCTATTTCTTGCAGAATGTGGGGCTGGAGGTTACCCTTGACCTCCCAGCTCCTGGAATGCAGTTTTCTCCTCTCTTATCTCTGGATTTCAGTAGTTGTTCTCTTCTCTTGCCCTTTCAGGCTTAGGGATGTTAATAGAGCCCTGCCCTTACCAGCTATGAGGTACCAACCACTTGTGGTGTTCCTACATCCTGTCCACAATTTGGTGAGTAACCCCTTTATGAAAACTCTACTCGAATTGTCCTTGTCTGTGTCAGTTGTTTCCTGTTGGGACTTTGACTGACATGCCCACTCATTCCAAGTATAAGAAAAAGTCCTAATGTGACCAGTAAACCCAACAAGATCAGGATCCACCATGTCTCTGATCACATCATCTTCTACCACATGTTCACTGTCCCCAACTTGTTCTACTCCCGTCTCACTGGCTTCTATGCTGTGGGACTTTGCATGCCAAGACTGCTCTTGCCACACAAGTTCATGACTCACCATCTCAACTCATTAAGGTCTCTGATTTAGTGTCCTTTAACTAAGAGTCTTTCCCTTCCTATTTTATATACAATGGCAAGATCCCAATCCCCTTCAACTATTTTATAATGCTTTGCTTTTCTGCTCAACACTTACAGTAGCATGTTTGGATTTTTCTATAATCTGTCTTTCCCCCATTAGAATGTAAGTGCTTCAGTAGCAAAACTTAAGTTTCATACAATGCTATGAACACCAGTGTTTTAAATCGTGCCTGGCATATAGATTATACTCAATAGATAGACTAGTGGTTAAGTGCATGGTCTGTCTGGGTTCAAATCTGGGCTCTACCATTTACTAGCCAGGGAGCTCAGGCAAGTTACAGGTATATCATGTTAGTTTTCTCTACTGTAAAATGGGGATAATAATAGTACATATTTCCTTAAGCTTATATTGAGTACTCAGTAATATCCATAAGGAATTCAGAAGAGTGCCTCATCTACAAGAAGGGCTATGTAAATGTTTAGTCATTTATTAATGTACTGAAATAATCCAGTATAAAAAAAGATCCCAACATAAAAAGGAAAAATTCACAAGAAAAAAACCTAATCCTGAATGTACTTTTCACATCATAATACATAAAGAAAAGATGACAGAAATGACAAAAAGTGTTATTCCATACCCATAGCAGACGACTTTAATACATATCTATTGCTAAATAAATTTGAGGACAAAAATCTCAAAGTACATACTATATCTGAAAACACAATTAGCTTGAGTTAAGGGGCACTTACTCTACATCTAAAACTTAAGAGAATATACATTATTGTCAAAGAAACATGAAACACTTATAAAATGTGACCAACTAATAGGTTTACTAGTTAGATATTGCATTTAGCTGGACATGAACAGAACACCACTTCAAAAACAAACTAAAAAAAGGACTTTGGCTTCACCAGTTAGAGGTTACTTTTAATCACATAAGGACAAGTCTGGAAACAAGCAGTCCAGAGCTGATACCACCGATCAGAAGTTTTGGGGAAGCCCATATCATTGTGATTTTTTTTTGCCACACTGTGGTTTTTGTCATCATGATCAAAATACAGCTCTTCCAACTCTTGGCCTCGAGTCCACTTTCAAGAGAAAGAAAGGGTAAGACGAACAGGATATAGGTGAGGCAAACAAGGCAGATGATGTTCTTCCCAGTGACTTCTACCTACTTCTCATGGTCAGCAGAGTAAGGCAATACCCCTCTGGGCTTCAAAGAAGCCTTGTAGATTGAGTACTTTCAATCCTGCTCATTGACAACTTTAACAACAACAAAAATATTTTTAAAGTAAATAAGTAGGGGAGAATGGGTATTGGGAAAGAAGCTAAACAAAATGCCATACTAGGGTAGAAAGATAAAAAAGAATCAGCATCATCAACTCCACTTATCTGACAAAAATGCCTTTAAACTAGAAAAAGTATATAGTAAATATAATTTCCACTATGATAAAAGAATTCACTCAGGAGATATTCAGAAAGGCCTTTCTGGATATGCTACGCACTGATATTTTTAAAGAGTAAATTATCGCAAACATATTACATACAAAACTATGGGACATAACTTAAGGTTTATTTTAGGGTACAGCTACAGATATATGTTTATACTAAAACAAAAGACTGAAAACTAACGGACTAGTGGCCCAATCTTAGGATGAAACACTGATAAAGGTAATCCTACACTCACTATTCTTTCCATTCCCAGTTTATTTTGTGGCCACTCAATAAAGAGCTGAGGCATCCTCATACTGATTACTTTTCTGGGGTTTGCCTCCAATGTAAGTTCTCACAAATCAACAAAGAATCACTGAAGGATTTTTCAAAATTAACGCACTCACAAGTTTTGCATCCAGAGAAAACTTCGTATTTTTCCTAATGTAGGAGGTATTATTCAAGGCATTCCCTTGGTCTTTATATTCACAAGTGTCTGCAGTGAATTCTCCGTTTCCTAAGGAATGTGGAAAAATGACTTTCCAGGACTGATGACATTCAACAGGACTTTCTCTCTGGGATAAATCCTCATGTTTCTTAGAAACTGAGAGAACATTCAAGGCTTTCCCACAGTAATTGTGTTCAGAATATCTCCCCGTCGTTTGCTCAGTAATGCAAACACTTGTGCTGAAGGGTTTCCCACATTCTTTCTATGAATATTCCTTGGTAGTGATTGCTCACATGTGCTCTCAGTGATGTGTGTCCCTGAAGGCTTTTGCATTCTGATGACATTCATAAGGTTTTCTCCTTAGTGGGAACTGTCACACGACTCCCTAGAAAGATCACGAAGGTTTTCCTGCAGCTACTGCCTTCTTCAGGTTTCTCCCCATAAGTAACCTTTTGTGCAAGTTAGGGTGAGTCTGAGTTGAAAGCTTACCACAAAGATTGCACGCATGAGGTTTCTCTCCAGAGTGAATTAACGTGACTTATTGAAGGCTACTTCATATAGACTAGATTGAAAGAATGAGAGTCCGTTAAAGGCTCTTCTTCACTGATTTCGTGGCAAGCCTCTCAGATGGTTCCTTATGATCTCTCTCCTACTATACATACCCTGTGTAGTTTCTTCCCACATTGTGCGAGCAATACAATCTGGAAGAAGTGATAATAAGTCCTGCTGAGGCTAAAAGACAACGTGGCTTCTGCGTTAGTGCTCCCATAGATCAAATGATTTGGGAGGAAGTTGCTGCTACATCATAAAGATACTTAGCCCTGTGGAGAGTGAGGTAATGAAGGTTCCCTGCCAACAACTGGCATTAACCTGCCAGACATGTGAGTGAGCCATTTTGGAAGTAGATTCTTCAGCAGTAAAGACTCAGATGAGTGTTGTACCAGCTCACATCTTGACCTTACCTCATGACAGATCCTGAGCCAGAACGACACAGCTAAGCCGTTTCCAAATTCCTGACCTACAGAAATTATGGGATAATTAATGTATGTTGTCTGAAGTCACTGTGCTTTTGAAGGAAATTTGTTATGCAGCAACAGCTAACTCATACATCTAGTGAGTTACCACCAGTTGTCTGAGAATTAAGAAATCAATGAATGCTTTCCTAGTTATTGTATTCATATCCACCTATTATGTATTCTCTTGTGCACAGAAAGGTAAGAGTTAGTGGTGAAAGATTTTCCACAATGATTACATTCGTAGGGTTTTTCTCCAGTGTGAGTTCTCACGTGTTTCTTAACAGCTGAGAGATTATTAAATGCTTTCCCACAGTTACTGCATTCATAGGGTTTCTCCCCAGTATGAATTCTCTTGTGCACAGTAAGAGAAAAGCTACTGCTGAAGGATTTTCCACACTGATTACACTCATAGGGTTTTTCTCCAGTATGAGTTCTCATATGCTGGGTTAGATATGAGCTCTTCCTAAAGGCTTTTCCACAATCGTGGCACTCGTAAGGTTTCTCCCCTGTATGGATACTATTGTGCCCGGTCAGGGAGGACCTCGTGCTGAAGGCCTTGCCACACTGATTACATTCATGGTGATTCTCTCTTGTATGAATTCTCTTGTGGCTTTTGAGGTTACAACTAGTGCGAAAAACATGGAAACACTGGTTACATTCATAGGGTTTTTCTCCAGTGTGAATTCTCACGTGCAGTCTAAGGGAAGAGGGATCATTGAAGGCTTTCCCACAGTCATTGCATTCATAGGGTTTCTCCCCATTATGTATTCTCTTATGAATAGTAAGGTAAGATCTACTGCTAAAGGATTTCCCACACTGGTTACAGTCATAGGGTTTTTCTCCAGTATGAATTCTCTTGTGCTGAGTGAGGTTGGATTTTGTGCTGAAGACTTTAAAGCACTGATTACATTCGTTGAGTTTCACTCCAAGATGATTTCTTTCCTGTTAATTGAGAGATGAATGGTAACTGTAATTTATAGTATTTTTAACATTCAACAAATTTTATGCATATGAACTCTCTTTCTCAGGAATTCTGTTATATTATTACGATTGATGTTTTGGCTATTTTCAGGGCTTGTATATGGCTTCTCCCCAGTCTGAGCTCTTAGAAGTTAAAAAAAAAATGGATGCTTTGCCACAAGTCCTTATCATATTCAGAGAGCATCTTCTGATAAACTCTGATAAACCACTTTGCATTTCAACAGCCAATATCTTGGTCACATTTAAGGAAATATTTACTTGTGGAAACTCCCAATGAAGAAACAAGTTTGGCGCTAACTTAAAAGTTTTCTTCAAATTCACAACTTTTCACAGTATCTCTCTAGAGACACAATTTCCTATTGTGTAAATGACTTTCCTTTAATGGCTACTTACTTTGTGACTTTTCTAACTTATTCTCGTACTGTGAAAAACCAGAAATCAACCATGTTAGTCTTACCGCTTTTATACCACTGGAATGTTCTTTTCTAAAATCATGCTTCTTGGGAGTTAACCATTTGGCTTTAAGTACAGTCTCCAAATCTGAAAAAAAAGAAAAGAAAAGAAAAGAAAAGAAAAGAAAAGAAATTTAAGTTGATGGAGAAAAGAAACAGTAAACCACGCACATGAGTAAACACAGACTCTGAGGGATCAGCATTTTTGAGGAGGTTTGCCATGAGAGGGATAAGAGTATGGAAACTATAGGTATTTAAAAAATGATTCTAGGATTAAGACAGATCAGAGATTGACAGAAGAAGGGATTATCAGGAATGCAAAGTAGGAAGGAATTGGACAAACTGCTCATATGAGCTTTATTTAGAACGGAAAAGGACTATTATAGCATTGTATGGTGACAGATGGTAGCTGCACTTGTGGTAAGCGTAGTATAACTTAGAAACTTGTCAAATCACTACACTGTACACCTGAAACTAATGTAACATTGTATGTAATTACACTTTAATTCACAAAAAACCCAAAAAGATGTATGTCTTTTTTTTTCCTCCCTCTGACTCCAAGGTGATGAACGAGATATTGAACAGAAAGGTAAAAAGAAAAGAAAGAATGTACACAAGGAAGCTCATATCAAATGTTCTTGACCATCTCTGTCAGAGAAAAGGACATTGTACAAACTTCCCTGCTTGACAATCCCTCAAGGTAATACTCCCATGCCCCCAATCACTGGCCAGAGCTATTCCTCAAAAAGGCTCATATCTACCTGTCCACCGGGCTCACCTGGACAGGTGCCTGGGAGAATTCCTCGCTCCTCTGCCATCGCCTTGTCTTCTTGTTCCAACTGGGAGATCAGACGGGGTTTATCGACATGATACCCTATTCATGGAGAAAAGACACATGATGTTGGGTGACTGTACAGGTGACAAGCAACCCCGTGAAACTGGAGCCAACAATTCTGAAGATGATCAAGTATGACTTTTGCAGCAGTGGAACAACTACGCATAAATTGTAATGAATACAGTAACTCCCAAGAAACAAAAGTTGAAGCACACTCAATATCCAAGTGAGAGGACATAAACAGTCCCCAAGTCCATGTCCAAGTTTACATACATACTTCAGAAACTCTAAAGATTTCTGAGGGAAGGGATCAGACAGAAAGCTCCATGAGGATGGGGACCACACCTGTCGCATTCATCATTGTATTCCTAAATCCAGCATAGACCCAGGGACACAGAAGTGCTTCAGAAAGACTGGTGAGAAGAGACAACAGTGAAAACTGAGGGATACTGAACCAAAAGTCCATAACTCTAAAAAAATAGTGAATAAACTGGGGAAAACCACCAGAATTAACTTTTTCAGAACTCTGGAAACTTATCAAACGTTTACAGCAACTTGGAAATTGTTTAATCAAAGACAACAACCAGCTGACATCTTCACTGACCCCTGTCTCATCCTCTATTCCTGCTTTGGCTATGACTTTGAAGATGACAGCCCACATTCCTAGTACCAGAGGGAGCAGGATGGACTTTATTCTCAAAGTTCTGTGGTTGTTTGTTTTGACCTTTCTGAAGGTTTGGCTCAAAGAGATTGCCTTTATTTATCTAATCTCAAACTCTCCAAGGGTATTCAGTGGGCATGTGCTGAATACATTTCAGCACAAATATATAAGCCACCACTGCCTGAGGCCTATGAAATAGTACAGGAAAACAAAAGACTAACCAAGAAACTTGTGAGGAAAAGTGTGGAATAAGATGTTTTGGGGAACTTTTAAGTTTCCTTCCCATTTCTTTGAATCTAGAAGGCCAGGACTAGGCACCTGCTCAGAAAAGACCTGAAACAGCACTAAGTCCTCAGCTTTGGCTGACCTTTAAGTTCTGCACAAGCAGAAAGTGAAGATTATGGCAGAGTTGTAAACTGCCTGCTAATTTTGAAGGTGTGTCCCTATACACACACACAGAGAACACATCTGCAGAGACAACAGGTTTTTTACTTTCTGTTCCAGGCCTTGAAGAAAATCTCTAACCATGAAGTTAACATAACAGTCTTCCGGGACCACACATGACAAGTACGGATATTATAAAATTAGTTCAGGAGTATCATTAAACATACATACAACGAGCAACAACAACAAATTTTGGTGATGGGGAAAAATCTGATTCCAGAATTGCCATACAATAACATTCCAAATGTCCATTTTGCAACAACAAAATTTTGAGGCAGGCAAAGAAATAAATGTGTGTCCCATTACAGGAAAAAAAAAATCTCCCTAAGGCAGCCCAACCATTAGACTTACTAGTCAAGGAATTTAAATCAACTATTTTGAAGTATGCTCAAAGACCAAAAGAAAAAAGTGTATAAAGAATAAAGGAAACCATAAGGGTGAATTCTCATGAATCAGAATATATATTAAAGAAACAGAAATTACAAAAAAGAAACTACAGAGAGATTTTGGAGTTGAAAAGTACAAAAACTGAAATGAAAAAGTCAGAAGAGGTGTCCAACAGCAGATGTGAGCCGGCAGAAGAAAGAATCAACAAGCATGAACACAGGACAATTTATATTACCTCACTGGAAGAAGAGAAAGAAAAACAGAATGAAACAAATATGAACAGAGCCCTAAAGAGCTGTGGGATACCATCAAACATGCCAACACACACATCGTGGGAGCTCCTTAAGTGGAGAAGAGAATATTTGAAGAAATAACGGCCAAAAACTCCTGAAAAACTAACAAAAAACAAATGTACACAACCAAGGAGTTTAAGAAACCTCTGGAAGGCTAAACTGAGAGACACAGAGATCACGAGCACCTGTCCTACAAGAAATGTTAATGGGAGGCTTTCAGGATGAAATGAAAGGATAACGGATAGTAACTCAAATCTACACAAAGAAATAAAGAATAGATGAAATAAATAATAAATGAAAATACATAGGCCAATAATAATAATTATATTTTTGGTTTGAAATTGTCCTCTTAAAAAAAAAAAAAGAAATTGTCCTCTTTTTCTTATATGCCTAAACCCATAATTACGAATTTATGTTAATGGGCACGTAAGGCACAAAAGATATAATCTGTGACAAAACAATATAAAGCGTGTGTGTGTGCAACTACACAAGAGCAGAAATTCTGGATGTCGTTGAAACAAAGTCGGTACTAAATCAAAACAGACTGCTCTAAGTTAAAATGTTAACTGTAGTCCCCAGGACAGCTATTAAAAAAAATAACTAAAAAACAAAAAGAAGTGAGAGGGAATCAAAATGGTCCCCTAGAAAACATCTAACACAGAAGTAACAATAAAAGAACTAAGGAACAAAAATGGTATAAGACATGTAGAAAATAATGAAATGGCCTAGGTGGGTGCTTATCAGTCATTACCTGGAATGTACATGGATTAATCTGTTCAAGTAAAAGGCAGATTTTGGCAGAATGGATAAGAAAGATCCAATTATATGCTATCCATAAGAGACTCGATTTACATCTAAACACACTAAGAGGCTGAAAGTCAACAGATGGAAAAATACATTCCATGCGAAGAGCAGCCAAAAAATAATGGAGCTACGTTAATTTCAGGGAAAACAGACTTTAAGACAAAAACTGTTATGAGACACAGAGATATTATTTAATGATTAAAAAGGTCAATTCATCCAGACTATGTAACAATTACAGACCAGTAACAACAGAATTCTACAATATTAAATTTCAAACTGATGGAATTGAAGGGAGAAAGAGAGAGTTTTACAGTAGTTGCAGACTTGAACTCTCCGCTTTGAATGATGGGTAGAACCACTAGTTAGAAGGTTAACAAAGAAAAAGAGGACTTAAGCAATCCTAAAAACTAACTAGACCTAACAGACATATAAAATATTCCGTTCCACAACGGAATACACATTCATCCGTACATACGTGGAACATTCTCCAGAACATACAGACCGTATGTTAGGTCATAAAATGAGTCTGAATAAATTTAAAAGCGGTGAAATCATACAACATATTTCCTCTGAATATAATAGAATCAAATAAAAAAATTAGTAACAGAAAGATGTGTCTTGGAAAACTTAACATTGTTAAGGTGACAAAACGAACCAGAGCGATCTACCAATTCAGCGCAATCAGTACCAAAACTTCAAAGCTTTTATTTGCAGAAATGGACAAACCGAGCCTAAAATTCACATGGATTTGCCAAGAATCCCAAATAGACAGAAGAGTCTTGAAAAGGAACAGAATAGGAATTTTCACACTTTCTGACATCAAAACTTATGTCAAAGCCAGGGTAACGGACACACGGCGGAACTGGCACAAGGAGAGACTCAGAGATCAATGGAATAGGACTGAGTGAATGTAAACTCATACGCCTGTGGTCAGTTTTTGACAAGGGAGTACAAACAACTCATTGGGGAAAGAACAATCTCCTACAGAAATTTTGGGCAATTGGGTAAACCCAGGCAAAAGAATGAAACTGGAACTTTCTTCCAGACATATAGCAAATTAACTGAAAAAGGACCAAAGACCTAATTGAAGTGAAACCAGAAAAATTCCTGGAAGAAAACACAGGGGTAAATGATCAAAGCCTTGGTGGATCTGGCAATAATTTCTTAGGGATGATACCATAGGACAAGCAAAAAAAAAAGAAAAAAATAGGACTTTATCAAAATTAAAACTTTCTCTGACGGACTCATTTTGCTTAGCACAAAACTCTCTAGTTTCATCCACTTGTTGCAAATGGTGAGATTCATTCTCTTTTATGGGTAATATCCCATTGTGTGTGTGTGTGTGTGTGTGTGTGTGTGTGTGTGTGTGTGTGTATACACATCTTCTTTATCCATTCATCAGTTGATGGACATCTCCGCTCTTTCCCTAATTTGGCTACTGTGGACATTGCTGCTATAAGCATTGGGGTGCAGGTGTCCCTTTGAGTCAGAAATTTTGTATCCTCTGGATAAATACTTAGGAGTGCAATTGCTGAGTCGTAGGGTAGTTCTATTTTTAACTTTTTGAGGGACCTCCACACTGTTTTCCACAGTGGGTATGTATACCAGTCTGCATTCCCACCAACAGACAGAGGGTTCCCCTTTCTCCACATCCTCACCAACACCTGTTTCTTGTGTTGTTGATTTTAGCCATTCTGACAGGTATGAGGTGATATAGCTCATTGTGGTTTTGATTTGTATTTCCCTGATGCTGAGTGATGGTTGAGTATCTTTTCATGTGTCTGCTGGCCCATTCAGATGTCTTCTTTGGAAAAATATGATTTCACTCATATGTGGAATTTACGAAACAAAACAAGTAAAGGGGGGGTGAAGAAAAGAGACACACAAACCAAGAAACAGACTTTTAACTATAAAGAACAAACCGATGGTTACCAGAGGGGAGTTGGGTGGGCGGTTGGGTAAACAGGTGATGGGGATTAAAAAGGAGAGCACTTGGGATGAGCACGGGGTGTTGTGTGGACGTGTCGAATCACTGTATTGTAAACCTGAAACTGACATGACACTGTATGTTAACTGGAATTTAAATAAAAACCAAAAATTAAAACTCTTGTGCGTCAAAGGACACTATCAAGAAAATGAAAATATACCATGAAATGGGAGAAATTACTTCCAAATCATATTTTGGGTAAGGAATCAGTATTCACAATATAGGACCAATTTTTATAATCCAAGAACAAAAGATAAACAACCGAATTCCAAACTGGCCCAAGGGCTTGAACAGGCACTTCTCCACAGAAACAGCCAACTAGTCAGTGAAAAAGTGCTCCAGGTCATCAGTCCTGAGGGAAGTGCAGATCAAAACAATGATGAAATTCCCGACCATGAAATTCCCCTTTGTAACCACAAGGGTGGTTACAACCGGAAGAACAAATGTTGGGGAAAACGCGGGGAAATTAGAACCCTCACGCGTTGGTGTGACTGCTGTGGAAAACGGTTTGCAGCTCCTCAAAAGGCTACCCGGAGTAACACATGACTCCGCATTCCACCCCAGACACAGACCCAGCAAAAGCGGAAACATGTTGACGGACAGCCGGGACACAAATATTCACAGCAGCACTGTTTGTCCCAGCCGGTCAGTGGGAAACCCCCAAATGTTTATCAACCGTGAATGGACTGTGAAACTGTGGTATATCGGGGTGCCTGGGTGGCTCAGTGGGTTAAAGCCTCTGCCTTCAGCTCAGGTCATGATCTCAGGGTCCTGGGATCGAGCCCCACGTTGGGCTCTCTGCTCAGCAGGGAGCCTGCTTCCTCCTCTCTCTCTGCCTGCCTCCCTGCCTACTTGTGATCTCTCTCTGTGTCAAATAAATAAATAAAATCTTTAAAAAACAAAAACCAAAAAAACGAAAAACTGTGGTATATCCACCAAACGGCCTGTGATGCAGTCACGAGGAGGAATGCTGAGCTGGTACAGACCACGCCATCGCTGAACCTTTAACCATTATGCTGCCCGAAAGAACGAAGCCGGGCAAAAGAGATCACATCTTTTGCAATTCCAATGATAGGAACCGCTCTCAAGAGGCACAGCCACAGAAACAGAAGGCAGATGAGAGGTTGCCTGCAGAGGGCAGGGGGAAGGCACCGGGTACTGAGCACTCAGTACCGCCACCGGGGGCGGGGCTGAGAGGTGATGCCGATGCTCCCCCTCCGGACAATGTTAGGGCTGCAGGAACAATGCCAATGTAGCAAAAGCTGCTGCACTGTACGCTTTCAAATAGCCACAGGGGCGAATTTTATGGTATGCGAATGTCAAGTCAATTAAAAAAAAGAACAAAAGGAAGTCTTGTCACCCGAGTCATTCGACACGTGCAGGGCTGAGCAGGGCTTACCGAGCGACGCCAGGTTCCTGCAGTTCTCCTGCATCACGTCTCTGTACAGTGTTCTCTGAGAGGGGTCCAGCAGCGCCCACTCCTCCTGCGTGAACTCCACGGCCACATCCTCGAAGGTCACCAAGTCCTGAGCCGTCACAAGCGTCATGGCTTAGCCAAGGACCACCCCCCGCAAGTTGAGAGCAGGAGGACAGGAGTAGAGACAGGAAACCCCAAGAATATGTATGGCAGGGCTCTGGGCTGCGCTCTCCACTCCCCTGGGCTCAGCCTGCGGTGCTCCGCTCCCGTCTACTGACGCCCACCGCCAAGGTGAAACGTGCCTCTCGCACGTAGGTTGAGTCCCTTATTCCAGGGAGACGGTGGAACCCTGCAGTCTCACTTCCCTCGATCTCAGGGTTGAGCATGGCCGGGGACACGGCAGATGGCAGAGAAATACTTGGTAAATGAATGAGTGATGTCCCCCCAGCCATCATCAATTACTCGAGTCTAGGAAACTTGAGTTTACCTTCCCCTTAAAACTCTCAGTGGAAGAGGACGTAGCCAGTGATCCTGGAGGACGCTCTGCCATGTAGAAAATGTCAACACGCACCGCCGCTGGCTGGGCAGCCCCTCACCCCCGAGCAGATGCCCAGAGACCCTGCGCTGTCTGAGACCTGGTTTGGCTGGGGGGCTCCAGGTCACTGAGAGATAACAAATCTGACTGCTGATCAAAGGAATAGTGATTTGGAAAAAGGAGTATCTGACTCACCGGTAACCAGCTCGTCAGGAAGCCACGAACCAACCCTTCCTCTTCTGTGCACCTTTTTTGCAGAGAGGCTGAGTACAGGGAAGGCTGAGCTGGAGAAGAAGAAATGAGTGCAAAGAGGGCGGGATGGCTCTATATTCTAGCACTCACCAGTTTGGGGGCTTCCCCACCTACCTGTAATTGACCACACCCCAACACACACGCACACGCACGCACATGCACACACATACACGCACACACACAGCTTTCACAGGACACCAGAGCAGAGCCCTGTCTCACCAGGGCCAGAAAAATAGGGCCAAGACTCTTATGCACTGGAGGAAAAGATGGTAATTCCCATTCCACAGATGAGGAAATTGAAGTTCAAGGGGCACTGTTATTTTATCAAGTTTATAGAAAGAATTTGAGGTATAATTCAAAGGCTCTCCCATATTCACCAACAGGTGACACCTCCACAGTCACTCAAACCACCAACACCCCAAATCCCAAGAACCACTGGGGGCCCCAGTGACTCCTCAGGTGTCCAGGGCTCTACTCCCGCCTCACTGCTCGGCCCCTCCTTCCCCGCTCTGTGCTTCAGGGGCCTGTAATGCTTGGACCCTGAGGGCCCCCCAACTTACCACAAGTGGGGGACAGAACCATGGCCGCCATCCTGTGACTCAGACAGAGGACCGGACGCCCCTCCTCTCGAACCCACAGTGCACGCAGGCCAGGCTCTGGAAGAACCGGGAAAACAGGAGGACTTCACGCCTCGCTCCCTCTCCGGGCTCCCGAGGACGACCTGTCTCGGCCTGCCCACCGTGTCCTCCTTCCGAAAGCAAGTGGGGTCTCCAGCCCTGGGTCTTTACTTTGCTTAGAAGGTGAAGAATGCAGGGCACGTGAAGGCGAAACTGGTCCTCTCCTGTCCTAACTGTACGCCAGCACAGGCCTGCGCCGCCCCCACTGGAATCCTCAGCCTCACCCAGTCTCAGGGCACATTCTTCCATCCAAGGGGTTGTCACAACCCAGTCCCAGCGACGACCCTTTACCAACTGGACACCTGCCTCCCATTAGTCTTTCCACCTCCAGCCCCACCGCCGTCGGATGCCGTCAGAGGGCGTGCGGATGACCCGCACTGCGTTACGAGTTTGTCCCCATCCACGCTGGCCGCACCTCCCGTCGGCGCCACCCTAGACTCTGTCATCCCCTGACCTTGTTCTACCATCTTGAACAACAGCTCAGAAATGTCTCCGGGACCCAGCCTCCCAAACCCCGTCCTTGTTCCCTCCAATTTCCTCTGCCACGCAAAGGACTCGGTCCAGCCCTCTCCGCGCTCTCCCCTCCCGCTTCCCCTGCTTGGATTTCGAGACCCCTCGCCTGCACACTTCCCCTCTCCCCGCCCGCCCTCGCGCCCGCCCGGCAGCACGCCCACCACGCGAGTGTCCGATCCCCTGGCTGCTCTGGGGCAGAGCCCGGGCACCGCTGAGGAGACACGCTCACCAACACGCAGAGCCCTTGACCCTGTGGGGCATCCCGAACGTCAGCACAGCTCCCTACCGTCCACCTGCTCTCATCTCTTTACACCCCACATGCCCTCCAGGGGAACCAGCTTCCTGGATGGCCCCTGAAGACCCAAGCCTCCTGGTGTCTACACCCGCCTGCATCAGCTGACCTGTGTGACACTGTGTGACAAGAGAACCGTGGCGGTGACTCGGAGAGGAACCGAGGCTGCCCTCCAACAGCAGCGCCGGGATGCTGGCCTGGGAGCGAACCGCCTTGGCAGTGAACCCTCAGTGCCCGGCAAGACTTCGGATCACTGCAGCCCCAGCTGATATCCCGCCAGGAACTCATCAAAGTCCCAGAGCCAGAACCTTCTAGCTAAGCTTTTGCCCTGAGTTCCTGAACCACAAAAACCATGAGAGATGACACATGATCATTATTGTCTTCAAGTCACTGAGGTTTGGGACAATGTGTTCGGGCGCAACAGAAAACACACACACCCTCGCTTTCAGCAGCTGGTCCTGCCTCCTACTTCTCAGAGTCATCTTCACGGGAAGGCACCTACCTGCCCACCTTTCTCCCCATGGCCACGTGCACCAAGGCTCCCGCCCTCCCTCCAGTTCCAAACCCCGAGCTGCCCCCCTTCCGTGTCGGGCCCGGCTCTGCGGTTCTGTTCTGGCCTCCGGCCCGCCTGCCGTGTGAGGAGCTGCTCACGGTGGCCTGTCTCTTGCCTGCCCTTCCCTTCCAGCTCACCCGCTCTGCGGGACCCTTTCCTGCACCACGGACACCCGGGGCAGTGCTTTTCAGTAGTGAAATAAATCTATCTTCAGGGCAATTTTCTGTTACTACTCAGCCCCTCTCTCTCTGATCACAGGCAAAGGGTCTCGCTCTCTGACTCATTTCCTCGTGTCCCACTCCCTCCTCAGCCCAGGACACTCTGGTTTTCTCACCACTACCATTTCAAGGACACGACCCTTGGCAGAACCACCAGAGATCTTTTCATAGTAACAGAGATGCACACAGCAGCTACACTGATACCATTGTTTTTACCTGTCAGATCAACAAAGACCTAGTGGACCACATTTCCTCTTGGCAAGCCTGTCTGGAAAGGCACGCTCCTACACTGCCGGGGCATAATTCCTACGGAAGGAAAATTGCCAACTGCAAGCAACATGCAGCAACATTCACGCCTTCCCTGCCAATCACGCTTCTAGGAAGCTATCTCGAGGGCACACAAATGGCAAAGGACAAGGACATAAATACTAAAGGACAGGGTGCGATGGTTCACCCTGGCTTTATTGAGAATATCGAAGGACTGGAAGCAATACAACGGACCATCCATAGGGAATTAGCTCCATGAACTAGGGACAGAATGAAGAAACTCACAGCCAGAAAAGAAAGAGATGATCTCTAGGTATTGATACACATTCTGATCTCCAATAAATTTAAGTGAAAAAAATAAAGGTTCAAACCAGCGTCGATGGAATGTTTCCTTTTTATGAAAAGGGAATGAATGCCTCCTTTTCCTGGAGTCGGGGAATGAAACGCAACTCCAGAGAAGCAGCTTCGTAAGGTCTCTCTGTGTGCCCTCCCGGGACCCAAGAGATCAATGCAATAAAGGGTGTTGAGGAACGTGGGACACTAAGAGTTTGGGCCAGGCAGAGAGGAAGAGTTCAGGCCATCTTTGCCTCCTGGGCCTGTGTGGAGACAGATTAACGCCCCTGCCCCAAAGGTGTCCAGACTGCACTCCTCAGAATCTGTGAATGTGTGAGCGTCCATGCACAAGGGATTGTGAAGCTATGATTAGGGTGAGGCTCCTGAGATGGGCGGAGCATCCAGGATTACCCGGGTGAGCCCCAGGCCATCACAAGAGTCCTTACAAGAGGGGGAGAAGGTCAGGTCAGAGAAGGAGTTGTGATGATGGAAACAGGAGTGAGACAGAGACAGAGAGAGACAGAGAGAGAGAGAGAGAGAGATTGGAAGGTGCTACCCATTGGCTCTGAAGATGAGGCAGGAGCCACAAGCCAAGGCAGGCAGGTGGTCTCTGCAAGACGGAAAAGACATGGAAAAGGAGTCTCCCCTAGAGCCTCTGGAAGGAATGCAGCCCTGCCGACCACTGAGGATTTCTGCCTTCCAGAAATGGCAGGGAAGAAATCTGTGTTGCTACAAGCCACCGAGTCTCTGGTCATTTGCTACAGCAGCCACAGGAAAGGAATACAGCCTCTCAAGTCCAACCTTCCCGGGGGCTTGGAGTGAGTTCAGCAGACCCAGAAAACTGCCGTGGAGCCTCCTTCCTTCTGCAGGGGGAGGATGTCTCCTTTCTCCCCGCGAGGGACCCAATCTGCAGTTAGGAAGAGCCCGCTCACTGAGCTGAGCAGGGGGAGGGCCAGATCCAGCTGCTCCCGGAGCTTCCGGAGGAAAAGCAGGCTGAGCAGGTACCTGGGGGCACTTTCAGGCCCCGAGGACCTCATCAAGGTCTTCTGGGAGCTGAAATCCCACAGGAGGGCAGAGGGGTCTGCGCTCAGGACAGAGAGTCAGTGAGTCCTGCAGCCGCACGCATGTCCGTACCGGAGGAAGGTCGGAGAGGATGGGCCACCCTCTACCAGTGCGGCCCAGCAGAAGTTTCAGGGATGCCACAGATGTCCTCTAACTCTGCTCTGCCCCATGGGCAGCCGCGAGCCACATGCGGCTACTGCGCACTGTGGCCAGGAAGACTGAAAAAGAGAAATTTTGATCGTATTTCTTACTGGTTTCCTTGAAACAACTACAGGTGACTGATGGTGCCCACAGCAGACAGGCCAGCTGCGGACTACTCAGGCCTGACTTCTTCCAGGACACAGAGCAGGGGGCCCATGAGGGGCAAAGCAGGATGAAAGCATGGGCCTGGGCGAGGGGGAGGCCTGCAGGTTCGCATGGACGGGAGCTGGGGGCAGAGGAAGGGCCCGGTACCATCTAACACATACAAGCCCGAATGAAAGGCTTGTTACATTTTCTCAGTTCTAAACCCCTGGGTCTCCTCTTCCCACTTCCTTCCTACTCCACGACCACCATCGGGGCTTAGGGAACCATCGCCTTATCCCCGAACTTCCTCTTACCATGCCCAGTCTGGCCTCTTAAGTCTTCCTTCTGAATCCTGGCGTCCATTTTAACCCACACGCATAGAGCGAGGGTGAATCACATCTTCCCAGGGCTCACATCGCTACCGTGTTTCTCCACCGGTCCCAGAATCTGACCCCAACCTCAGCTCTTAAGGTAAATACCAGCCCTTCTCGAGAAGGCTTCCCTGTTCCTTTGATTGAGCTCTCTGCGCCAAGCTCCCACATCACTCCTGTCATTAGTTGTTTAAAATCACAATTCCTGGGGCCTGGGTGGCTCGTCGGTTAAGGGTCTGTCTTCAGTTCAGGTCATAATCCTGGAGTCCAAGGATCGAGGCCCACATCAGGCTCCCTGCTCAGTGGGAAGCCTGCTTCTCCCTCTTCCTCTCATCCTGCTCGTGCTCTAATTAAGTAAATAAAATCTTAAAAAAAAATAAGTCATATCACAATTCCCTAGTAGAATCTAAGTTCCATGGAGGCAGAACAAGGTCAGTTTGGCTCTCCCAGGTCTCTATCATCTGGCCCAGGGCCTGGCTCATGGAGATCATGAACCATGCTGGTTTGTCTAGAACTGTCCTGGTTTGAACACTCAGCGTCCTGTGTCCTGGCCAGCCTCTCGGTCTCAAATAAACAAGGAGGGTTGGTTGCCATTAACTGTGCACTCGACGAATATCTATTGTATGACAAATAAACATTCTCCTCCAAAACGTTACAGGAAATTGAGGATGAAAATGGGACACACATGCACCCATACATGTAATTAGTAAAACCCAATAATAGAAGACTACTTAATAGGATCCTCTGTAATGTGAATCACCAGACCATTATTTCAGAAATTTTTTTTTTTTAAGATTTTATTTATTTGAGAGAGAGCAAAAGTGAGAGAGATCACAGAGGGAGAGGGAGAAGCAGACTCTTGCCTGAGCAGAGAGCCCGATGTGGGGCTCGATCCCAGGACCCTGTGATCATGACCTGAGCCGAAGGCAGATGCTTAACCAACTGAGCCACCCAGATGCCCTTATTTCAGAAAAGTTTTAAGAAATAAAGTTAATTCCTGCCAGAAGATAAGATAGAGAGGACAATCTTTGTGGAAACCAGTGCTCTACCTTCAACACACAAGTTGTTGGATATTCCTGTAAGTAATTTTAAATCTCATTATGAAAAAAAAATCCATTGCTGGTCAATTCAATTTTAAGTTTCTGTTACTAATAGAAGTTCAAAGCATTTCCCCCCCCCAAGATATCCTTATATTTTGAATCCTTGTGGAGAATTTATAGGGCTTTAGAAGTCGAATTGAATGGGCCTGAGGAACGCTGCTGAGAAGTCCTGCTAATCTTTAGTGGGATGATTTGTAATACTACATATACATGTAAAAATTCTATATATTTATGCTTATATATAAAATCCTGAAATTTTTAGTAGTATGGAATCCAAGAAAGTCTGTATTTCTCTACCATTGCACACATTTAGTGATTTATGATATGTAAATGTGTCCTTGTTTGCATATAACTGTATTTATTGCCTTATTTCTACACACAAAACCGCACTCACCTTAGTATCCTTCCTTTGAACATAATCCATCAAACATACAAATAATTTTTCTTAAGATACCCTCACTCGTAGCGGCTCCTTGTGTTTACAGCCTGCGCACAGGGAAGCCCACAGCTTCTCTGCACAGTGGAAGCTCCTGGAACCTGTTACAAGTTCCTCACGGTCCTCACCTGGTCACACAGAAATCCACGGATCACTGGGGCTGGTGGACTCTGAGGCTGGTGGACCTTGAAGCTGGTTTTGACACAAACTTGAGTTCAAGAAATGCTTTTCTTGTCTGGGGAAAAAAAGGCACAAAGATTGTTTTTGAGGACATTTTATAGGGAGTAATTGTTCATGGATAAATAGACCACCCGTCCGTCTTTTTTTTTTTCCCCATTTACTTAAAGTGTAAATGTTGGCAGTGACTGGATTTACCTGATTCCCGTCCAGCCACCTGCACCCCAGGTGGAAGAAAGCAGCATCACACTGTGTGTGCATTTGACTTGCTCAACTCATCTGGCTGGATAAAGATTTCATGATGACTACACACACTTTATTTTTTTTTAATTAAAAAAAAAGATTTTATTTATTTGAGAGAGAGGGAGAGAGAGAGAGAGAGAGCGGACGGTGGGGTGGGGAGGAGGAGCAGAAGGGGAGGGAAGGAGAGGGGGAAAGAATCTCAGACAAACTCCATGCTGAACGAGGAGCCAGAGCTTGGCGGGATCCCAGGACCCTGAGATCATGACCCGAATAAACACCAAGAGTCTGATGTTTAACCGACTGAGCCACCCAGGCGCTCAATGACCCCAGACACTTTAAACACGACTTGTCACTCAGAGGGCGGTAAGTGACTCAGCTGACTTTGGAACAATTTCCACGGTTGACTCAGGACTTCAGAGACTGGGGGGCCCTCGGGCAGGACTTCCCGACCCGGGCACTACTGATAACGCATCGTGGTGTGTGGGGGGCTGTTCCGGGCACCGTAAGAGGCTGAGCAGCATCCCGGCCTCCACCCGCCCCAAGCTAGTTGCTTCTCCCACACCCCCGCAACCCAAAACAACCCCCCCAGCCCGGGCCCGGGGCCCCCGGGGGGCAAGACCCCCCCCCCCCCGGAGTGGGGAGGCGGCGGGGTCCGCCGCTGGGAGGGACCGCGGCTTGGGACGGACCTGAGGAATCAGCCCCGGGGAGGAGACGGGGCTCGGGCGGGGGACGCGGGGACGCCCGAGCCCGGGACTGGGAGTGCCCGCGGCCCGTGCCCCTCCCCGGGCGCCGCCCGCAAGCCCCGGTCTGCCCGCCGCGCCCCGAGGCCGGCCCCTCGCGCCGAGGCCAAACATACCCCGCGAAGCCGGTCCCGAGCGCAGAAGCCCGCACACCCCACGCAGCAAGCCACCCGAGGCTCCTTCCACGGCACCGCCCCACGCTTCCGCTTCCGGTCTCGGGCGGGCCGCCTCGCGCCCCAGTTCCGGTCTCTGTCGAGCCCCCGCGGAGAGGGACGTTTAGGGGTTCTGGGTTGGGTCGGGCGGGGTCGACCGCCGCGTACCGCAGCCTCGGGCGAGGATTTCTAGTTCAAGGACTGAGGGCCCCACGGCCTCGGGCGGGGTCAGCACCAGGGACGGAGACCAGTCCTGGGGGCGGGGCTGGGGGCGGTGCCCGGGCGGAGACCAGGGCTGGGGCGGGGCTGGGGGCGGGGACAGCGAGACGGTGGGCGGACAGGTGGGCGGAGACACGCTCGGGGGCGTGGCAGTGGGCGGGGTCGTAGGCGAGGGGCGGTACGGTGGGCGGAGACCAGTTCCAGGGACAAGAGTGTGGCTGGAATAGGCTTGGCGGGCGGGACGGTGGGAGGAAATCAGCTCCAGGGGCGGGGCTGGAGGCGGGGGGTTCGTGTATCCCTAGACTGCGCTAGTAGCAGGACGCACTGGGAACTTTTCTGCAGTCTCTTCTCCGTGTTCACACAGCCTCACACAACCCTGAAGAAGGACGTGTCCATGTTTAGGGCTTTAAGTTTTTTGTGTATGTTTGCAGTCTTAATTTCTTAAAAATGGACTATAGATGCACGTGACTCTACAACTTGCCTTAGAGATCTATCGCTGTTTTAAGAGTTTTGGGGGGGACGGGGAGGGTACTAGGTCATAGATACACATATAGGAAAACTTTAAAAAGCGATACAAAACTGAGGGTTGCTGGGGGGTGGGAGGGTAGGGATAGGGTGGATGGGTTACGGACATTGGGGAGGGTTTGTGCTTTGGGGAGTGCTGTGAAAGGTGTAAGCCTGATGACTCACAGACCTGTACCCCTGGGGCAAAGAATAAATTTTAAAAAAAATTTTAAAAAAAGCGATACAAAGTCAGTAAAATATCCTCATTCCCAGCACTGTCTCCAGTCCTTTGCCCAGAGATAAACATCCTTTCTGCCTCTATCTTTTTAGAAATAGGTGTGTATGTATGCATATGTTTGTGCTCAATCTCAAGAGGGATGTCGCTAAGCAACCACTGAAGCTGATGAACTATCTCATGCATCTAGATCTATGGAAGAGATTTAAATTTCTGGTGGAGAGGGATAAACCAGTGATGAATTGATAGGAAAAAAAAGAATTTCACCATTTAAAAGGTAAAAAGAGGGCGCCTGGGTGGCTCAGTGGGTTAAAGCCGCTGCCTTCGGCTCAGGTCATGATCCCAGGGTCCTGGGATCGAGGCCCACATCGGGCTCTCTGCTCAGCAGGGAGCCTGCTTCCTCCTCTCTGCTCTCTCTCTGCCTGCCTCTCTGCCTACTTGTAATCTCTCTCTCTGTGTCAAATGAATAATAAAAAAAAAAGGTAAAAAGAAATGAGAAAGAAAATGTATTCATAATATCTTACCTGGCATATCAACAGATAAGATTCATATGTTGTAAAGTGCTCAATATTTATGTAATAAAACAATAAACATTGAATTTTAGTTTCTACTAACTCATCAAGTAATTATATTGGGTAAGGGAAATTATGTTTTAAGATATGTAAGAGAACTACATGCAATTTTTTCCAAAGAAGTTATTAGAAAAAGTCAAAAGCTGAAAAATGAAAACACTGTATAAGGAGCTAATTTAGAAATACAGAGTTAAAATTTACAATAAAGAAGTTGTTTCTGAGAGTCTGAGAAGAGTGAGGAGGATAGCTTTTCATTATAAGGTTTTAAATATTATTTAAGATATAGGTATATAGACAGACGCACACAGATGAACAGATGCACAGAAGCCTGAATTTGTATTCCAAAGGGATCATCAAACTGTAAGAAGCATTTATAAAAGTGTCACTTTGCAACAACAGAATATATTTTGAAAACTTCAGTCTTCAAGCATAAAACAAAGCTATAATCATCCTTGTGGAAAAATTAATACAGTATTACTTTCCAGTGTATATGATGATAAACATTTCATGCACAGCACTCCTGAGTATTTTCACAGGAAATCTATGAGGAAGATGCTATTATCTATTTACATTTTACATATGAGAGAATTGATAGCGGCATATTGCTAAAACTTTCGTATTTCATACAAATCTAATAGATATTGTCTAATTTTAAAATTGTTTATTGAATTCTCTTTTTGTTAATAAAACAATATGTGCTAGTCTAACAAGCAAAGAGTATGTAAAAATGATTTAATAACACTACAGTTTTCTTTGGATATAGTTAAGTATGGCAATCACTTTATTATTTTTCTGCTCTCTGCCTCACATCTAGGAAGATACTTCCTATCCTAAAGATTTACTAGAAAACTCTACTAAATAGGAATTAGGAAACCTCCACATCATATGCAAACTTCCTGAACACCACACAAAGCCATTATGGAAAAATATTTGATGAAAAACTCTTAAATTATTAATGAACGGATATCAACACAAATCACAACCAGGCAAGACTTATCTGTAGAGTGGCAAATATTTAAACTTTAGAAATTTAGAAAGGTAATTTATTACACTAGCTAATGTATGTAAGAAACTTTTTTTTTCAATCTCACTGAGTGCCAGGGAAACATTTGAGAAAATGCACTGCAGCAGTATTTACAACAGCCAAGAGATGGAAACAGCCTAAATGTACATTGCTGAATGAAAGAATAAAGAAAACATGATGTGTTCATACAATGGAATATTATTCAGTCTTCAAAGAGAAGGAAATCCCGTCATATGCGACAACACGTGTGAACCTTGAGAGCTCCAGGCTAAATGAAATGAACCAGTTACAAAATGACAAATGCTACGTGATTCTACTTATATGAGGACCCTCAAGTAGTCAGACTCATAGGAACAAAGTTAAGTGGTGGTTGCCAAGCGCTGGGGGTAGGGATTGATGGGGTGTTGTTTGGTGGGTGTAGAAGCTTCAGTCATGTGGGCTGATTGGGGGGGGATCCAAGGTTCTGTTGCAGGACAATGTGCATGTGATTAGTAACATCATAAGGTGTACTTGGCAATTGTTGTCAGGATGAGTTTTATGTGATGTGTCTTTTTCCCATGATAAAAATATTTTGAGAAACACAATATCCATTTCGAATATAGAACTCACAGAATGATATGACCTTCCTTACTTTGGAAAACATTAAAAGGGCATTAAAACCTGGAGGGGTTTCCTGGGGCTGCCAAAGCCAAGTCTTGCCGACTGGGTTGCTTCAACAACAGATGTTTATTTTCTCACAGTTTGGAGGCTTGAATTCTGAGGTTAGTGTGTCACCAGAGTTGGTCCCTTTGGAGGATCACGAGGGAAGACTGTGTTTCAGGCCTCTCTCCTCAGCTTCTAGGGAGCTGTCTTCTCCCTATGTCTTCACCTGGTCTTCCCTCTGTCCACAACTCTGTCCAAATATCCTCTTCTTATAAAGATCCCAGTCATTTGGATTAGGGTCTACCCTGTTGACTCCATTTTAATTTAATTACCTCTATAAAGACCTTATCTTCAAATACAGTCACATTCCGAGATACTGGGAGTTAGGGCATCAACATAGGGATTGTGGAAGGAGGGGGTGATGCACAGTTCAGCCCAAAGCAATCACTAATGGTTAAGGACTGGAACCAGTATATATGATACCAGGACAAAGATATCTGAAGCATCATTAATGTTCCTAATGACAAAATCATCTACCCAGGAAATCCTGGAGGTTCTACTCACAGTTTGATTTCTATTTTATTTATTTATTTTTTTAGAGAAAGTTCATGGGGGGGAGGGGCATGGGGAGAAGGAGAGGGAATCTCAAGCAGACTCCCTGCTGAGCACTGAGCTCCGCATAGGGCTCAATCTTATGACCCTGAGATCATGACCTAAGCCCAAATCAGAAGTCAGAAGCTTAACCGACTAAGCCACCCAGGCACCCCATCACAATTTGATTTATAATTAGTAAGCTCATCATGATGACTGCATACAACACCAATACAAAAGTAACTTCTTATACCTGAGGATAACACATTGAAAATATAATAGATAAAAAGAACTCCTTTATTAGATCAACAAAAACATTAAAACTATGAAGCAAAAACTTAGGAAAAAAAAAAAAGAAATACCCAAGTAGTAAAGGAAGAATGTGGCTCCCAGTTTGGGACAAGATGGTATAGACCCACTTTTCCGTTTCTCCCTGCTAACCATAATCTAAAGCCTTGGAAATAATCCAACAAATAATTGTATGAAGACTGAAAGATGGAAAGAGGAAAGTGGACTGGCTAAGGACCTCAGCACTTGAGGAATGACATAGTAACAAGTTCCTTACATTTTATTAGAATTTTCCATTTACCCATTTCGGATCACCAGAGATGCCTGCAACCTGGAATCACCAACAGATCCAGGCAAAATAAAAGCCCTTAGACAAGCATGTTCTCTCTGGCTACAGGGTCAGGTCATGGAAAACTCAGCAGGACAGAAACATTTTTTTACTATACCCACCCTACTCCACGCCCAAACTCTGTGCTGTCAGTGGGAATTGAGTGGGGAGTATAGACACCTATTTCCTACCATCAACATCAGGCAGCCAAGGGGGGCACTTCCTTACCTGCTGACTTGGTCTCTACTGACTCCCTGATTCAGCAGCAGCAAATGCTCCAGGAGGATACCTTTCTGTACCATTGGCTGCATCCACAGAGAGCAAGCCAGACACCTGGACTTTTGCCACCCACTGGGCAACAGCAGGCATCCCAGGTGGGTGTTTACTCTTCCACTGACAACATCAGTGGACACAGGGTTGGGAGTCTTTTTTATTGTCTCCCACTGGAGTGGTAGAAGATAGCCTGCTGGGTCAGTGTCAAGGGAGAATGAGTAGGAAGTCTGTCATTCATTCCCCATCCCCAAGTAGCACCAGCAGAGAACTCAGCATTTACTCCCTTTCCCAGCTAGCATATTGTCAGTGGAGATGGGATGAGTCTGAACTTCCATTCCCTTCCAGTGGTGGCACGTGGCATCCTTATTCTCTGAATTAAAGACAGAGAGAGGATCTTGGAGAGGAAGGAACTGGAGAAAGAACATGCCAAGAGTTGATTTCAGATCAAAGAAAATTACTAGGGACAAGGGAATTACTTGATGATAAAAGAATCACTCCACCAAGAAGACAGTGATGACAACAGAATCAAAATATAAGAGTCAAAAACCGATATATCATCAGTTGTACACTATAAAAAATGTACCACGTTGCACAACCTAAATATATACAATATTTGTTTGTCAATCATGTCTTAACAAAGTTGGAAAGAAGAGAAAGAGAAATGTATCAAAACAAAATGGTTTTATTGATGATAGATGGTAGCTATAGGCTAAAACAAGTATAGCAAAGTAAAATCTATGTGGTGAGTATACATTCACTGTAAAGTTCTTTCAATTGCTGTATTCTTGAAAATGTTCATAATAAAATCAAAATCTAAAAGAAGTACTAATATAACTGGAAGGAAAGATAGAAGGATCCAAAATTATAATTGGGGACTTCAACAGCCCCCTCAGAAATTCATGGCACTGCTAGACAAAAAGTCAACAAAGATATAGAAGAACTGAACACTGTCATCAAATATCAGTATCCAATTAACATTTTCAGAACACTCAATTGACAGTTATAAGACGCTACATCCAACAACAGCTGATACACATCCTTATCAAGTTCCCATGGAACATCCACCAAGATAGAACACATGCTGGGTCATAAAACGAATGTCAACAAATTGAAATAAATTGAAATCATACGGGGTATATTCTTTGACCATAATAGAACATCTTTAAATCAACAACATAAAGATAACAAGAGAGTTTCCAAGTAACTGAAAATTAATCAGCTCATTTATAAATAATTTATGGTTCAATAGGCACTCTCAAATGAAATTCTAAAAAAGATGAAATTACATCAACATGGGTGGAATAAGTCAATCAGAGAAACACAATTGTATGGTTTCACCCATATGTGAAATGTAAGGAATAGTGCAGAGGACAATAGTGAAAGGGAGGGAAAATTGAATGGGAAGAATCATTGAGGGAGACAAACTCTATGAGACTCTTGACTCCAGGACACAAACTGAGGGTTGTGGAAAGGGAGGTGGGTGGGGGGATGGGGTAACTGGGTGATGGGAATTAAAGAGGACACGTGATATAATGAGCACCGTGTGTTAAATTTAACCAATGAGTCATTGAACATTATGTCAAAAACTAGATGTACTATATCTTGGCTAATTGAATTTAAATTAAAAAGAGATGAAAATAATGCAACATGTCAAAATTTGTGGCATGCAGATAATGCAGTGCCTAGAGGGAAATTGATAGCACTAAAATGCTTACATTAGAAAAGAGGAAGTGTCTGAAATCATTAACTTAACCTCCCACCTCAAGACATTTTGAAAAGAGGAAAATAAACTCAAAGCAATTAGAAGTAGTGCTCGCTTCAGCAGCACATACACTCAAAGCAATCAGAAGTAAGGTAATAATGACAATAATAACATCAATAAATTCTAAAACAAATGCAATAGATAATATAAAAATGATAAAACATCAAAAAGGAAATAAAATCCATGATTAAATAAAATAAGCTGTATTTATCAATGGTTTACAATATTGTAAAGAATTTATTTTCACCCAAATATTTGATTCAATGTAATAAAGTTAGAATAGAACCATAATGTAATTTTTAGAGGAAGATGTTGATTCTCAAATTCACAAGGAAGTTAAATTTTTCTTTTTTTTCTTAAAGACTTATTTTTTTATTTTAGAGAGACAGAGAGAAGGCACATGCACATGGGTTGGGGAGGGGCAGAGGAGAGAAGCTTCAAGAAGACTCCCCACTGAACTCAGAGCCCCACACAGGGTTTGAGATGGGGCTCTAGTCCAGGACCCCAAGATCATGACCTGAGCCAAAATCAAGAGTTGGATGCTTAACTGACTGAGCCACCTAGGTGCCTTGGAAGTGAAATTTTTCAAAGAGAAATAAGAATTTTTTTTTTTGGCAGGGGGAAATGAACAACAAGAGAAGATATGGAAAAAGTAATATACCACAAAGTTCTCTGAAGTTTGTTAAGGTAGGAAAAATCCAAACAAATCGAAGAGGGATATGGAGGTTCCAGAAGCAACCCCTTGTATATAGGGAAGTTTAGTATTTGATACATTTAGCATTCAAGTAAGTTGGAAAATGATTATTTGACATTGAGGAGAATATATTACATCTTTTAAAATTTGGCTAATGTCTGCATTCAGAAAAAGTTTTATTTATTTTTTTTAAAGATTTTATTTATTTATTTGATAGAGAGAGACAGTGAGAGAGAGAATACAAGCAGGGGGAGTGGGAGAGAGAGAAGCAGGCTTCCTGCTGAGCAGGGAGCCGATGTGGGGCTCCATCCCAGGACCCTGGGATCATGACCTGAGCCAAAGGCAGATGCTTAATGACTGAGCCACCCAGGCACCCCCAGAAAAAGTTTTAAAGCTAAAATTCAAATTTAACAATTTTTCTAAAATAGTTCAAATACAACATGGAAAAATCACATATAACTTAGATATTTTACCCAAATATGAATCTTTATACTGTCAGTTGACGGAACAAAACATAGAAGGTATATAAAGGGTGGTCTGAAAAGTTCTTAGTTAGGAAGGGAGCTTTCCAGAATAGAGGAGTGGCTGAAGCAATAGAGGACATACTTACTGTGTATTCAGTGGTGGAAGACATGGCTGGATATAGTAGCAAATCCTCAAGGACAGCGTTAATACCAGATGGAACACCAACTGTGAATCTTGATTGCTGACGGTAGGTGTAGACAGGGACTCTTAAAAAGAGAGGGTGTAATCCTTTGATAGAGGTAAAACAGTTGTGTTTTCTAATATCTGAATGAAAAAACATAATGTTATACATCAGAATGGTTTATTGTTCAAAAGCCTGGAAAATGTGATGGAGACTTAAGAGATAAAACCCAAATGCCTATTTCCCCTGGGACCCATTTTAATCCTTAAATTCCTTAAAGAGTAACTGGGGAGGAGGCTTCAGGGGCCTCCTTGGTCAACACCACAAGAGAAAAGGAGGACCCCCAGTTCTGCTCTCAAGATCCAGCACAAAGGAGCATCTGCATAGACCCCCAGCCAGGGAGGGAACAAGATGACACCTGAGAGTTGGATTAACATCTGGGTGGAGGTGCTTGCCCTCAGAACTCACCTTTCCATCCTGCCATCCATGAGCTGGGGTACGGACATGACAGATTGCCAGGTTTCCTACACCTAACAGCCTGCTCCTGCCCGGGAAGCCACCTCTCCTCATTTCCTGCCTTCCCCCACCTTCTCTCCACACACAAAGGAAGGGGTAAGGGCTGTGGGGCTGCCCTGGTGGGATCACAGTTGTGGCCTGGGCTGCCCCGACCTGTCCTAGGCTGCCTGTGTTACCCTTAGGGTACCCTGTGTTACCCTTAGGGTACCCTGTGCCAAATTGCCAGAGGTGTTAGAAATAAGGGCTGAGCCAATGTCTACAGTGACTGATAAGGCTCTCACTCTTAGCTCTCCTGAGGCCAGAGCCTCAGAAAATAGGGATACAACAGGATCACATGTTGCTCTGTTAAGCATCTCTGGTCAAGTGTGTTGGGTGAGGGGCTGTCTCTGGAATGTGGGTCCATGGTCATCAGAATTCTGTGGGTTCTGTCACCACGAAGTGAGGTCACTTTTTCAAAGTTCCATTACCTAGGCCCCTTCTGTCATTGAAATCCATCCAAAGCCTCCACTGGACTATTGATTACTCACCCTCCTTGGCCGTATCATCTCCATAACTACACAAATGCCCACCCCACCACTGGCTGGGAATGTCACCAGGGTCCCAGCCTGAAGGGGTCAGAGCTGAGTTCAGTCCTCTTTTTTCTCTGTTAGTTCCCTGTTCTGGAAAAGCCTTTGTGCCACTGGCAGCCTCCCCAGTCACCCAACCTGCACAAAGGGGTTCATGCTAATAACGACTTCCTTTTGACATCACCAGGTGTATGTGAGATTATATCTGCAACACCTGTGGGTCGGTGACACATGTATATGATGAATAAACTCAGAGATGAGAATAATGAGAAGGGGATATTGCACAGAATACCACTCAAAACAGGCTTGGGTTCCAGCTCTATCATTCACTAGGTGTTTGACTTTGGGCAATTTACTTACCTTGTCAGTGCCTCAGTTTCTCGTCTGTCACTGGCGTAATAACAAGCGTACCTACTTTGTAAGGTCACGGGGGTCAATAGTCTCAAGTGCTATATGTGTATATCATAAATAAAATTTATAAATTCTTCTGGCACTGACTATAAATCAGCTCCAGAGGGCAAGAACTAGTGCCTTGATGTATGTAGAAAGTACTCCATAACAAAGGGTAGATATACGAGAGAACAACATGTATGAATGCATTACCTAAGTCACACATGTCCTCTTACTGATATTCCCAAGCAAAAGCACACCTGAACACACCCGCTCTGTCTGGCATCCTCTTCTCTGATTCTATCCAGGAATCACTGGAGTTTCTTGGACCCCGTTAACCCTGCACACAATAGATTCTCTTCTCTGTGTCAGCCAATCCTACTCCATGTCCAATCCTTACAGCTCTTGAGCCCTGAGCCCTGATTCTTCTCTTCACCTGGGAGAAAAGGGTCACTCCCAGAGCTTGGCACACAACAGGAACCTTGGAGAAAATGTTTCCTTGGCCCGTAGCAGGTGGAAGAATGCGGTGGTAGAGTGGGATGTTGGGACAATCCTCCAGGTGTTGTCAGAGGGGTGGAGCCAGGGGATTTGCCAGCAACAACTGGTCTGGTTGGCGGGCCTTGGTGGTTAAATAGTTGGGAGGGCTGGCATGTTTCAGAAGTCCTAGCGTAATATGATCAATATCATGGCCATGCAATCAGAATCAGCCTAATGAGGCCACATTAACCCAATCTCGTTGTTTCCTGACTGACTCACAAATCCAGTAGTGATTTGATTATGATGACATTTGCGTTCTATCTTATTTTCATTTACTGGGTAGAGTGATTATTATTTACATTTACTGTGTATTTTTAAAAAGACCCTCCCTGAAAAAGTTTCCCAAACAAATTGAATTTATGATAGAAGCCATTGGTGGGCAACTCACAAAAAGTCTGGACACATAATCTCTGGTTTGGCTCCTCCTACCTGGTAACTTTTATGGACTTCTGACGTCTCTCTTGAGATCAAGTACAGTTTGGACTCTGTGGGAGTGTGGCCTCATGGAATTTGAGAAGTGATGATGGTACTCTGGGATGACGTCTATTTCAGTGTGTGTGTGTGTGTGTGTGTGTGTGTGTGTGTGTGTGTGTGTGTGCTGAATCTTGCTGTGGGTTGAAGTAGATTCCTCTCCTTGGGAAAATTTTTCCCAGACATTTTGCTCTGGGCTTTATTTTTACATACGGCTTGATCAGCGCTGTCAATAGGACCACTAAGCACTCTATAATATGGAACTTTTAAAAAATTAGTAGCCACCTTTAAAAAGATAAAAAAGTGTGAAATGAATTTTTATAGTATATTTTAAAACATTATAACCAAGATAGTTTTACCTATGCATGCGGTCAATGTAAAAATTAATAGAGATAGTTTACATTTTTTGTGTATGCTTAGTATCAGAAATCCAGCACTTTTCTTTTATGACACAGTCTCATGTTTTAAATTGAATTTTGTTGGATGTATCTGCTTTGTATTTAGATTGTATATAAGTTTTCCACTTAAAGATCTTGTCATATGAGTACTGAAAAGTTCCTCCTGGGTCTAGTAACAAAGGAGGCATTGTGACCTTATCAAGGAAGGACCCACAGAATGGTGAGGGCAGATGGAAGAAGTGAGGTGGTCTGAGGACGTGCTTGAAGATGAGGCCCCCAGAGGCACAGGATGGAGATGATCTTTTCTCAGTGATTCGCAATGAAAGGGAAGGAGTAGAAAGAGCCATTTCTCTGTGAAATATCAGGCAAGTTAAGGCAACTTGGATATGTATGAAGTAAAAAGAAAAGTAGGCAATGTTTGAAACAAACTTTTTGAAAAGCCAAGGAATAAATATGTCAACACATAAAAATAGAGTAAAATTTCCAGGCATTGTGGATGCTTTGCAGTGGAAGCAGATGGTTGTGGATTTATAGTGGTTATCAAAGTATGTGTGCTCTCCTCAGCAGTTATCCTAAGACTAGCAATAGCTATGGCATGGCAGATAATCAGGGTCTTCCAGATTTGAAATTTTACAAGGCAGATGTGATATGTGTTAAGGAATTCTGGATTATTCCAAGAGAATCGTTGAGATCATAGACCATGGAATCCAAGATTGATAGGAATAGTAGGGAAAGGAAGGTGAGGATATGGTGACCTGGTGTCGCTTCCAATCTTGAGGGACAGGTAACTATTGTACAAGTGTTTGAGTGAAAACTGAAAATCAGGAATTTGTGATAGGTGAATATGTTTTCTGAATTATTTATTTTTTACCATGACATTGTTGGTTGATGTGAAGGTCTGGGATATGGGAGTGAGTTGCTAAGAGTGGGGCAGATGATAATTACACTCTTGGTTTAAGCTCTGAAAACCAAGTGGTTGCTAGGTTGACCAAATGAATAGTCACCTAACACAGAAGGATGGTGCGGCTGGAGATTCAGAAAAAGAATGGGCACTGTGTATCTGGGGTTGGGGGGAAGAACAGGAATTGTTGGTTAAGAGTGACAAGGACAAGTGAGAATAAATCATAAAAGAGAGGATCTTGGGCGCCTGGGTGGCTCAGTGGGTTAAAGCCTCTGCCTTCGGCTCAGGTCATGATCTCAGGGTCCTGGGATTGAGGCCCGCATCGGGCTCCCTGCTCAGCGGGGAGCCTGCTTCCCCCTCTCTCTCTCTCTGCCTGCCTCTCTGCCTCCTTGTGATCTCTCTCCCTCTGTGAAATAAATAAATAAAATCTTAAAAAAAAAAAGAGGATCTTACAAGATGGTGAGGGAGAAATGATCTGGAGTAGCTCCTGAATTTTGACCTTGAACTTTCTGGTTTTTACCCAAATCTATTTGATGACATCCCAGGACACAGGTCAGATCTATCCCCAGAGGTAGAGAAGGAAGGTAGAAGTACAAGATAACCAATACAATGCTCCTAAGAAGGCAGCCTTTTAAAACATTTTAAACCAATTTTAAACCAATCTCATGATTTATTTTTATAGGGTAAAAGGAAAAGAAGTATGATGGTCAAGACTCCACAGAGGAAGCAACATGACTGTGGAAACCAATCCAAACCAAAGTCTTGCTTAAGTGTCTCAATCCCTTTGAGGATGTCCAATTACATATTCAAGAGGCCAGTTACCAGAATCACATCCCATCCTGGCAATGAGGTCAGATGCCATCCCTGGGAGGAAACCCTGGACAAGCCCCAACAGGTGTGCTGGCAGAAGAGGCTGCAAGGTCTCCAGGCCCGTAGCAGTGCAGGGGAAGCATTAAGCACTTTGGATCTTGCCAACGCCTTGCAAAAACTTGTGCCTAGGTGCACAGGTGAATATCTGCCAGGTGTTCTTGCAGGTGGTCTGAACGCCAGCCCCATGCCCACCCACGCTGGGTCTTCAGATTTGGCAAAGGTGATTCCAGGAGCTGGTCTGGGTATCCCGCAGCTCCTGTGCAAACAATTTCTGGTGACTGAGGAAGACATCAGGAAACAGGAAAGGAAAGTGAAGACAGCAAGAGAAAGGTTGGCCATGGCATTGGCTGTTGACAGACTCGCTGGAGACACAGAGAAAATGAGGGGCCAAGAAGGACATCCCGAAAAACACCACGAAAGAAAAGAGAAGCTAGTGCAGATGAAATGGAGCACGGCACTTTATTAATGTCTCTTTGCAGTGTCCATGGTGTCTTCATGCTCTGAGCCCTAGAAACTTTAATATGTACCAGTACTTTTCTTGTATTAAATGACTTTGTGTGACATAGACAATAGACACGGTGATCTTTTTGAGCTGCGAGATTGGGTTTCAGGTGAGGAGAGAAAGGAGATCTTCCCTTTCCATGAAGTACTGTTATCTTCTCTTACTTTGTATGTTATTTGTGTTTTAAAGTCAACAGAGAGTGATCACAGTCATGGGATTATTTAGTGTTTTGCCCTCACAGTCAGGGTAAAAAACGCCTGGTCAAAATGGATTATTCTTCTCGTGTTAATATTCCAACAGATTCAACATAATTTTTTTTTATGTTCTCAAAGAGGATATCTGTTTGTAGGTCTCTATTTTTCTGTTCTTTGTCTCATGTTAATTCAGAATTCAGTACAAAGAAATACCAAACTTCTCAATTTTTTTTTAAAGATTTTATTTATTTATTTGACACAGAGAGAGAAATTACAAGTAGGCAGAGAGGCAGGCAGAGAGACAGGGAGAGGAGGAAGCAGGCTCCCTGCTGAGCAGAGAGCCTGATGCGGGCCTCGATCCCAGGACGCTGAGATCATGACCTGAGCCGAAAGCAGAGGCTTTAACCCACTGAGCCACCCCAGGCGCCCCAAACTTCTCAATTTTTAAAATATCTCTATGTATTGGAAATCTGATTCCTGAAAACTGATGTGCCATTTTGGGGATCATGATGTCAAGAAGAGACCGTTTTTAGCATCATTAATCTATCACTGAACCACACTGTTCATTGGGATTTAATTGTTAATTTTCTTGAGCAAACTGTGGTAATATTTAAATCCTTTTCATCATTACTTAACTTTTGTCTCATGGATTCATCAGTTTCTGGGAATGAGTTATTAAAAAATAATAATATTTGTAGTATTTCTATCTTCCCTAAAAATGAGCTATTTTATTTTTTATTGTGTTATGTTAGTCACCATACAGTACATCATTAGTTTTTGATGTAATGTTCCAAGATTCATTGTTTATGTGTAACAGCCAGTGCTCCATGCAATCCGTGCCCTCCTTAATACCCATCACCACGCCAAGCCATCTCCCATCGTCCCCAACCCTAAAACCCTCAGTTTGTTTCTCAGAGTCCACAGTCTCTCATGGTTCATCTTCCCTTCTGATTTTCCCCCCTTCATTTTTCCCTTCCTTCCCCTGATGTCCTCCATGCTATTCCTTATGTTCCACAAATAAGTGAAACCATATGATAACTGACTTTCTCTGCTTGACTTATTTCACTCAGCATAACCTCCTCCAGTACCATCCATGTTGATGCAAAAGTTGGGTACTCATCCTTTCTGAAGGCTGCGTAATATTCCATCCTCTATTTTTCCATGAGGTACTCATCTGGACTTTTAGGATGTGGTTTAACACCTTGTTTGAAGACTAATTCTGATTTAGAGACACTGAATTTTTTCAATCCCTCATGACTCCTGTTACATTTTTCTGGGTTCACATTTCTGTTTCCTGGTATACATCCTTGAACAGGTCTTTGAAGGCCTTCGGCAGGGCAACGTTGAGTCTGTCCGTATTTCAGGAAGTGTTCTTATCTTTTTCTTTTGACAGATAGTGTGGTGAGGTGCTTAATAAGTTCCTAGTAATTTTTTCCTTCCTGGTTATTTAGTATTTCTGAGCCTCCATGTCATTTGCTATAAAATGGGAAATCAGCTCTCAAGGCTGGTGCGTGTAACTGAGACAAGGCATGCAGAGGCTAGAGACTGAGAGTGTGGCTGGGAAAGTTTGCCACTCATGTTGCTTGGGAGATAGTAAGGCATCCATAATAACATAGCTCTTGTTATCATTATTGTAATTTCCAGAGAAGGCATTCTCAGAGAATGACTGCTTAAGACCGAGGATGTGAAGCTCACACTCAGTTAAGTCTGAACGGGTGGCATTGCTGGGACTTCTCCGCCCTTGCGTGTCTTCAGTTGTGGTTGTCTGCAAAATGTGTAAAGATCATGCCAACCGTTCCCGCAAATCCAAAGCACGACAGCACAGCTTGCCTCGTGCCTTGCTCATCGGGGGCTGCTTGCTGGGGAGACCCTGCTCGGTCTAGTTGGAGTCAGTGCAGACAAAGATGAAGAAAGACTGCTTAGCTTTTTCCTCAGATTTTTTTCTTTCCCACTGAGTGTTATTTATCTTTAGATCCAAGCAGAAACCATGTCTCTCAAGCTTTGGGATTTCTCTGGGATTAAGGCTACCTGGATACCTAGTAATTTCTGCTCCAAGTCCCAACGTTGACTGCAGAGTCATTCCTGACTCACTCATTCCTTCTTGGACTATTTCCCATCTTGAAGGACCCACGAAGGGAGAGGAGCCACCGAGGCAGACTGGTCTGGAAGTCATGGTAAACCTTAGCTTCAGAGAATGAGACAGTGTTAGGGGAACTTTGGGGGTGGAGAAATATGGAGGAAGGGAGACGGGTGCGGTGGCTGGCACAGAGCCAAGGGGATGCGCACTCCAAGGTTCCTAGGAAGAGAAACCTTGCACTGAGGTGTGATGTTGATTTTACATGATGACAATGTCTGGGTCTCTTGCCAGTTCTGGTGCCTCTGAGGGACAAAATGGTGTGAAGCCAAAAGACAGAACTGCAGTTGGCCTTCAGGGCTCAGTGAAAGGGAAAACCTTTCATCTTGGTCCCCTGTGAAGCAGACAGGGGCCAAGTCAAGAAGGGCCCAGAGACTGTGTCCGACCAATGTGGTTTATTCCTGTGCCAGCCAAGCTCTGTTGGAGCCTCCGGCAGAGCTCTCACTGCACCTTCCTCAGGTCCAGGTGTGGCAGGTAATAGCCCAGGCTGTGCTGCTGAACCTCGTAGTCTCCCTCCTTCTCCCGCCGGCGGACAGTGACCTGCAAGGGCAAGAAGAGGGCATAAGAATGGCCTGGGACCGCAGGGATGGGGGTGGCCAAAGCCACAAACACCTGCTGCCCCCTGTGTGTGTCTCCATCTTTTTGGACTTCATTTTCTCTCATGCATGCCTTGTCCTTCTTTTATCTCTTTCTCTTCTCTTCCCTTTAACTCTGTTTTTCTACCCTTTTCTCTGATATCCCATCCATTCATATCCTCTCCTTCGCTCCCTCCCTCTCCCTCCACCCAGGCACCCTCTACTTAATTGAGGTATAAATGGTGTACGATGAGCTGTAGGCATGTAAAGTGAATGATTTGATAAGTTTTGATTATAACTTCGTGAACCATCACCACAATCAAGACAAGGAATACTTCTCATCCTGAAAAGTGTCCTCATGCTCCTTTGTAATTCCTCCTTCCCTAACATTTGCAAACACATTCTCTTTCCCAGGCAACCACTGATCTGACTGATATCCCTATAGATTAGCTTGTCTTCTGCAATTTGTTTATAAACAGGCTGATATACTATGCACTCCTTGTTATCTAGCTTCTTTCACTCCACATTATTATTTTGAGATTTATGCATGTCAGTGCATGTACTTTTTATTCATTCCTTTTTATTGCTGAATTAGTATTCCATTGTGGGGCTAGACCATGGTTTGTTTACCCATTCATCTGTTGACGAACCTCTGGGTTGTTTTCAGTTTCTGGCTAGTAAAATAAAGTTATTCTGAGCATTTGTGTTTAAGTCTTTGTATAGATTCTATTCAATTCTAATTTTAACTTAATTTAATTTAATTTAATTTAATTTAATTTTAATTTCTCTTGCATGAATTCCTAGGAGTGGAACGGTTGAGTAGGTATATGTAACCTTTAAAAATGCATCCAAGACATTTCTCAACAGCACTATTTGAGAGTTCCAGCGGTTCCTCATCTTCACCACTTACTTATCAGAGTCAATCTTTTTAATTTTAGCCATCCTCATGTGTCATAGTATCTCATTATGACTTGCACTTATGTTTCCCTAAGACTTATGTTGTTTAAAAGAAAGAAAAAGCAAGGGGCACTGGGTGACTCAGTCGGTTAAGAGGCCAACTCTTGATTTCAGCTCAGATCATGATCTCAGGTTCCTGGGATGGAGCCCCATGTCAGCCTCCGCACTCTGGTGGGGAGTCTGCTTGAGGATTCTCTCTCTCTGTCTTCGTCTGCCCCTCTGCCTGCTCATTGTCTCTCACTCAAATAAATAAATCTTTTAAAAATTATTTTAAAAAGGAAAAAACAAGGCACATGCAAACTATGAGAGAAATACGTAAAACATTCCCAGCAAAGGACATATATTTATAAAGCATAAAGCTCTTATGACCCAATAGTAAAGACAAGCAACCCTCCTTACTTACCAGAAAGCAGCAGATCAAGCATGTGATGAGTACCAGGAGTCCCGCCAAGCAGATAAGGATGATGGCCCAGTAGGGGAGGTCTGGGGAGACAAGTGCTGGTGTAAGCCACCTCCTGTCATTCCCCTAGGGCTCCTGCTTTCCCTGCACTGTGCCTAACAGTCCCTGACAAGGGTGTCCAGCTTTCATCATTATCAAGACTCTGGGCACATGGTTTTCTTTAAGTAGAGCATCAAGATATTCCTTCCCCATCCTGGGCTGGGGCTTCTCTGAGACTTACCAGAATTCTCAGTTAAGACATCGTTTCTGTTGGGAGAATACCCTGGAAATGAATGAAATGCAGAACGCATGTGAGTGTTTTATGCTTTTTTTGTTTTGTTTTTATGCTTTTTAAATAAAACTTTTCAAATACACGGAAAAATAGAACAATATCACAAACATACATCATCTAGATTTAACAATATATTTCACCCAATTAAAACAATATTTCATCCAATGTATAAATTGTTAGCACTTGCCACCCTTGCTTCATTCATATTTTCACTGAAATGTTGAAGTAGAAATCATGATATTCACCCATTTCTCCAAAAAATGAGGACACTTTGCTACATAATCCAAGGCTGTTATCACACTCCAGGAGTGTAAAAAATTAAATCAAATTTGCACCTCTGGGCAAGTAGGACTGAAATTGGGCTGGGCCATCTTATGATGGCTGGGGGGAGAATGGGTTATCATAGCTGGCAAGACCAAGAGATCTCTCTAAATTTGTAAATTCCCACTCAAATGCTGTCTTCTCTGCCCAGAAACACATTCACCCCTTCTCCTTTACCAAGTTGTTTTATACTCATTTTCCAGGATTCACCAACAATGTAATTTTTTCCAGGAAGGCTTCTCTGATGACCACTCCCAAGTATGAATTATTTCGCACCAAATAATTAATACTTTCCAATTGCCTGTTCTTGTTATTATAACTACAACATAAACCCATGATGGTAGGGACACATCACACCCATGAGGCATGGGAGAGAGTTTCAGGTCACCCTACTGTACAACCTCTCCCCAGCCAACTTCTTATAGATGTGCTGTCCAATATGGAGCAGCTACAAGTGGCTTCTTAAGTTAAGAATAATTTTAATAAACTCAAATAAAAAATCTGGTACCTTGGTAACATTAAAAATCAGTAACTATAAAAGCCAGTCACAATAGCCAGATTTTAAGTATACAATAGTCACATGTGACTACTGCACTGGACAGCACAGATATAGAACATTCCATCATTGCAGAAAGTTCTACTGCATGGTGCTGATCCAGAGCAGAACTTGGCAACCCACAGCCTATGGGCCAAGTCAGGTCCATTTTTATACGTGTCCTCCTTTTATACAACCTGTCTGGGAGAAAAGAGGTCCATCTCCTACGCCTGTCGAGGCTGGTTCATCTACAACTCAGAGCTAGAGTCCTTTACTGACCACTGGCCAAGTGACTTTCAGTACAGGGATGAGAAACAGAATTCCAGAGAGGGGAAGTGACCACCCTGAGGTTACAGAGAAATCTCTGAGAAGGAAAGTATCTCCAGTATCCCACTGTGTATCCATCCCTTCCTCTCCCTCGACAGTGGATAAAGCCTGGGGGAATATGCCACCTTCTGTCAGCCTAAAAAAGTTTAGTGTTGACTCAACCCCAGGTCTCCAAAGTCCCAGGAAAGGCCCCACATGTGGAGGTTGGACCCCCGACTCTTGCCCCAATGACCAGGAAGACTTACCATCCACAAGGACACTGTTTCTGTCCAGGGTAAAGTTCTGCAGCTGGGTACCATTTTTGGTCAGTCTCAGGAACTCCAAATAGATGGCAACTCTGTCCAGTTTCCGAGCCAAAGGTGAAAAGTCACACAGGGAATCCACCCCAGTGTGGTTGCTGTGGGGGACAGACCTGGACGGGCAAAAGGGATGGACAGGAGTCTACCTTGAATTCTACCTTGCTTCTAGGTTCCCTGCTTCTAGGTCCTGTCCAAAAGAATTTTCTTCGTGACACAAACATTTGTGTCTGCAATATCCAAATGCAGTCATTATTAGCCCCATTTTGTTCTTGAGCACTTAAAATATGCTGGTGTGGGTGAGGAATTGAATGTCTCATTTTATTTAATTAGTTTATAAATAAAAAGCCATGGGGAGAACATTTTTGAAATGTTGGCAGTAAGGACTTCCAAAAGTCCATAAAATCATTGAGAACACTGGCAAGAATGGTCAACATCAACTTTTTCAGAAGTCTAGAAATTAACCGGAGGCTTGCAACAGTCTGACGGTTATTTAGTTAATAAAAGAATAGGATGTCAGCAAAAATGGCAGAGAATTCTGAAAGTGTGTCCTTCCAAAAAAAAAAATAAGAGGAAGTGGGTGGAGGGGATGTTATGACTGGGTGATGGGCACTAAGGAGGACACTTGATGTAATGAGCACTGGCTGTTATATGCAACTGATGAATCACTAAATACTACCCTTAAAACTAATAATACACGAATTAGTGTATTATTACTAATACACTATATTATTATATATAATATATAATATATTACATAATATATAATATAGTTTATTAGTTTCATAATATATATGGTATATATGGTATATATATTATGAAACTAATAAAACACTCTATGTTAGCTACATTTAATTTAAATAAAATATTTTAAAAATATAGAACTTAGAATCCACAAACAAACTCATGCAATCATGGACAACCAATTTTCAACAAGGGTGCCAAGATGATAGGGAAAGAATAGACTATTTAACAAATGGTACTGAGACAATTAGATACCCACAAACTAAAGAATGCAGTTGGACTCGTACCTCATAGCATAGACAAAAATTAACAAAATAAATCAAATGCCTAAATGCAAGAAATAAAATTTAAAAACCCTTAGGAAAAAAAAACTAGGTGTAAATCTTTGTGAATTTGGAATAGGCAATGGTTTCTTAGATTTGGGACTAAAATCACAAACGAGCAAAGAAAAAATTGATAAATTGAGTCATCAAAATAAAAAATGATCGTGTTTCAAAGGATAGTACCTAGAAGGTGAAAAGGCAATGTAACGAATGGAAGGACATATTGGCAAATCATGTACCTGATAAGGGTCTAGTATCCAGAACATACAAAAATGATGATAACTCAACAATAAAAAAAAATCAGTGTAAAACTGGGAAAAGGACTTGAATAGAAATTTCTCCAAAGAAGATAAGAAATGACCAATAAGTACTTCAAAAAAATGTTCAACATCACTAATTGTTAGGAAAGTGCAAATCGGAACAACAGTGAGATTCCACTTCACATCCACTGGGATGACTACAGTCAAAAAAGGATAGTAACAATTGTTGGTCAGGATCTGGAGAGTTTGGAACTCTCATACATTGCTTGTGGGAATGGGAAATGGTAGGGTGTCTGGGGCAAACAGTTCAGTAGTTCTTCAAAAGTTAACATGGGATTACCATATGACCATACAATACCAGTCCTATGTATATGCCCAAGAGAACTGAAAACACAAACTGATGCAAAAACTTACACAAAAATGATCATAGCAGCATTATTCATAATAGACAAAAAGTGGAGATAACCCAAGGTTCATCAGTGAATGAATGGATAAACATGAAGTGGTTTACCCCCTTATAGTTTGCCTTCTGAGAGANAGGTTCATCAGTGAATGAATGGATAAACATGAAGTGGTTTACCCCCTTATAGTTTGCCTTCTGAGAGACTCCTTTTTTTTTTTTTTAAGATTTTATTTATTTATTTGACAGAGAGAGACACAGCAAGAGAGGGAACACCAGCAGGGGGAGTGGGAGAGGGAGAAGCAGGCTTCCCGCTGAGCAGGGAGCCTGATCCGGGGCTCAATCCCAGGACCCTGGGTTCGTGACCTAAGCTGAAGGCAGACGCTTAACGACTGAGCCACCCAGGCATCCTGAGACTCTTAACTCCAGGACACAAACTGAGGGTTGCTGGGTGGGGGTCTGGGGTGACTGGGTGACGGGCATTAAGGAGGGCATGTGATGCAATGAGCACTAGGTGTTATATGCAACTGATGAATCACTAAATTCTACCCCTGAAACTAATAATACACTATATGTTAATTAAATTGAATTTAAATAAAGTGTTTTTTAAAGTGGCATAGGGACACGTCGGTGGCTCAGTCGGTTAAGCTTCTGCCTTCGGCTCAGGTCATGATCCCAGGGTCCTGGGATCAAGTCCCGCATCGGGCTCCCTGCTCAGCGGGGAGCTTGCTTCTCCCTCTCCCTCTGCTGCTCCCCCTGCTTGTGTGGGCTCTCTCTCCCTCTCTGACAAATAAATAAAATAAAATCTCAAGAAAAATAAAGCAGTATTATTTAGTCATAAAAAAAGGAATGAAGTACCTGTACGTGCTACAACATGGGTGAATCTTGAAAACGTTATGCTCAGGGAAAGAAGTCAGTCACAAAAGACCACATAGTATTTGAATCCATTTATATGGGTTGTTCAGAATAGGCAACTCCAGAGAGACAGAAAGTAGATTTCTGTCTCTTGACAGAATGAGTAGATTGTTTGCTAGGGTATGTGGATAAGGGAAGAATAGGAAGCAACTGCTAATGGGGACAGTATTTTTTTTTTAAATTACACACCCTACATCACATCTACATCAAAACTAACGGTGTACTCTACAGTAGATAACTGAACATTATTAAAAAATTCCACCATTAGATAATCGGATGATTGTACCACTCTATAAATATACCACTAAATTGTGCACTTCAAAGGAGTACATTTTCTACGTGATCATGTCTTGATAGATGTATAAACAGTTTGGATTGCCTCACTTGATTCGTGGCTACACTGCTGAGCAGCACAGTTAGACCACTGGATTCTAAGTCATCTGGTTGTAGCTACCCCCATCTTCCATGGATCCTGACTTCAACAGCTAATTTCTTAAGGCATGGATGCTACACTCCATATTCCATGGCCCCAACACGAAGCACCTCCAAGTCTGATGAAGTCTACCCTGGCTTTCTTGAATTTTTTTTTTAATTTTATTTTTTCAGGGATCCAAGATTCATTGTTTATGCACCACACACCCAGTGCTCCACACCCAATATGTGCCCTCCTTAATAGCCACCACCAGGCCCAAAAAACAGATAATCATGTCAAAAATTGGGCAGAAGACATGAATAGACACTTCTCCAAAGAAAACGTACAAATGGCCAACAGACACATGAAAAAATGTTTATCATCACTAGCCATCAAGGAAACTCAAATCAAAACCACATTGAGATACCACCTTACACCAGTTAGAATGGCCAAAATCAACAGGACAGGAAACAACAAGTGTTGGAGAGGATGTGGAGAAAGGGGAACCCTCTTTCACTGTTGGTGGTAATGCAAGTTGGTGCAGCCACTTTGGAAAACAGTGTGGAGATTCCTCAAAAAATTAAAAATAGAGCTACCCTATGACCCTGCAATTGCACTACTGGGTATTTACCCCAAAGATACAGATGTAGTGAAAAAAGAAGGGTCGCATGTGCCCCAATGTTCACAGCAGCAATGTCCACAATCGCCAAACTGTGGAAAGAGCCAAGATGCCCTTCAACAGATGAATGGATAAAGAAGATGTGGTCCATATATACAATGGAATATTACTCAGCTTTCTCAAATTTCTAAGCCGGTTGGGCTCACTGGTTTAGGAACAAGTTGGGTTTTAGGTAACAGTTCAATACTCCCGGGGCTATCTTCCATAAGAGCTAGAATTGGGACCATGACATGGGGACACTTTTCCTTAAAGGAAAGCAGGAGTCTCCAGAGTGATTAGGTCCTGGGCTGGAACTTACCTGAATGCTAAAACTTGACAGCCAGAGAAAAAACTCTTGATGCTGCTGTTTCGGAAGACCTGGTTGAGCTGAAAGACAGGGCAATGTTCCCTTGATCACCATCCCAGGCCAAGTGGCATCAGAGAATTTTTAGCCACTGAACACACTTCCCCCATCTATTTTTTCTTATCTCAACAAACACTAGCCCAGATAAGTGTACCAAAGGACATCCCATTCCAGGGAATGACTTAGCTATATGACCCTGGACTAGCTGCTGAAACTCTCTGGGCCTGTTTCTTAATTTGTAAATGGGCATAAGAACCTATCTTCATGAATTATTATGAAAAATCACCCTCTGACTACCGAGTGTCCTTAGGTCTGTCTCTACATGGGGATGAAGTGGACATGCAATCCCATTCTCACCGCATTCTCAATACTTCTCTTGTTCCGCTGGTGTTTGGTGGTGCCTGGCTGGGCTATGTCCTGGGAATAGAGTAGGTTGGTGACAGTGAAATTCAGCTGGAAGTGCTCAGGGCTGGGACTGCTTGTTGGTTTGTCTGTTGGTAGATGAGCTGATGGCTCCACTTCTATAATAAAAAAGAAGGTATAAAAGTGCCAATCAGGTGAAGATTTTAGCAAAGAAGTCATTCTAGCTAGTCTACTTATTCCTGGTAATGTGACCTGAGCTGGATTTTTTTCTTTCTATTTTATCTTATTTTATCTTATCATCTTATCTTATCTTATCTTATTTTTCAGTGATCCAAGATTCATTGTTTATGCACCACACCCAGTGCTCCATGCAGTACGTGCCCTCCTTAATACCACCACCAGCCTCACACATGCCCCCACCTCCTTCCCTCCATAACCCTCAGTTTGTTTCTCAGAGTCCACAGTCTCTCATGGTTCATCGCCCCTTCCAATTTATCCCAATTCACTTTTCCTTTCCTTCTCCTAGAGTCCTCCATGTTATTCCTTATGTTCCACAAGTAAAACCATATGATAATTGACTTTCTCTGCTTGACTTATTTCACTCCGCATAATCTCCTCCAGACCCGTCCACATTGATGCAAAAGTTGGGTATTCATCTTTTCTGATGGCTGAGTAATATTCCATTGCATATATGGACCACATCTTCTTTTTCCATTCATCTGTTGAAAGGCATCTTGGCTCTTTCCACAGTTTAGTGATTGTGGACATTGCTGCTATGAGCATTGGGTACATATGGCCCTTCTTTTCACTACATCTGTATCTTTGGGATAAATACCCAAGAGAGCTACCCTGTGACCCTGCAATTGCACTACTGAGCTGGAATTTTTTAAATTATTATTTGCCCCAGGGGTACATGTCTGTGAATCATCAGGCTTACACCTTTCACAGCATTCACCACAGCACAAACCCTCCCCAGTGTCCATAACCCCTCCACCCTATCCCTACCCTCCCACCCCCCAGTAACCCTCAGTTTGTTTCATGAGATTAAGAGTCTCGTATGGTTTGTCTCCTTCCCAATCCCATATTGTTATATTTTTTCCCTCCCTACCCGCCACGACCCCCCACCCTGCCCCTCAAATTCCTCATATCAGAAAGATCATATGATAATTGTCTTTCTCTGATTGGCTTATTTCACTTAGCATAATACCCTCTAGTTCCATCCACATCGTTGCAAACTGCAAGATTTCGTTTCTTTTGATGGCTGCATAGTATTCCATTGTATATATAGACCACATCTTCTTTATCCATTCATCTGTTGATGGACATCTAGGTTCTTTCCATAGTTTGGCTATTGTGGACATTGATGCTATAAACATTCAGGTGCATGTACCCCTGAGGATCACTACCTTTGTATCTTTAGGGTAAATACCCAGTAGTGCGATTGCTGGGTCATAGGGTAGCTCTATTTTCAACTTTTTGAGGAACCTCCGTACTGTTTGCACTACTGAGCTGGATTTTTAAAGATGGGTTACATAAGACCCTCTATCCATCTGGCCACTTTGAATCCATTAATCTCTCTGTCCATCAACTCTCCCCCAAGCATTATGAGAGCCCACTAGTATGTGGGGAAGAGGAGACTGGGCCCTCCTGGGGCACAGAAGGCAAGTGCAGTTGCTGGTCACCTCAGGGGACATCTGTCATACACCTTTGCTGACCTAGGTTCCTAACATGTCTTGCTGGCTCTGGTCTTCTCCCCTTCCCAATCCACTCTCTATACAACACCCAGAGGATGAGCTTTCTAAAGCAGAACTCTGTGTTGTGTTCCTCAGCAAACTATTCCAGTGCCCAAGAAAGTTCCTGCCTGCTTCTATAGCCTTACCTGCCACTTCTCCCACGTCAAAGTGTTTGCTCCAGCCACACCAAACTCCTTAGAGCCTCCCCAGATATTCTGTCTTCTAGGTTATAAACACATGTAGCTCAGCTCCCTGTCTTCCCACTGGCTATGTCATGTTCACCATCACATCTCAGTTTGTTCATCGCTTCCTCCAGAAAACTTTCCAAGATGGGCTGTGTGTCCCTCCTTGGGGTTCCCTTAGGCTCTTGAAATTCTCTGATCATAGCAGTCACCACAGTGCATCATCAGTGCCTATTTACTTTCATGACATACTTGTTGAATGAATGAATGTGTCCTTCAATCACTCAGTGCATTGAGTCATAGCCAGAGGGCCTAAGAAAGCAACTCGGGATACTCTCCATTTTGGGTTGGAAAGATTTACAAGTAAAAGCTATCATTCTCTTGGGTACAGTTGCTGCATGCTTTCTTCCTACCTCCTGTTGGATTATCCAATGCCATGGGTCACCAATATGAGCCTCCAGAGAGCCCCCCTATTCCCCTCCAGAGCCTCCATCCATTCCACTGCTACTGAGAAGCCCCATCCTAACTTCCTCATAGCCCCATCTCTGTAAGCCATGAAACCAGCCCCCAGTCTTGCACCTGTCACATGCAGGTCTTCCAGCTGATAGGTGGCACCCAGCCAGTGGGATGAGACATTCAGGGTCTTGTCCAGAAAGACTTTCTTCACCACGCTGGGGTCCACATTGGAAGAGAACAGTACCTGGACAGTGACCAACATGGAACCCAACCTAGGGACAGAGACCACGGAACTCAGCCACCACTCAACACCAGCAGTGTCTCCTGAGCTCCTGTTTTATAGGCCCAAAGACCTAGAGGCAAGAAGTGAGAGATTATCTCCCAGGCTAGAGAAGAGACCCTGACCCAAAACACAAGGTTTCCAGGAGTTGGGAATAGAACAAGTAACTACAAAAATAATGAACATCTATTGAGCACCTCTAGGAAGTAACTTACGCATTCCCTCACCATCACTCTGGTGGAAGGTATTATTATAATTATCCCCATCTTAAAGACAAAGGAACTGAAGTTTGGAAATACTCGAAGTTGGCACTGTGTCTCATGACCCTCCTGTTCCCCAGGGTCGATGCCTCAGTTCTCCCACTCACTCTTTACAGACCTGGGCTCAAACCCAATTTGGGCAATTCTTGAACTGTCCACCTTAGTTCTCTGAGCCTCAGCTTCCCCATCTGAATAATGGGGATGATCATGATAGTATCCATCTCACAGGGGCTGCACGAGAATCCCATGAGATGACCCTGCATGAATGTGCTCAGCAGGGGTGGGGCCGTGGGGAATGTTATTACTGGGCTGATCTTTGTTAAAAGTATCTAGAAGATGAGAAGGTGGTGGATGCTAGTATTGGTGGCCCCGTGAGGTTAATCCTTTCCCTGCTCACCCCAAAGTCCTATGGAAGGAGATGGTAGGAATAGCTGTCAGTGACTTTCACCTCAAAGACTGTGCCAGGATGGAAGCTCAGAGCCACCAGCTGCCAGCTCAGCCAGTGCTTCCAACCTCCTCAACTTACGTCAAGTTGGTGACCAGGCAGGAGCGGAATATGTCTTGTAGTTGGCTGCCTCTGTAGAGTTTGGTGACCTGGAAGAAAAGGTGGGGGCAGGGGGTGAGATGGAGGCCCCCTGGGGCTGGAGGGGGCTACGGGAGCCAGCGAAAGAACATAGGCCTTGGAGCAAGGGAGCTCTGAGTTGATATCCTGGCTGCGTGATCTTAGGCACACCACTCCCTTTTCTGAGCCTCAGTTTGCCCACGTGGAAAATGGGGAAGGCAGCCAAGGCACCACCTTTGGAAACTGAGAGAACTCAAAACACATAGGTAAGGGTAGAGTTGAAATAATCACTTAATATTTGTGAATCAGAGGAATGAGGGGGGCAGCCAGGGCAAGGAGAGATGGGACGGGGGAGAGAGACACTACCTTGTCCTGAATGTCCCTCCACAGGGCTGTGTACTCCAAGGACGCGGGGTCCGGGTTACTGAGGTTCCAGTTGATGATGCGGAAATTTAGCTGATATTCCTTCCGGGTAGATAAACTCTGGGGTGCATAGCCTGAAGCCAATGAGATGAAGAGAAGACAGTTGGAGACTCTTAGCCTTTAGCACAGAAAGAAGCATGGTGCCTACTGTCAGAGTCAGCCAAACTTAGGCCCAAATGCCGGGGGCTTCTAAATGGAAAGTTACCCCACAATGGGGGAAAACTGGAATTTTACAGGGATTCTCCCAGGATGAGTTTTTCTGTTGTGCTTATGCAATTCCCACTTCCTGGAATGTTCTTCAATCCTCTGCTTTTCCTGGAAAACTCCTACTCATGTTTCAGAACCCCCATGAGATGCAACTCCAGGAGAGCAGGGATCCATCTGTCTTGTTCTTCCCATGTCCCAGGGTCTAGTACAGTGCTGGGTATATTTCTTCCAGGAATCCTTCCCTGAATTATCCCTCCTCTGTGCTTCCCTGTTCATAACAGTGGTCTCTGCCTTTTTGGTGTGTTCCTAAGTAGTATTCAGTTCTCTTGGTTATGAGATTTTTCAGGGAGAAAAACTGTGTGTTCTATCTCTGTGCCCAGCACATGGCTTGGGACAGAATGGTGAAGTGTATGTGTTTGTTGAAGGAGTGAACGTGAACTTCAGTGGATCCTCAAATATGGAGCTGAGATGCTCATCTCCCATTTGTTCACTCATTTACCCATTCATTGGGTATAAGGATATACTAACACACAAAGAACTGAGGCTGTAGTGGCACATCACAAGACCTTAATTTTGTAGAGTTGGATAATTAAACAATTGTAGTGAAGTATGATTAGTTGGTCTGGTGCCCAACTAGGAACCATGGGACCATGTAGAGCAGGATTTCTCATCCTCGGAACTACTGATATTCGGGGCTATGTAAATCTTGGTAGTGAGGATCTCCTGTTTGTTGGAGGACATTAGCAACATCCCTGGCCTCTAGCCACTAGATGCTGGTAGCACTCTTCCCCAGTTGTGGCAACCAAAATGTCTCCAGTCATTGCCAAGTGCCTCCTGAGGGGCAGAACTGCATCTAGGTTAGAACCACTGACATAGAGGAGCCTCGCATAGCAGAACTCCTGTCCCAAGAGATCCCATGAGTCGGACAGTTGGGGTTCAAATTAAAATTCATTATATGAATTTGTCAAAGAATTTCATGCTACTTACCTGAAATAACAGGAGAGACTCTCTATGGAGAGTTTGGGGAGGGTATCGCCTAATCAGAACTTGGGCTGACATGTTAAAGAGGAAATAAAGTAGAATGGGGACCAATAATGATTGCTGTAAATCACTCACCATTGACGAACAGGCTGTCACTGATCAGGGTGTAGAGGCCCATCTGGGTGACACCATGGGTCAGCTGGTTCAGCTCCCAGTAAAGCCGCTCTCTGTCCAGACCATGGCCCATGGAGTCATGGCGGTAGGTGCAGACGACATCGACATGGGTGGCTGCCCCATCCTTCTCAGGTCTGGGGAGAGAGGGATGTGGGGACTCTAGAGGGAGGTCCTGAAACTTCACTACGGGGGGTCACAAGGAGGGGGGAGCAAGTGGGAGATCAGTGGGAAGACTGGAAGTGTTGGTCACCAAAATGGTCACTACTGGCGAATGCTCAGAAAAAAGTCCTACCTGAGGGAGATTAGTCTGCAACCTGAGTAGAAGGGGCTCAGACTGCTCTTCTGGAACAAGGATCCAAGCTGGGGAGGAAGGAGAAGGAGGATGATCAGGAGAGACAGAAGTGGGGCAAGGGCTGGGTGGAATTTATCCCACTAGGAACTTCTGGGAGCAGGGTCTCACCAGGCGCTGCAGGGTCCTCTTGGTGGAGTTGAACATAGCTGAGCCATTGCTCATGTCCACTGAATACTGGAGGTTGGAGATGGTGAAGTTGAGTGTGAGGGTCTTGAGGTTGTATCCTATAGCTACAAGAGGAGAGGGGAGAGATGGTTGCTACTGAGAGTTGGCCTGAGACCAAATCAGAGCCCTGTTTTCATTATACTCTGTGATCTTCTCTTCTGGTGGCACCACCACCCACCATTTGGTCGCCCAAGTCAAAACCAGCATGTTGCTCACTTCCTCCTCCCTCCTCCAAGTAACCCCAATTCCACTTGCAGAATGGTCTTCACATACATCCTTTCTCTCTATTCTCTTCCAGCTCAAGCCTTATCTTCTCTCACTTGGACCAAGAGTCCAGCAGACTTATTGGATGCCCTCTCTAAAGAATGTTCTCTACACTGAACACTAGAAATTTTCTTAAGTAAAAATCTCAGTATAGTCACCACTACCCATGGCTTCCTTTGGCCTTCAGTGTCAAGTTCAAGCTTCTTGACCTGGCACTCAAGGTCCTTCCCAATATGGTTCTTGCGATCCTTTCAGCTTCACTTATCCATCTACTCCAAGTTAAGCTTTCTGCTTTATGCAAACCAATCCCTCTCAATTCTCTCCATACACTATGCTGTTTCTGGCCACTAAGCCTTGCTCATCACATCTCCTGTACCAGGAAAACTCTTCATCCCCTACTTTCCTGGATGATCTATCCTCATTCTTAAAGACTCAGTTTGGGTGAAACTTTCTCCAGAAAGCCTTCCCCTCAAATTATACCAGGAGTCTCTCCCCAAAATATCTCACATTGTGTTATGATGGTCTGCTGATCTCACAAAACTAGTGACTCCATGAGGGTATGCATTAGATTGAATTGTCAGTTTAATCTTTGCAATTGACATGACTGTCCTAAACCAGAATTTTACAACTGACTGGTAGAGGTGTGGGGCTGGAAAGCTTTTCTTGGGAAGAAAAAGGAATCTTCCAGATACCTGTCGTTGCTTCTGGTTGCACAGGGGATGATGAACGAGGCAGGAATGTGGTGGCTGCCTCAGGAGCTGTGGAAAGGGCAGGCATCAGGAAGGAACGGAGTCCCCACACAGTGGGAGAAGCTCCCCAAAGCTTGCCTGGGCTTTAGCAGTGGTTGTCCCAGGACAAGCATCCACAGGTGTGCCATAAATGAGAGTAAGGGAAGGAGGAATTGTGTGAGCAGGGGGGAATGAGCCCACGAGTGAAATAAACTCAAGAAAGTAAGGGTAGGCGAACAAGAGAGAGACTAAGCAAAGAGGACAGGGAAATGAATGGACAGAAAAGTGGACAGACAGATGGGACACCTGGATGGACAGACGAAGAATGAATAAATGAAGGGTCAAAGAGAAAGCAAGAATAAACACAGGAAGAAAAGTTGGAGAGATGGAAGGAAGGACAAAAGACAAGCAAGTGAATAGGCAGAGGGTGGATGGATGGATGGAAGGAAGGATAGAAGAATAGGTGAGGGGTAGAATGAATGAAGGATGGATGGAGGGAAAAGGAAGAAAGGATGGAGGGAGGGATGAATGGATGGAAGGAAGGAAAGAATGAAAGATGGATGGATGGAAGGGTGGACAAAGGCGAGAAGGAATGAAGGATGGAGGGAGGGAGGAAGGCGAGATAGAAGGATGGATGGACGAATTGATGGATGGGTGAATGAAAGAATAGAGGGGAGGAGGAAAGGAAGGAAGAACGGATGAATGCATGGGTGGACAAAAGGAAAGAAGGAAGAAAGGATGGGTGGAGGGAAGGAAGGAATTAAGAATGGAGAAGTCTGAGAGAAGAGATAACTCAGAGGATGGAAGAACGGATGGATTAAAAGATAGATGAAGGGACCACTGGACGACTGAATAGGCAAATTTGGCCAAACCACTGACTGGCCACCACAGTTGCAGCTTGACATTGAGGCCCCTTCTGTGGCCCTTGTAGGAGCTCTTGTTTTCAGGAGGGATCGACTCATTATCTGACCTCAACCCGCATCCCTGTAGGAAATGTTTGTTCAAATTTCTTCCTTGAACCCAAAAGGGTGTAGAAAGTTCAGAAAGCCAATGCCATGCCTGCAGGCCCAGAAGAGCCCAAGGACTCAGCATTCTTTTTCTTGCTGACACCTGGCCACACTCAGGAAAGCAGCCTGAGATTGGGACAAGCCCCCTTTATTAGTAAGGAGAAAAGTTTGGCTCAAGACCCATAGAGGCTAATATGATACTGGATGCAAAGATACATACTTGTGGGAGGCTCATCTGGACCACGTTCATTGTAACCTAGAAACAAAAATGTCACACATAAGGGGAGATGGTAGAACAATCCCAGATAGTCCATGCCTTTGTCCATGTAGGGCTCCTGCTGGCCTTTCCCTCTGTGTACCAGGTAAGCATCTATCCATCTTTTTTTTTTAAGATTTTTTATTTATTCAATTGACACAGAGAGAGACATCACAAGTAGGCAGAGAGGCAGGCAGAGAGAGAGGTGGAAGCAGGCTTCCTGCTGAGCAGAGAGCCCGATGTGGGCCTCGATCCCAGGACCCTGGGATCATGACCTGAGCCGAAGGCAGCGGCTTTAACCCACTGAGCCACCCAGGCACCCTGCATCTATCCATCTTTTAAGATTGGACTCAAATCTCATCTCCATAATTAAGGTTTTCCTGATCTTCCAGTTAGAGATGACCCTTCCCTATCCACCTCGCCAGCATGCCCCCAAGAGACTCTCATCACATTTATATTCACACATTTATTCCCCCACATATCTATCCATCCCTCCATCTACCCTTCCACCCTCCCTGCAATCTATCCCTCCATCCAACCACTATTTATTGAGAACCTACTGTATGCCAAGTTCTATTACATTTTGGGAATATGGCACTGAACAAATTGTTTCTGCCCCTTTGGAGCTAACATTAGGATGGGCTGCCCATATAGCCTGTGTCCCTGGTGCCAAGCACCAGGCCTGGTTCATAGCAGATTCTGGGGACTGCTGACTGAGTGAGAAAAGTGAAACATATTTTACAGGTGGAAATATCCTAAATTGACCCCTGCAATGGCCAAGGTGAAGGGAACAGGTGTCAACTCAGAACATCAAGACCCAGACTGACTAGTGGCATGGGCCGGTCACGCCCCTTCTCTGTACATCTCCCTCTGTGCTCAAATGGGAGTCTTAAAGGACCAGAATGTCTCCCTGTCCACCTGATGTGGCAATGGTGATAGGAAAGTGTGATTTCCCAAATCCCATTTCCACGTCAGGGACAGAGAGGAGAGAAGCTGAATTATTCCAGTAAACCTCACCACGTTCCATGCTCTGCCTCTCAGAACCCCAGAGGAGGGCCACCCTCTAAAACACTATCCCTTCCTGGCTTCTACACTGACGCCTGGCAAGTCTCAAGCTTGGACCCCGCAGATGGGCAGAGTGCCTAATGTAACTTCCTGGCATTGGGCACCCCCCCCAGGAGAGAAGCCCATCCCTGGTCTAGGGTGAGAAGCGGGGAGGGAAGACAAATGTGGGATTTTCTTTTCCCACAATTCCCCTGGAACGATCTTTCTAGGAGTTAAAAGCATAGGGTGGGGCACAGCATTGGGTGCTGACTGCTGGGGCTCATGCCTGACCCCACCCTTCTCTAGCTACACCCACGCGGGCAAATTACTTAACTTTTCAGAGCCTCCATTTCTTCATCTGTAGAACAGGTGTGTTCAGGGACAGCCTTACAGAGTGACTATTGGAGGGTGGGGGTCAGCACAGAGTTGAGATTCACACCTGAGTTTGTCTCAAGGTTTCCCCTAGGGACCTGACCTGTGGGATGGGGGGGTGGAAGCCGTGAGGGGGGCTGAGGACCTCTCACCGTTGAGGTAGAGGCTGTCCTTGTCCAGAGAATAGGGGCCCAGCCGGGTAATGCCGCGGGTCTGCCGGCTCAGTTCATGGAACACCTGCTTGGCAGGCAGACCCGGGCTGCTGGGGGGCTGCCGGTAGGTACAGAGGATGTCCACCCTTGTTTTGGCTCCATTCTTCACAGACCTGAGGGAGGAGAGATGGATGTGTAGGGAGCGCAGCCCACGTGGCACCTCTCCACCTGTGGGCACTGCCCACCTCATGTCCTGTGTTCCAGCCTTATTGACCCATTCAGTTTCTGCACCTGGCCACACTTTCTCACCCCAGGATCTTTGCACATGCAGCGGCTTCTGTCTGGAGGTCTCTCCCCTTCTCTCCTTCCTCTCCGGCAATTTCTTGGTCATCTTTCAGCTCTCAAATTAGACTCCGCCTCATTCTCCAAGAACCCTCCCAGGCAGAGTCAGGAGAGGGCCCTGGTTGCCACAGGACCCCATGCTTCCCCACCACAGCCTTGATGGCTCTCCGTGTGAACGTATATTACTTGTTCCTGTTCCCTCCAGACAGTGGCCTCCATGAGGTCAAGTAATGAGACAGGTTAGCTCACTCTTGTGCTGAACTCCTAGCACCTTGCACATTGCCTGTTCCGTGCAAAAACCAAAGTCCTGATGAACGGATGAACAAAATGTGATACATCCATACAACGGAATATGATTCAGCTTTAAAAGTGGGGGAGATCCTGACACCTGCCACAACGTGGATGGACGTTGAGGACTTTATGTTTAGTGAAATAAGACAGACACAAGAGGCAAATACAATATGATTTCACTTGTGTGAGACACCCAGAGTGGTCAAATTCACGGAGACGGAAAGGGGAATGGTGATGGCTAACCTCTGGGGGTAGAGGGAAATGGGGGGCTGTTGTTCAAGGGGTATAGAATTTCAGCTTTTGCAAGTTCTGGAGATTGGTTGCACAACGACATGACGATACTTAACACTACTGAACCGGACACTTAGAAATGGTTCAGATGGTAAATTTTCTGTTATGTGCCTTTTACCACAGTTAAAAAAAATCAATTCCCACCAAGATTCTACATGGCATAGACCTTTCTGCAATCTGGAAACACACCTCCTTTCTCTCTGTCCCTCTCTCTCTGTTCCAGCCACACCAGCCTCCTTGCTGTTCATTGAACGTGCCAAGCTCATTCCTACCTCAGGACCTTTGCCCCTGCTGTTTCCTCTGCCTGGAACAGTTTTCATGGCCAAATCATTCTTTCCCACCTGGGGCAACCCTCAGAAATCACCTCCATGAACACACTATCCTGTGGCCTGGGTAAAGCAGCTTTCCCGTCTTTATGCATTTCTTCTTCTCATCACCATACTATATTTGAGACCATTTTAGATATTTATTCTCCTACTTCGTTTCTGCTTCCTCCACTAGATGAGTGCAGGGGCAGTGCCTGCTGTCTCTGTGGCACCCACCGCCTGTCTCGGGGGAGCTGCACCACCAATGACCGTGGACTGGAAACACAGGTGGAGAAGTACTTCGTAAACACTCACAGAACACACAGCAACCCAGAAAAGTGCAAGTAACTGCCTGATGAAGAGTTTCAGAATTAGTGGTGATGGGTGCAGAGCATTGTGCATGTAACAGATGTCACTGAAATGTATACTTAAAAATAGTGAAATGGCTAATTTTATGTCTATAGGTATTTTGTCACAATTATTACAATAATGTAACATGAAGACATGGATACCAACAAGGAGCCTCCAAGACAGTCTGCCACAACCGGCAGTGGCCCCCCCAGTCAGAAGTTCTGTCCTTTGGTGGAGGGCCATGGTGGGGGGGTGGGGGGGTTCTCACCTTAGTGAGGTGACCTTGCAGCCCGCATATCTGGCTCCCAGGCTGCTCCTCTGGAACATTGGTCCGAGCTGGAGAGGAAGGAAAGGACCAGTGTGGTCGGACCTGGTGACAGCCCCGAGGAGGGGTCATGGAGGTGGGGACGGGAAGGCTGGCCTCTTACCAGGTGCTGCATGAGGCTGTCTGTGATGTTGAACTTGAGGGAGCCAGGGCGGCCCATATCCGCCGAGTAGCGCAGGTTGTCGATGGTGAAGTTCAGTGTGAACAGCTCCTCACTGACCTCCCCGGCTGTGACAGGTGCAGAGAGAGCCAAGGCTTATGGGGACATTGGGGCGCCCAACGTCCAGCCATGGTGGGGCTTCCAAGGGCCTCTTGTCCTCCATGCATAAACCCGAGGGTCGCTTGTTGACGGAGACGACTCCAGCAGCAAGCAAGGACAGGCTTAGTGACTGGGGGGCTGGACAGGGTGTCCCTCCCCAGGTGCAGGAGTGGAGGGGCTTTGTGTAAATGCTAGTGGCTTTGTTCTTTCCAGAAAGGAAAGGCTCCAACTTACCCTACTGATGTGGAACCGGGGAAAACCCCAGACATTGTTCTCCATATTCTCTCTGCTCCCCCATAAAGAGACTCTTTATCTCTCTGTGCCTCTGTCTCTCTTTTCTTCTCTGTCTCTCTCTTACACCCAGATATGCCAATCTTCTATGCATTGCATTAAAAAAATTCAGCTAGGAGCTGTAACCAATCTCTCTGTACCTTGATTTACTCATCTGTAAGATAATAATGATTCCTACTTCAAAAGCTGTAATGAGGTTTGAACAAGTCAAATTCTGTAAAGTGCCTAAGCACAGTGCTGGGCACAGAGTAAACACTATTATCTGTGTTCATTATGTAAAACAAATAAGCAACTACTTTCTGATCACTCACTACGTCTGGAGAATTTTACTTGGATGAATAGCTGGTGCTAGAATCACCCACTCTAAACAGAGGAGGAACCACCATAGGGAAATGGTCCTTTGCCCAGGGTCACATGACTGGAGAGGGGGAGTTTGGGTTTGGACCCAGGTTCTCCAATCACAGAGTCCCTGCTCATGACCTCCCCTGTGAAGACACACGCTCTTGCTTAGACACATGCAACTGGCTCAGTGTTCAATGGTTGGGGTGACCTGTGTAGACCCCAGGAGAAGTATAATAAATGAACATATGATGTAAGTGAGCCCAGAGGCCCAGTGGCCTGACTCTAGAATAGATAAGCAGTGAGCAGTGCAGGCTTAACTGTTCAGGACAAATCTCTGGAAGAAAATCTCACCTCCCCTCTTCCCTCCCTCCTGTTCACTACTCCTTCCAACCTCCCTTCTGTCTATCCTGACTTCCATCCTTCCTTCTTTCCTTCCATCTTTCTATTCGTCCATGCATTCATTCTTTCTTCCTTCCATCTGTTCATCTTTTCTTCTCCCTCCCTCCATCCCTTCTTTCCTTTCTTCTGTCATCCATCCACCCACCCTCCCATCCACCCATCCACCCACCAACCTTGCACACATCATTCCTTCCTTCCTCATTCCTTCTTTTCCTTCCTTTTTCTCCATTCATACATCTTTCTATGCATTCTTCTGTCCTTCCTTCTATCCCCACCGTCTCCCATCTATCCACCTTTCCTTGCTTCCTTCCTCCATCTATCCATCCATCTTTCCTTTCTTTCATATCTATTCCTTCTATCTATTTAGACATTTTCTCTCCCTCCTTCTTTTCCTCCATTCATCTTTTCTTCCTTCCATCTACCCATTCATCTTCTGTCCCCGCTCCATTCATCACTTCTTCCTTCCTCCATCCATCCAGCCAGCCAGCCAGCCATCCAGCCAGCCAGCCAGCCATCCAGCCAGCCAGCCAGCCAGCCAGCCATCCAGCCATCCAGCCATCCAGCCATCCATCCATCCATCCATCCATCCATCCAGCCATCCAGCCATCCATCCATCCAGCCAGCCAGCCAGCCAGCCAGCCAGCCAGCCATCTTGTCCTCCCTCCATGTACATTGAATTGATCCTATAATGCTTCAGGAACTATTCAAAGGACTGGATACTGAGCAACAAAACACAGTCAATAGAACTGACTGCAACTTGGGCGCCTGGGTGGCTCAGTGGGTTAAAGCCTCTGCTTTCGGCTCAGGTCATGATCTCAGGGTCCTGGGCTCGAGGCCTGCATCGGGCTCCCTGCTCGGCGGGGAGCCTGCTTCCTCCTCTCTCTCTGCCTGCCTCTCTGCCTACTTGTGATCTCTCTCTCTCTCTGTCAAATAAATAAAATCTTAAAAAAAAAAAAAGAACTGACTGTAACTTCTTTTTCTTCTTATCATTTGGGAAAAGATGGTTGTCATTGGACCTGAGGAGCCCAGAATCCCACTAATGTTGAAGGATCGAGGGAGGATGCTGTGGTGTGATAGACCAGAGATGGACCCAAGAAGAGAGTGTGAGAGGGTTGCAAAAACACACCTATAACGCAGGGACAATTAATTCTTGAAAAAGCTACGATGTCCTCATTCCAGGGTTAGCTGGGGATGAACTTGAACATAACAGGCGTATATCAAAAATCAGCATGTCTTTTTAAAGAAATTAACTGATGGATGAGTGAGACTGTGAGTTTTTGGAGTCACAGGAACTCTGAGTTCTATTATTAATTTGCTGTGTGGCTCGGCAGCCTCTCTGAGCCTGAGTTTACTCATCTGTAAAATGGAGTTAAGTCACATGGTTGTAGCGAGGAGAACTAAAGGATAAAGTGCATGTGTTTTTGGATGAATCGTGTCCCCCGCCCTCCCTGTACACACGCGCCAAAATTCAAGAAGCTCTAATCCCTAGTACCTCAGCAGGTGATTGTATTTGGAGACAGGGACTTTAGAGAGATAAGTGGGTTAAAATGAAGCTTTTGGGGGTAGGCCCTAACCCCATCTGGCTGTTATTGGTATAAGAAAAGGAGATTAGGACACAGAGGGACACCAGGAATGTGTGTGCAAAGGAATGACATGCCAAGAGGTAGCAAGAGGGTGCCACCCGCCCGCCAAGAAGAGAGGCTTCAGAGCCACCAACCCTGTGGTCGCCTTGATCTGGACTTCCGGCCTCCAGCACGGTGAGAAAATACATTTGGGTGATCTGAGCCACCTGGCCTGTGGTATTTTGCTTTGGTGGCTGGGGATGATCAAGACAGTACATAAGGTAGCGTGGTGCCCGGAAGGCAGTCAGCTTCAGTACCCGTTCATGGAAAACCCAACAAATGATGCGACACTGCCGCTGAGACACTCTCAGAACCACGGACAGAGAGGTGAGTAAAAGGATAAGAGAAGAGTACCAGGGAAGAGTTTTAGGAGAATCTGAATGATAACCTGTGAAGGTCAGAATGAATGGTGGGGGGACAGGCTTGTGTGTGCGATGCTCTTGGCCTGGGCTGGGACTCTCCACCAGAACCCGGAGAGAGAAGGGGTGAGAGAGGGGCCTTTCCAGGTCCTTTCCTCACTGAGGACAGGAGGTAAAGGAGAACAGAGTGGGGATGGGACCCAGGAAACCAGGGCCAGGAATACTCACTGGTGGTAGTCGGTACTATGGCTCCGTAGGTGTAACCTGCGGAAGGAAAACCGGAGGAGCTGAACCAGAGTCGGGGTGAGCATAAAGGATTAAGGGAAAGGTAGGACTTAGGGGACTTTGCAGGAAAAGCAGAGGGGAAGAGGCAGTGGGGAGAGGTCCAGGGAGGAGGCGTCTAGGCAAAAGCAGATTGTAAATGGCTAGAGCCCACGGTGACACCATTGGGATGAAGACTGACCCAAGACCAGAGAAGAAGCAGGTGGAGCACAGCGTCTTTTAGAGAAACACAAAACTCTGGCCAGGGCAGAGAGCCTGCCTGGAGCACAGCCCCTCACCGCTGACGTAGAGGCTGTCCCTGTCCAGGGCGAAGGAGCCCAGCTGGGTGATGCCATAGGTCTCCCGGCTCAGCTCCCAGTACAGCTGCTCTCTGTCCAGCCTGGGGTCTGCGGAGTCAGAGCGGATGGTGCAGATCACGCCCACGCCAGTGGCTGCTCCGCCCTTCTCAAGCCTGGGGAAGGAAGGACATGGGGGATGGAGTGCTGAGGGGGGTCCTCCGAGATGTGGAAAGCAAGAGAGTAGAAGGCAGGAGGCTGGGAGGGGACAGAAAGGGCTGGCTCCAGCCCAGAGGGGCTCTCCTGAGTGTCTCTCGTCCGAGACAACCCCCTCACTACTAAGAACAGAAAACACTCTAACTGGAATTTGAAGACAAGATATAGTGGTTCTTCCAAGAGGAAAGCTTTCCTCTAAAACAAATGGTCATCTGGATTCCGTAAGTGCAAACGTGACACCTCTTTTCTAAGAATCGAGCATTCCCACCATCTGGGTGTTACGGTGGGCGCTGGAGGTGGCCGTGTCAAAGGCACGCCCAGGAGCTGGGCCCCGCTGGCCAGTACACGAGGGGTCACCGGTCCCAGTGCATCTGGGCACCGGGCCCATCTGGGGGTCTCACCTGAGCGAGGCCAGTCTGCAGCCAGCGTAGAGGGGGCCGATACTGGTCTTACTGAACAAAAGCCTGAGCTGGTGGGGAAAGAAAGAGGGGTGAGCAGAAGGGCTGAAGGACTACATGAGTGGGTGTGTGGGCGGGGCTGATGGTGGTTGTTGGGGGGCCCTCACCCGGTGCTGGAGGATCCTCTCAGTGGAGTTGAACTTGGAAGAAGCTGGGTGCCCCATGTCTTGGGTGTAGTGCAGGTTGGTGATGGTGAAGTTCAGGGTGAAGGACACCAGAGAGGGGACAGTGGCTGCAGTGGGGGAGGAAGAGAAAAATGTCCAGTTTGGACCATAGTAAGGACCACGGTTGCCTGGAACTCTAACAGTGGAGCACCACCAGCAATGGACCTAAGTATAGCCACGGACTGCAGAAGCTGAAGGAGAGAATGTCACAGGATTTTTAAGACATTGGGAACTTTTGCCCATTCATTCCGCCAGTGTGTACCGGGCAGCTAATGTGTGCGAGGCTCTGTGCTAGGCTCTGCGGGCCCAAGGGTGAGTAGGGCACAATCTCCTAACATTGTGGTCAGGAGAGTGGCCAGACCATTATGCTGCAGGGGAGCCTAGAGGGTTTGCAGTTCCAGGGAGGCACCCAACCAATGACCGAGGACAGCTTCCAGGAGGAAGCATGATTTCAGGTGCGATCAAAAGCATAAGAGTTAGGCAAACAGAGGCTGCGCATGTGGAAGAGTGCTCAAGCAGAAGAATCACTCTGGGTATGAGCCTGACATGAGGACAGTGTGTGCACTCAAGGGACTTGAATGTTTTCATTACGGCCTTGCGGAAGTACAGATACGAGACTAGGGGGCCCTATGAGCCCCAGAAAGGGAGCAGTGACTATACAGCTCAGGGGTTTGGACACGACTAGTAGATAAGGTGGAGTCATGCAAAGATTGTCAACAAGACAGGAATTACGTGGACAGAAGTACATTGGGAGGGCCATTGGCAGCTGCTGTGTGGAGGACTATAGGATGCCAGAGTAGAGGCTACTGCACCAGTCCTAGCAAAAAAAAAAAAATGCCAGTGACGTGAATAAAGGCTGAATGACACAGATGCAGAGAAAAGACTTGCAAGATATTACAAAGGGAGAAGAGATGATTTGGTGATGGATGGATGGGAGGTGAGAGGGAGGGTCAAGATTGGCACTGATGTCCCTGTCTTTGGTGACAAGGAAAAGGAGCAAGTTTGGGAGAAGATGGTGACTTCAGGGTCAGAGACCAAGGGGTTGGGTGATGTCCAGGAGGTGGGTGGACCAAGCGTCAGGAGCTGCTGTGTGGAGTGGGTTGGATTCAGGATTAGGATTCTGAACAGCTAGACCTTGAGCAATTAGGTGGTCCCTGAAACCCACAGAGATGGATGAGTTTCCTCAGGGAAGCTAAGTATGCAATAATGACAGAAGAAGTGATCTTGAATGAATGATTTTGTAGAAATGATTCTGGGACCAGTAGGACCCTCCCACTTGTGAACTTGAGGGATGGGGCAGAGGGGCCATGGAGAAGGATGCAGAGGTCACAGCCACAGAGGGAAAAGAACCCGAGGGATGAATTCAAAGGTGTGTGACACCTGTAAGGGGATCATGGCCGTGGTGGCAGCTCTAGTTACAAACTGTGTGCCTGGCCCGATGCCCCGTTTCGCCCGCAGTCAGGGCGCTGTCCTCGGTTGTGGGGGTGGGGAGGGGTGGCTCCTTTGCCTCCAGCTCAGCGCACACTTCCATGCACATTCTTTGGACTCCTTCCCATCCAGAAGGGGGGAACAGAGGGAAAGCTTGGCTGGTTGAGCAGCTCCTGTCTTTAGGGAAAGGCTGGCCATCCCAGGCACACAGAGGTCTGAAATACTCACTGTTGGGGGTGGTGGCTAGGGCTGGGTGGGTGTAACCTGTGAAGAGAGGGAGCCACAGTGAGGAGGGGGAGGGAGAGGTGCTCAGTGAAGAGGCAATTTGGCTGCTGGAGGGATGGCCGCTGGACCCTCACAGCTCGGATTCTTTACAAGACAGATGATGATGCACTGGAGGGATCGAAGTCTGCTCGGCTCCCATCTCCAGACAGACAAAGGACCTGCTTAGAGCACTTGAAAATGGGACCCCCCCCAACGGAGGTCTGAATTCCTGCGGATTCCTGCAGCAGCAGAAGCCCTCTGGGCGCGGAGGAGACCCACAGCCCATCACGGCCCTCACCACTGACGTGCACTCTGTCATCGCAGAAGCTGGGCACAAACCAGCACTCAAGGTGGGGGCCTCATCATCCCGCACGGGACCAGCGCCTATGTCTGGGGCTTTAATGGGCATAGGTCCCCGTTCGCCCGAGGCTGGGGGTGGAGCAGGGGTGCGGAGGGCAGGCAGCGGGCTCCTGGATGCTTCCATTCTAAGGCTGCAGAGGGACTCACGGGGTTGCAGACTCTGAAGCCTCTGAATACTCACTGCTGGGGGTGGAGGTCCGGGTCTGGCGGGTGTAACCTGCACAGGGAGAGGGAGCAGGGGCGAGGAGGGCGAGTGATGAGCAGGAGGGAGGAATGGAGAGGAGGATGTGGGGTCTGCTGAAATGTGGACACAGATGGCAATCCCTCACCATTGATGTAGAGACTGTCCGGGTCCAGGGTGTAGGGACCCAGCCTGGTGACGCCACGGGTCAGTCGGCTCAGCTCCTGGTATAGCCGCTCTCTGTCCAGCCCGGGGCCCACGGGGTCAGGGCGGTGTGTGCAGACGGCATCCACTCCAGTGGCCGCCCCATCCTTCTCAGGCCTAGGGGGTGGGGGGGTAGGACTAACAATAGATGGAGTCCCTGGGCAGGGCTCCCGGGACCCCTGGGGGCAGGACAGGAAGGGGCCAGGCCGAATGAGAAAGCTGGCCCCCACCTCTGGCCAGCCCGGCGCTGGGCACACAGTCAACGGGTGGGAGGACTTTTATTAAATTGCAAGTCTGAAACCTGCAAGCGGGGGGGACAGGAGAGCTCCTACTTGAGAAATGAAGAGCTAGAATTTGGGATTAAAGCAAGTGGAAAAGGCATGCTTGTCTTGAGAGGAATCCTGGGGACAGAACTGAAAACCTAAAGGAAATGCCCTCTTTGGCCAAAGGGAGGCAGGAGGGAATTTGGAAGGACTAGCCTAAGGTCACATCCTGCTGAGGAGCTCTGCAGATTTTGGGGACAGTTGGTGGCGTGGGGGGTGGCTGCAATCAGAAGAGGCCTTGGTCCTGGAGCCAGCACCTCCTGAACTCCACCTCTGCTGAGGACATGGACAGAGAAGGCAGGAAGGAAGCAAAGGGAACTCCTGGGGTCTGGGAGCCCTTGAGGGGCCCCTGGCCTGGGGGATTGCAAGGGCTCACCTGAGCAAGGTCAGTCTGCAGCCTGAGTACAGAGGGCCCACACTGGTGTTCTTGAACAAGGGTCCAAGCTGTGGGTGAGAGCAAAGGAAGTAAATAAGTGATTTGAGATGCAAGGGCTGGATGGGCATCGGAGGGTGGGGCAAGAGTGAGGTGGGAGGGGCTAGCTCCCCAGTACTGGGCAGGAAGTGGGGGGCTGGCATCAGTAGGCAGGATGACGTCAAGGGGGCAGGGCTGGCAGGGGGAGCTGGGCGAGGCTCTCACTTGGAGCTGCAGGGACTTCTCCGTGCTGTTAAATTTCTGGGAGCCTGGAGGTTGCATGTCCTCCGTGTAGTGCAGGTTGGTGATGGTGAAGTTGAGAGTAAACGGCACCAGGGGTTGTCCTGTGGCTGTAACAGCAGAGGGAGAGGAGAAGAGTCAGGCCTGGGATGGATGCAAGGGCAGGGCCTGGGACCAGCAGAGCAAGCGTTGAGGGTCCTTGGGCACCTAATGCCAGAACCACCGGTGAGGACAACCTGAGACCATCACACGCAGCAGGTGAAGGCGGGCAGGATCTGCAGAAGACAATCTAGCAACTAACAATCTTACTTATTCAATCCCATCTTCTGGTACTTTCTTCCGTCCATCGACCCCCCGCGTGGTGGCCATTTCTGTGTCCAGCCAACGGCACAGAGGTGACGCGCAGCGGAATCTTACTGCAGTGAATTCCCAGCCTGCATCCCCGACCCCTTCCCTCCCTGACAGCTGGAGGTGTGTGTTGCAGAGGGGCTGCTGCTTCCTTCCCTGGTTGGGGGGCGGCTTCCGAAGACCCCTGAGTACTCACCACTGGGGGCAGTTACTGGTGTCTGGTGGGTATAGCCTGTGGAGAAAGGACAGGAGAGAAGGGAGGTGCTGAGGTGCAGCAGGAAAAAAAGACGGGATGGGGGGCCCGGCGGGGGGGGAGGTGGACCTTGAGCTTGACCGCTCAGCAGAGTGCAGGTGGCCACTGCTCACCATTGACGCAGAGACTGTCCTCCTCCAGGGTGTAGGGGCCCAGCCTGGTGACACCCTGGGTCAGCCGGCTCAGCTCCCAGTACAGCCGCTCTCTGTCCAGCACCAGGCCCGCGGGGTCGGGGCGGCGGAAGCAGACGGCGTTCACGCGGGGGGCTGCTGCAGGCTTCTCGGGCCTGGGGAGGGCACGGCACAGCGGGCCGGAGGATTAAGATCCATCTGCAGAGTCTTCTGTTTTTTTGTTTTTTAATTTTTTTATTATTTGCCCCAGGGGTACAGTTCTGTGAATCATCAGGCTTACACCTTTCACAGCACTCACCGTAGCACAAACCCTTCCCAATGTCCATCACCCAGCCACCCCATCCCTACCCTCCCACCCCCAGTAACCCTCAGTTTGTTTCGTGAGATTAGGAGTCTCTTATGGTTTGTCTCCTTCCCGATCCCATCCTATTTCATTATTTTTCCCTCCCTCCCCCCCGCCACGACCCCTCTGCAGAGCCTTCGTGAGGGGCACCATTACGGGGGTACCCTGGGGAAAGCTGGGCCGTAGCGGGGCCCCCGTAGACAGGTCCCGGAGGCCCGGCACACACCGCTCAGGGAATCTGCTCCGCGTTCTGCAAACGGCTGCTGAGCCCAGGCCTCCCTGTGCTTTACGATGCCGCTGTCAGCACAGCGCCAAGTCTCACTTAAAATGGGAATCTTCCCTTGTTGGGAATTGCTGCAATGCTCTGGCTCCCCGCTGCCTGTGGAGGGAGCCGGGCCGTGCCCACCCCCACACACACTTCCTGGCGCCCCCCGGGGCCCTGCGCGTCTCTGTGCCGCCCCTCTGGCAGGTGAGCCCTTCTGCCCTGCGAGCTCGCCGCCTGAGGCTCTCGGCCTGTGCTTCCCTCTCCCCGAATCCGTCCTCCTGGCCCAGAGCTGCGTCTCCAGGCCACAGCATCCGCCTTTCCAGGTGTGAGGGCCACTTCAGTCCCTCCTAGATCCACTACACTGCTCAGTCTCTCTGGGCCTCAGTTTCTCACCTAAAAAATGGGTACAATCATGGCACCCGGGTGTATCTTGTGAGGATTAAGTCTGTTGATATTAGCATAATACTTACAATAGTATACGGTGCATCTCTAAGGGCCAGGGGAGTGTCTGTCACTATTTTATTTACCATTAATTATATGTTTATATATAGTTAATTATATAATTCACATATAATTAATTTGTATAAATGTGTTTGCGCATGTTTACATATAATTAATATAATACACTCTTCTTGATGGCAGAGTCTATGGTCTCGATGTCCATGGAGATTTGGGGGCTCGGCACAAAGCTTGGACACGGTAGGTGCTCAAGCGATGTTTGTGGATAGAAAGAAAATTTGTGGAGCTCCAGGCCAGGGGAGTGGAGAGGCCACGTCCACCGTGGGGGCATCAGCCACCTGGGTAGATTCTACGAGAGGGGGCTTCAGTCCATCCCTCTCTATTCCAGCACCACAGGGAGGGAATCCTTTCTCAAATCCTATTTCTGGAGGCACGGAAATGCGCAGGGAGATGCCCGACGAGGCTAAACCCTCCAGGGGACCTTGGAACAGAGAAGCCCACGCATGCCCGGAAGCCCTGTCACTCGGTAAAGTGGGGCCAAGCTGCACGTCTCTGCACTGCAGGGGAGCAGGGAATTGAACGGTGGGTTTATGGGGAAGGGCAGAGATCCTATGGTTCTTTCCAGAGAAAAGAAGCAAAGCAGGCTCAGTGGGAAAAGGCGTGGACTCTAAGCAGACTGGGCTTGAATCCTGGCTCCACCATTTGGCAGCCATTGGCTCTGGGAAACTTCCTCAACCTGCTTATGCCCTGACTTCTCCTCTGTAAAACAGGGATCACAGTAGTGATGTTAAGTGAGTCTAGGGAGATGATGGACAGGGAGCATGTCACCCAGTGACTCTAACCTGGGGGGCTCTGCATGCAGTGCGGGGTTGGAGGTACACTAGACTGGGGATTGCATCCGTGGTGGAAGATCAGGGATGCACCCTTTATGAAGGGTTTTGGTGCATACTTTCCGGTGGCTATGTTTTGTCGTTTTGTCCCTATTAAATACTGCATGGGAGGTCTGAGGCTCAGGAGGATGGAAAGGTCCAGAGCAGGGCCTGGGGGCCGGCAGCCCAAAGGACGGTGGCTACCCAGGTTGGGAGCTGGAAAGCGCTGAGGCCAAAGGGAGGACCCAACCCGAAAGGACCATGGTAAGAATCTCCACTGTGCTTCACTGGGCCATCTCCGGGGGGTCCCACCTGAGCGAGGTCAGTCTGCAGCCAGAGTAGAGGGGGCCGACACTGGTGTTCTTGAATAAGGGTCCGAGCTGTTGAAGGAGAGGGAGGTGAGTAGAAGGACTGAGCTGGGCAAGGGAAGGGTTGCGGTGAGCTGGGTGGGGG
>LNAC01000276.1:6347610-6368051 GCA_002007465.1 Ailurus styani
AGGGGAGAGGTGGGTGGGCCTGGCGTCAGGGGAGGCAGGGAGAGGTGGGTGGGGCATGCAGGAGGTAGGCGGGACCTGGGAGAGGTGACTTGGGGCTGCCAGTCAGTGGGTAGGTGGACATCAGTGGGTGGTGGAGGGGCAAGGTGGGTGGTGGAGGGATGAGGTGGGTGGGGCTCTCACCAGGCTCTGCAAGATCTTCTCTGTTTGGTTGAACTTGGCTGAGCCCATAAGCTGCATGTCGTCCGTGTAGCGCAGGTTGGTGATGGTGAAGTTAAGGGTGAATGGAGCCAGGTCAGGGCCGGAGACTGCAGTGAGGTTGGGAGAGAAGCAGTACCCTGAGTCACTGCCTCAGCTGGATCCACATCCCTGGTGCCCAGTATATTCACATCTGGTGCAAGAGCTCAGAATATCTCCACCCCAAACGGGAAACTTTGTTATTCTGCTAATAGTGATGGTACTAATAACGGCACTAAAAACAGCAGTGATAATAAGACCTGATGTTTGGTAAGAGCGCACTCTTACCGCTCTTTAAGAACTTTCCATCGGGTGTCTCATGTCCTCAAACAAACCTGGGAGTGAATCCTTTTACTCCGAATGACAGAGGCTGAAAATAAGTTTCAGAGAAGCCAAGTCACTTCCCCAAAGCCACACAGCTATTTGTGGGCAGAAGTTCAGATTCTGGAGTCTGAATGACTTAAACATGAGTCCTGCCCATTCACTGGCTGTGTGACCTCAGAAAAACACCCCTGCCCCCAAGAACCGGTTTGTGCCTCCCTTAAACAGAGAAAGAGCAGTGCCCATCTGCTAGGGTCAAAGACCATACGTGTGAAGCCGGGTGTCCGTGAGATGACACACAATCAGTCAATACTGCTGTCATTGCTACTTAGACCTGATTCCTCTGCTTTAGTCTCTGCCCTTTGGGAATTAGTCCTGGATGTGCCCTTGACTATTTCCGTTCCATTTGAGCAGAAGGTAAAGCTTTGAGAATTGTTCCAGAATGTACCACTGCATCTAATCTCACTAACTGACCCCATGGATCCCTAAGGCCAATGTGGTCACAGTTTGGTCCCTGGCAGGCCACCTGGGCTAAACTCTAAAAGTGACCACAAATTCTTTACCTGAACCCTTGCAGTGTGGTCTTGCAGCCCCTTCCACGAACAGGTGAAGTCTGTTTCTCCACCTCCTGGCTCTGGCTTGGCCATGACTTGCTTTGGCCAATGGGACAAGAGAAATGTGATGCAAGCAGAAACTTGGGAAGTGCCTGTGCACCGAGGCTTGCCCTCTCCTGCTTCTAGGAAGCCCACGACCAGCAAACGAAGGAAGCAGAGCTAGTCTGTGGGATCAGTCAGGCATCCTCCAGAGCAGAGTCACCTAGCTAAGCTTCAGGTGCTGCAGACACCTAAGGGAGGCTGGTTGAGACCAGAGGAACTGTCCTGCTGACCTATATACTGGTGAGCAACAGTAGACGACTGTTTTCATCCAGTAGATTTGAGGGTCATTTGTTACGCAGTGAAACCTAGCTGATACAAAGCCTTCACAGAAAGCAAGGGGGGGGGGATTAAAAGGAGTCACTGCTTCGGTCCGGGATGGAAAACCTAGAGTCACAGAGCTCTCCAAACCCAGGGATGGAGTTGCACGGGTCTGTGATGACGGCGTGGTCCAAGGATCATCCTCCCCACGCTGTCCCCTTGCCTTGAGCCGCGTGTGCACACTCTCTTGCCCTTCTCATTGCGAAGCACAGAGGTGTGTGGGTGCGAAGGAAGGAGACATGGAGAGAGGGCTCTTACCTGTAGAGCTGGGGAAGGAGATGGGAGCTGTCGAGGTTTCCGAGGGCGTGGAAGTCACAGGAACTGAGGAGGAAGCAGCAGAAAGAGGATGAAGCCCCGTCACCTCGGAGATGCCAGAGGCAGGGGTGCTTGACGCCCAGCCGGAGTCATGGAAGGCAGAGGTGGGAGAAGGCGGGTGACCAGGTGGCTAAGGCTCCCTTCCTCCATGAAGCCCTGGGCTTAGGGTAGAGGGAGCAGCTGTTCTCATGAGGTTTGGGGGGCACGGAGCCACCTAGGATTTGAGCACTTACCCCTGGGGGTGGAGGTCGGGGGTGGTCTGGTGTAACCTGCAGGGAGTGGATAAAAGTCAGGTGGGGTGTTTGAAAGGCTTAAGCGAAGGATGAAGGGGCTGGGTCATTGGTGGAACAACAGCTGCCATCAGGAGGTCCTCTCCCTGCCAGACACTGGGTGGTGCCTTCCTATAAGCTTTCTCTGACTCCCACCTCCCTGTGGGTGATGTGGCCCTTGGTGGGGAAGGGGGAGCTCACAAGGAAAGAAGAATGAGGAGAGAAAAGTCTAGAGGCAGACATGGACGTATCCCTCCAGCCAGAGCTCAGAGCATTAAGAGGATAATCCACCTGGGGTGCAGGACGAGACCCCTGTCACCACCAGATGCTTACCGTTGACACTGAGACTGTCCCTGTCCAGGATGTAGGAACCGAGCTGGGTGACACCATGGGTCTGGTAACTCAGCTCCCAGTAGAGCCGCTCCCTGTCCAGCTGGAGACCCGAGGGGTCAGGTTGGTAGGTGCAGACAGCGTCCACTCCAGTGGCTGCTCCACCCTTTTCAGGCCTGGGGGAAGAAGGACATGGGTACAGGAACAGGACAGAGGGACATCCGTGCCAGGACATCCTTTCATTAGCCCACTGGTATGTGAATGCCTGCTTATCTGCTCTCCTGGTCCAGACACGAGCCGCTCATAAGAGAAGGGGCTTCCTTGTGCAACAGAGGACCGGAGTGGGTGTCCTGGAGTCAGATGACCACCAGTTCAAACCTCAGCTCTGTCGCTTGTTGAATAATCCACATGAGTGTGTCTGACTCGGTTCTCTCATCTTTGCAGTGTGGATAATGGACTAACCCTTTTATTGGAATGTCATGGGGTTCAGAAATGATTGATATATCATACCTACCTCTGGTGTCAAATACTCATTAATTAACCACTTAATGAAACAAATATTCACAGAGCCAAACGCTGACAGCCCTTAGCACTAGGGAACCGCTCCGAACAGATTCATCGGCTCTTGAAAAGCTGCTCCAACCCGATTTTTGGACCTGAGCATCTGAGCAGGAGATGCTGCCTAGCAAAGAACCCCACACACTGCCCATCTGCTTCCTGTATTCCCAGGTATCTGGGGAAGGAAGCAGGAAAAAATTAACCCTGAAGGGAAAAGCTGGGGGAATCCAGCAGGTTGCACTGCCAAGGCTATTCCTGGGGAGAAACAGAGTATCCTTTGCACGTCAACAGGATGGAAGTGACCTTGAGCCAAGCTGCTTCTAGCTCTGGTCTCCTAGAAACTTGATAAAGGTGCAATGTCAATTGTGTTGCCTGGTGATGTTGCGTATGGTGAAAATGACCTGTCGTCGATGACCCGCATCTTTTCTGGGAGGCCAGAAAAATGGACAATAATACCTGGCAGAAGCCTATAGCTTTGGGCTTCCTTAGGTATGGTAAACCTCCTAACTGCTCAGGATGCTACAGGAGATGTTGGTTACTTTTTGGGACGGGAGACGCGCGCCAGGGAGGCTCCATCGCCTACCACTGAGCTTATCATTTCCTTTTTGGAAAATTTAATTTTCTAAATTTAAATTAAAGTTAGTTAACATATAGCATATTATTAGGTTCAGGGTGGAATTCAGTGATTCATCGATTGCATGTAACACCCGGTGCTTATTCCATCATGTTTCCTCGTTAACGTCCATCCCCCAGTTACCCCATCCCCACTCCACTTCCCCTCCAGCAGCCCCCACTGAGGCTGTATTTCTTTGCACATCAACTGTCACCCAGATTCCAAAAGAATAGTCCTTGGACTGCCAAGAAGGCTCTTGCAAAAAAAGAAATGCCCAGTGCTACCGGCTGACACACCCTTTCCTGTCTGTGTATGGCCCTATTCAGGTCACGAAAGTGTGATTCTCTGATTGGGCTTAAGATAACCCAGAGAGGGGAGTGGATGGGACAGGCAGCAGAGCTAGGAACTATATTAGACCAGCTTGGATAAAGTATCTAAGGCAGTGCTTACTCTCTGGGCTGTGTAGACACAGGGTTAGCCCCTGCGGGTGAGCACTTCCTTCAATTTTCTGCCCTAGGTATCTTGCTTGCTTCCCTAGTCTGCTGGCCAGCCCAGCCCAACAAGCCCACACCTTCCTGTACCTCCTAAGGCCAAATAGGAGGTCTTACCTTAGCGTGCTCACTCTGCAGCCAGTGTAGACGGACCCAATGCTGCTGTTGGCAAACAAGGGCTTGAGCTAAGGAGGAAGAAGTGGGTGAATGAAAAAGACACTTCTCCAAAGAAGACATACAAACAGCCAACAGACACATGAGAAAATGTTCATCATCACTAGCCATCAGGGAAACTCAAATCAAAACCACATTGAGATACCACCTTACACCAGTTAGAATGGCCAAAATCAACAGGACAGGAAACAAGTGTTGGAGAGGATGTGGAGAAAGGGGAACCCTCTTTCATTGCTGGTGGTAATGCAAGTTGGTGCAGCCACTTTGGAAAACAGTGTGGAGATTCCTCAAAAAATTAAAAATAGAGATACCCTATGACGCTGCAATTCCACTACTGGGTATTTACCCCAAAGATACAGATGTAGTGAAAAGAAGGGCCATATGTACCCCAATGTTCATAGCAGCAATGTCCACAATTGCCAAACTGTGGAAAGAGCTGAGATGCCCTTCGACAGATGAATGGATAAAGAAGATGTAGTCCGTATATACAATGGAATATGACTCAGCCATCAGAAAGGATGAATACCCAACTTTTGCATCAACATGGACGGGTCTGGAGGAGATTATGCTGAGTGAAATAGGTCAAGCAGAGAAAGTCAATTATCATATGGTTTCCCTTACTTATGGAACATAAGGAATAAAATGGAGGACTCTAGGAGAAGGAAAGGAAACGTGAATTGGGATAAATCAGAAGGGGAGACAAACCATGTGAGACTGTAGACTCTGAGAAAGAAACTGAGGGTTATGGAGGGGAGGAGGGAGAAGGGGGATGGGTGAGCCTGGTGGTGGGTATTAAGGAGGGCCCGTATTGCATGGAGCACTGGGTGTGGTGCATAAACAATGAATCTCGGATCATTGAAAAAAAAGAAAAGCAATGGAAAAGCAACCACCATTTTAAAACACAAGATTTTCAAATAAAACAGCAGCTCCCCAATCATCTCAGTACAACACTGAATTCTCAGAAGAACACTTTGGGATCAAGGCTTTTCTTGTCTTAGTGGTACAGGTAAGGAAATGGTACCGAAAGGCAAGATCACGACGCCAAAGGGACATCACTCAAGCCCTCTGTATCCTCCAAAAGTGTAGTAAGGAGACTCGGAAAGGGTGGGGAGGAAGTCGGAAAAGAGGGGTGGGTAGAAGAGAGCTCTCACCAAGCCTTGTAGAATTGACTCCGTGGAGTTGAACTTCGCAGAGCCTGGCCGCATGGCCTTCGTATACTGCAGGTTGATGATGGTGAAGGTGAGGGTAAAGGGCACTGGGGCTGCGCCGGCAGCTGCAGTGGGCAGGAGGAAAGAGAGGCCATGCCCTGAGTCAGGCGGGGACCACGAGTGGAGCAAAGGGCCCCTGGGACACAAGCCCAGCCTGCTCAGAGGACCCCATCCTCTTGGGGATGCCAGGGAGAGGCTGTCCTCTCCCGGGACTCCCTTGAGTCTCATTCTCTCCTCATCTGAGGCTGGAGATGGAGTGGGGGTGGGGAGTGGCGGCAGTGCTGTGTTCTGTTGTCCATGGTCTCTGGCTTTGGCCACATAGGAAAACAGAAGATGCTGGTGTTACACAAAGAGCCAGACACGGTGCCTGCCTATGAGCTCACAGGGTATTTAATTCTTCATGGCAGGCTGGGGTCCATGAGCTCAAAGCCTGCCAGGACCGAGCTCAAATTTTTATATCCAGCTGTGTGTGTGTTTAAAGACTGTATTTACTTATCTGAGAGCGAGAGAGAGAGCATGAGAGAGGGGAGGGTCAGAGGGAGAAGCAGGCTCCCCGCCGAGCAGGGAGCCCGATGTGGGACCCCATCCCTCCTAGACAGGAGGGGTCTTCTCTGGCCATCCCCCTCCCCTGGGAGTTCCCTTGCCCTTCTCCCCTTTTGAGTAGGGACCCCCACCCAGAAATCCCTCAAAACCCCTGCTCGGGGTGGACTGGAAGAAGAGGCAAGAAATCCATAGCGAAGGACCATAAAACTGTCTTGGCTTGAGCCAGTTTCTCCCTCCTACCAGGACCCCTTTGAAGACCGCCCCCCCCCAGCAGATAGGTTCAGCCTTCAGTGCTGAGTTTGAAAATTTGCTTCAGGAGCAATTTGCAAACTAGTCATTTTTTCCCCCAATGGACTCATTTAATAAGACTTACTTTGTGAATAATTCCTTTCAAGATGAACTCAGAGAGGGAGACAAACCACAAGAGACTCTTAACTCTAGGAAACGAACTGAGGGCTGCTGGAGGGGGAGTGAGGAGGAGGGTGGGGGATGGGGTGACCGGGTGATGGGCATCAAGGAAGACACAGGACGTAGTGAGCACTGCGTGTCGTATGCAACTGAGGAATCACTGAACTCTACCTCAGAAACGAATAATACACTATATGTTAATTAACTGAATTAAAATTAAATACAAGTAGACATTTAAAAAAGGAATATTCTTATTCAAAAGTATATTTAGGGCGCCTGGGTGGCTCAGTGGGTTAAAGCCTCTGCCTTCGGCTCAGGTCATGATCTCAGGGTCCTGGGATTGAGACCCGAGTCGGGCTCTCTGCTCAGCGGGGAGCCTGCTTCGTCCTCTCTCTCTGCCTGCCTCTCTGCCTACTTGTAATCTCTCTCTCCCTCTGTGAAATAAGTAAATAAAATCTTTTTTAAAAAAAGTATATTTAAAGCAAGCAGGCAAAACCAGCTTCTGTTCTGTTGTCTTTGAAAATCAATGTCCTAAAAAACAGAGTGGTAAGTGGCATTATTCTAAATTTAGACACTAAACACACAATCACCTAATCAATATGGAAAGCTTGACTAAATCCTGGTTTGAAAAAAGCCACCTATAAAAGGGAGACGTCGGGGGCGCCTGGGTGGCTCAGTGGGTTGAAGCCTCTGCCTTCGGCTCAGGTCATGATCTCAGCGTCCTGGGATCGAGGCCCGCATCGGGCTCTCTGCTCAGCAGGGAGCCTGCTTCCTCCTCTCCCTGTCTCTCTGCCTGCCTCTCTGCCTACTTGTAATCTCTCTCTCTGTGTCAAATAAATAAATAAAATCTTTTAAAAAAAAAAAGGGAGACGTCGGGGAAAATGTGAATGTGAACTGCATTCTAAATGATGCCAAAGTACTCTTATTTTTGAAGCACGGTCATGCTATTATGGCTACATTAGGCAATGGCCTGATTTTCTGATAATTCTTGCTGAAATCCTTAATAGTGAAGTATCATGGTATTTGCAAGTTTCAGATGGTTTAGGAAAAAAATTATGTCTACCGTTTTCTAGTAGGAAACAGTAGTTCTGCCATAATGGTTGTTTTGAAAACACAATTCTTCAGGGTCACTGATACATTAGGGAGCAATGTGAACATAATGTGAATGTCTTGTTTGGGCATGTGCAATTTCATCTGCAAGACACACAAAAGAAACACTAGTTGAACCCAGAACCCAGATGAACCTAGCTCTGTAGGCATACACAAAATGCATGCATACAACTCAGACCTCTACCAGCTTAATCACCATCCCTGAGGCTTTAGGAGGGCTACCCATATCCTCCTTGGGTTCCCACTTTACGTAGGATTTCGGGCAACCCTCCTGCACTTCACAATTACTCACAAGCTTTAACCTGTTTGCTGACTACTTGTACAAGCAAACGTCAGGTCTCTTTCTGGAGAAAGTGCTATATTTACTGTAGTAATTTATGTTGCATTTCTTAACCGTTTAACATATGTAATACTGTGCTGTTTTATTAGATGTCTATTTTTTTTTATGTCACCAACAAGGTTTTTGAGTGTCGAGCCCCAACCTCAGCCCTGTGCTTTCCATTGTGTGATTTTGCTTAGCATAGTTTAGGGACACTGTTGTCATATTATAACAGAACTAGGTACAAGAAGCAAGTAAGACAAAAGGTCAACAACTGTGGTGGACAGATGGATGTTCCTTGCATTATTCTTTCAATGTTGCTGCTACTTTTGACAGTTTTCATAATAAAAAAGTGGGGGGGGGTCAAACACACACAAAATATTCATGAAAAGTGCAAATGATCCCATGGTCCCGAGACTTTGACAGATCAAACACTCCTTAAAATGCCACTAAAAGGAAACGATCATATGCATTGACTCTGGTCACGGAGACTATATATATTCACAAGGAACATATTCATAAAGATGTTATAAGAAGAATAAAGTCATATCCATTGGATATATTCACAGAGAATATTCCTTAAAACAAGCAGTTGGTAAATTGGTTAACTGGGGACACTGAAGAAGAATTGATCTTCTACTGAGTTGGCTTTGGCAAACTGGCCACTGGACTGATCTATTATCAGTGAATAGATCTGTGCTCTACTTTCCCAGGGTTGCAAGACGATTTGGAAGTCAGGGGTCACCTACAGGTTTCAGACACAGGTTACAGAGAATGGCTCAGGACTCCCAGTGCTGGGGGTGGGACTGGTGGTTAAGAAATCCCCAGGACCTGGGTAGGGCCCAGAAGATCCTCAGGAGTCAGCTTTGGGCTCCCCCCAGGAGATGCCACCCACTCTACCTCTCCTGTGATTAGGACCCAGCTGGAGTAGCTGGAGTCTCTTCAGAGGAGAGAATGCCTACCTGTGGGGCTGGAGAAGGAGGTTGGCATCTCTGCAGAAACTGTGACCACCATAGAAGCTGGAGAGAAAAAACCCAAGAGCCTGGGGTGGGGGTCCCTCGCCCTAGGGATACCAGTGAGGGGTGGCCATGCCTGGGAGTTCCTTGGGCATAGGTCCCCGTTCACCCAAGGCTGGGGGTGGAGCAGGGGTGCGGAGGGCAGGCAGCAGGCTCCTGGATGCTTCCATTCTAAGGCTGCAGAGGGACTCACGGGGTTGCAGACTCTGAAGCCTCTGAATACTCACTGCTGGGGGTGGAGGTCCGGGTCTGGCGGGTGTAACCTGCACAGGGAGAGGGAGCAGGGGCGAGGAGGGCGAGTGATGAGCAGGAGGGAGGAATGGAGAGGAGGATGTGGGGTCTGCTGAAATGTGGACACAGATGGCAATCCCTCACCATTGATGTAGAGACTGTCCGGGTCCAGGGTGTAGGGACCCAGCCTGGTGACGCCACGGGTCAGCCGGCTCAGCTCCTGGTATAGCCGCTCTCTGTCCAGCCCGGGGCCCACGGGGTCAGGGCGGTGTGTGCAGACGGCATCCACTCCAGTGGCCGCCCCATCCTTCTCAGGCCTAGGGGTGGGGGGGTAGGACTAACAATAGATGGAGTCCCCGGGCAATGCTCCCGGGACCCCTGGGGGCAGGACAGGAAGGGGCCAGGCCGAATGAGAAAGCTGGCCCCCACCTCTGGCCAGCCCGGCTGCTGGGCACACAGTCAACGAGTGGGAACGATTTTTATTAAATGGCAAGTCTGAAACCTGCAAGCGGGGGGGACAGGAGAGCTCCTACTTGAGACAGGTGAAGAGCTAGAATTTGGGATCAAAGCAAGTGGAAGAAGCATGCTTGTCTTGAGAGGAATCCTGGGGACAGAACTGAAAACCTAAAGGAAATAAGGAAATGCCCTCTTTGGCCAAAGGGAGGCAGGAGGGAATTTGGAAGGATGACTAGCCTAAGGTCGCATCCTGCCGAGGGGCTCTGCAGATTTTGGGGACAGTTGGTGGCGTGGGGGGTGGCTGCAATCAGAAGAGGCCTTGGTCCTGGAGCCAGCACCTCCTGAACTCCACCTCTGCTGAGGACATGGACAGAGAAGGCAGGAAGGAAGCAAAGGGAACTCCTGGGGTCTGGGAGCCCTTGAGGGGCCCCTGGCCTGGGGGATTGCAAGGGCTCACCTGAGCAAGGTCAGTCTGCAGCCTGAGTACAGAGGGCCCACACTGGTGTTCTTGAACAAGGGTCCGAGCTGTAAAGGAGAGGAAATGAGTAGAAAGTCTGAGGGGTGGACAGCAGGCTGGACTTGAGATGGGTGGGGCTGGCGCCAGTGGGCGGGGCTTGAATGGGGGACAGCACGGGTAGGTGGGGTCTCTGTGGGCGTGGCAGAGAGCCGGTAGGCGGTGCGTCGGTGGGCGAGGCGGGAGTGATGCGCCGGGGCTCTCACCAGGCGCTGCAGGTTTCTCTCGGTGCTGTTGAACCTCCAGGAACCGGGGCGACTCACACCCTCCTGGTGGTGTAGGTTAGTGATGGTGAAGTTGAGAGTAAACAGCACCAGGGCGGGACCAGTGGCTGCAGTGGGGGCGGGAGGGAGACCCCAGTGAGCCTAAGTGTGGGTCCTCCCACATCTGTCTCTTCAAGCACTGGGGAGGGGTTTCCTCCAAGACCGGCAGTTTCCATAGGAAGGAGATCCCAGACATTCACATTAAGTGAAGGGCTCCGGGGGTAAGTGTGGAAAATTACACAATGGAGGTAAATGCATCATCACACAGAAAGCAAGCATCCTGACCCTCCAGTTGGCTAAAATTCTAGAGAGACATCCCCTTTTTCGGAGGGTTTTTTTTTTAACCCAAATTATTTCTGTGAGATCCAATTATTTACTGATTTTTAAAGATTTATTTGAAGAAACACATTGCCTTTGCATGGGTCAGGCCCTGTCTTAAGTGGTTCCCTTAAATTTTAACCCATTTAAGCCTCGAAGCAAACCCTTCAGAAGGAGATAGTATTCTTATCCCCATTTTACAGATGTAAAAACTGAGCCCAAGGATGGTTAAATAATTTGCCTACAGTCACACAATCTATAAATGGCAGAGCACAGTTCAAACCTGGGCATTGTGGTCACAGAGTCTGTTCCTAACCCACCCACCCTAGCACCAAGGGCAGGTCCATACAGTGACCTGCTCACTCTGGCCTGAGTGGTCAGTGGTCAGAACACCCTCAGGAGGCCTTAGCTGATGAGTAACTAGAGTAAGACAGCATTAGCGATGGTGGGTCATCCAGGATCCCCAGCGGGGTCAGTGGGTGGTGTCAAAATCTGCCTTGGGCCACTGAGATGCCAAAATGGGAAGTTAGCCCTTGACCCAACCAGAGTCTGCCCAAATCCCTCACCAGGACTTGCAGGGGGGCATTTTCAGGTACATATGTACCTCACACCGCTCCCTTCTTTCTTAGAAATGAAAAACAAGTACTCAGGAGAGAGAAGCCCCCCGCCCCACACACCGGCAGAACTCACCCCACAACCGTGCTGATTGTAATTCAATACTTATTGGTACACTCAAGACCTTATTCTCTTTCTTGCTGGAAACCCATCGAAGATTAGGGCCCTTTCTATTCTGTTTGTTGCTGCATTACTGGGGCCCTTTATCCAGTAAGGGCTAAAAGAATGCTCTTGAGTGAAAGAATGAATGAATGAATGAATGAATGGGCATGGTATTCCATGTGATACCTCCCAATGGCCAAGTGCACGAGACCTTTGAAGGGGAGAGGAATGGCACAGAGGAAGCTCCTACCTGTGGAGGCAGAGATGGGGGTCGCTGAGGTTGCTGGGGAGATGGTAGAGGCTGGTGAAACCGAGAAAAAAACACAGTGAGGCAAATATGGCAGGAGGGAGGGCCTCCCCAGCCAAACATAGCCCATCATGGGTCCATGAGACACTCCTCAGGCCTGCACCAGGCTTGTCTTTTCTGATCCTGGGAGTGAAGATGGGGAAAGACTGGAGCTTTCCAGGACCTTTGTGTCCCTGGGGACATGGGGTAGGCATAGCAAAGAGGAGAGATGGGCCCCAAGGCAGAGCAATGCTCGGGCCCAAATTACTACTCACTGCTGGGGGTGGAGGTCAGGACCTGATGGGTGTAACCTAAAGAAAGACAGGAAAAGAAAGTATGAAGTGTTGTAAGGATGGGGGAAGGGAGGAAGTAGCAAAAATCTGGGGTTCTTTGGGTATCTATGAATCTATTTATGTAAGTAGCATTTAGAGAGCATCCTCAAAGTCCAGACCCAGTAGACAAACTCCAGAAAATGCCACTGAAACCCAGGGAGGAATTTTCTATCGGGTCATCTTTCTGCACCTGAAACCCCCCTTCTTTGAGTGTCTGATCCCTCAGAGAATCCCCAGAAGAGCTGTGAATGTACACTTCCTCTGCAGGAAAAACCAAAGGTGCAGGCCAAACTTGCTGTTAACTTTTCCTGGACACTGGTCAGGAGGAGGTGTGAACAGGCTTGATCCAAGCTGAGCTTGAGTCATGATCCAACTGAGCTTGAGCAGGATCTTCCAACTCACCAATGCCTTCCAGGAAAACCAGAGAGCCTTCCACACATCAAGGAACCTAATTTCCTTGAATTCTGTCCCACGATCCCATGGCAACTTAAACTGAATTGGTAGCAACTGCCTACGGTATTTTGTTGGTAAGGATTCTTGAGCTGTTTTGAACTCAGAAAGCATGGAGGCTATTACCATTTAATGATGTCTGCCATGGATGAGGGATTGGGGAGTGATGGCACAGGTGTCATGCATTTGTCCTGGACATAATCTGACAGTCATTAAAGATTTGAACAAGGACAAGAAGGGAGTATTTCCACACATTACAAGAAAGTGTATTTCATTCCTTCTTATCCTGAGAAAAATCCACATACTACCTGTGGACTTACCACGCACAAATGACCTAACATCACTTTCATTATCATCACCATCATTGTCACTATTACCAACATCATCATCACCACCGCCATCATCATCATCATCACCATCACCATCATCATCATTATCATCACCACTGTCACCATCATCACCACATCATCGTCACCTGTCACCATCATCATCACCACCACATCATCATCATCACCACCACCACCATCATCACCATCGTCACCACCATCATTACCATCATCACCATCACCATCATCAGTATCATCACCATCATCATCATCACTACCACTACCATCATCACCACCATGATCATTAGCACCATCACCACCATCACCACCATCATCAACAACACCATCATCATCATTATAATAAGAATATAAGCTTTATGAAGGCAATGACTTTTTTCTATTTTGTGTTCCCTGCTATATTCTCCAGGGCCTGGCACAGAGTAGGTGCTCAATAAAGGTTGTTGACTGACTCCTTATCACTAGATTTACTATGACTTTCCATCTTTATTTGAGTGAATAGTGTCGAAGGTGTTTACACTCATCAAGCCTCCTCTAACAGATGTGCCACTGACTAGTACTTACCCATGGGCCTGGGGCTAGGGAAGGAAGATGGACTGTCAGGTATCCTGGCTTCTTCTCTCCCCCAGGCCCTGGGGTAAGGGGCCAGTGGTTGTTCACCAGGGGCCCTGAGCCTATGGTCATTAGGGCTGTGGGTACTCACCACTGGGTGTAGGGGCTGAGGTCCAGTGGCTGTAACCTGAAGTGAGAAAAGGAGACAGAACTGGAATGCAAGCAAGGGAGGGAGGTCCAAGATGTAGCCCAAAGCCCACCAGCGCCTATCCCCAACAAAGACTTCAAGTCTACACGGGTCAACAATTATGATTCAGGGGTAACTCTATCTTGTTCCTAAAAGGCTGAGAAATCAAAGACCCCATCCCCCTGTCTTCATGAGCTTGCAATTTATTTGGGAAGATAAATATACCAATGTTTCTAGAAAAGGGTTTGCCAACTGTGCTTTTCAGGGTCCAGAAGGGATTTTGAGATATCAACAAGGGAGAAAGACGACCAGATGTTTGAATCGTCATTGACTTCAGCCAGAGGGATACCCTCTTTCATCAGTCTGGATAAAGACTTTGTGGCCCAGACAAGTATATACATCACAGCCCCAAAATGAAGGGATACAAAGGGAAGAAAGGGGTTTGCAAACGGGAGGGCCTCTGGGGGTCCTTGACTCATCAAGGGACATTGCTCGAGTGGGAAATACTACACGCGAGAGTTCCTGTGGCCACAAGTGGAGAGTCCACATCCCTTCCTGGGGGCAGATTCTCTGGTTCAACTTGTGCTTACAAAAAGGTTGCTCACCATTGACATAGAGGCTGTTCTTGTCCAGGGTGAAGGAGCCCAGCTGGGTGACGCCCTGGGTCTGACGGCTCAGCTCCCAGTACAGCTGCTCTCTGTCCAGCTTAGGGCCCGCAGGGTCCGGATGGTGAGTACAGACAGCATCAACTCCAGTAGCTCTTCCCTTTTTCTCAGGCCTGGGCGGGGAAGGACATGGGGGTGACGGGGTGGGGATTCCAGACAGGGGCCCTGAAAGGCCTCACTGAGGGAGGGGACAGAGAAAGCAGGGGGACTGGTAGGCAACTGGGAATGGCCTTGGTGCTGGAAGAGGATCGGAAATGAATGGGACAACCAGGGTCCCTGAGCACAGACAGTGCGGCTTCTCCAAATGCTGGTGTTTGTGCTGAGCTTTAAAATGAAAATCATAACAAGGCAACATATCCGCTAAGAACAGAAGCATGATGGAGGGGACTTAGACAAGGTGAAAAAAAACAGACAAAGCAAACTGCTTAAATCCCAGCTCTGCTGTTCCATTGCTGGGTGACTCTGAGTGAGTCTCTCATTCTCTCTGGGTCTCATTTTTTCATCTATGAACAGGACAGACCTCATAGCACTAGTAAGTGCTCAAGAAAAGACAGCCATTTTTATTAGGCATTAATAGGCCCAGAGTTCTTGGTGTGAATGGATCTTGCAGTGAGAGAGACTGAGCCTTCTGAAAGAAACAGTGAGACCAAGCAGCCAGCCTAGGGTGGAGGACTGGCGTGAGCCTACGTGGTATCCCAGAGCCAGAGAAATCTCAAGACCAGTGGAAAGGGAAGGCATAGCGTCATGGCTGGAGGACAATGGTATCTTTGGGGTCGAGGTCATTCCATCCTCAGACAAAAGGTCAGTGATTGGGAGATCTCACACAAGAGGTGAGGTGACCCAGGTGAATATTTGGGGGCTCCCACAAGCTAGAGTTATCCTTAATTTTTTGGTCTAGGAAAGGTCACGAATAATTTACTACGTGTTCTCTATATGTTAGTTCCTTTGCTAAGCACCTTTCATTTGAATCCGCATTATGCTCATACAACTGGCCACCAATTCTCCCCTTCAATCAGAAGTGGAGTCTGTTTCTCCATCTCTTGAATCTGGGCTTGGCCACAGGACTGGCATTGGCCAATGGACGTTCACAAATGTGATGCAAGTACAGGCTTGGAAAGCATGTGTGCAACAGGGCTTGCCATTTCTTGCTGCTCTGGGAACTCTGAGCAGGCGAATGAGCCCAAGCTAGCCTGCGGGAGGATGTGACGACGTGGAGGACAACAAAGATGTCCCAGCCAGCAGCTGATGAAGACATGGCAATGAGCCTTATCTGAGATCAGGTGAGCCAGCTGAGGCAGGAGAATCTCCCAGCAGAATCCAGAACAAATCACCATCCAGCAGAATCACTGGCTACATCTGTTGTGCAAGGAAGCACACTGAGACACTCCAATTGACAGGTGAGGAGCTGAGGCACAGAGATGTTAAGTCACTTGTAGGGGTCACACAGCCTTGAAGGAGGGGAGTTAGGCCTGCCAGAGTCTAAATAAAACTATATAGCCACTGTGCTTTTCTGCTCAGTGATCCCAAGTCTACCTCTGAGAGGTCAGAAAGTAGGGTTTGGTCATTGCCGGGGGACAGTACAAGGGAGGGTTGGCTAAGTATTCCAGGCAGGCCGATCATTAGCCAAAATGTGACACAAGCAGGAGAGAGAATCATGCATCCCCTAGAGCAAAGTTTCTCAACCTTGGCACTGTGCACATTTCAGGTTAGATAATTCTTGGCCCTGGGAGACTGTCCTCTGCATTGTAGAATCTTTAGCTGCATCCCTGGCCCCACTCAGCAGACACTGGTAGCAACTCCAACCCTTGAGGTGTGACAACAAATAATGTCTCCAGACACTGCCACCCTGGAAGGGAAATCACTCCTGGCTGAAAACTAGGGCTCTATTGTGCCCTCACGCCGGCATGACTGACTAGTTGTTTTCCTGATGGGTTCCAGAAGGAAGATCTTTCTGAGAAGTTCAACCTTGTCACCTGGGAAGAAGAGTCTGAGAGGGCTCTGCATCTTCTGGTTAGAAACACAGTGAGACACAGACTGGTCGTCTGTCCCTGGGATGGCGGCCCAGCTCGTGGTCCCGTCACCCCCTGCACATTGCCTGCATGTGCACCCTGGCGTTCTCACCTGAGCACAGTCAATCTGCAGCCATAATAGAGAGGCCCGAGACTGCCGTTCTGGAACAAGGGTTTGAGCTGGGGATGAAAGACGTGCAGGTAAGTAGAAGGGCCAAGGGGCTGGGCAGGACAAAAGTAGGCAGTGGAGGAAGGGCATCGGGGGGGCTCTCACCAGACGATTCAAGGTCCTCTCTACGGAATCGAACAGCTGGGATCCTGGGGACCCCATGGCTTCTGTGTAGCGCAGGTTGGTGATGGTGAAGTTGAGGGTGAAGGGCACCAGAGACAGGCCCACACCTGCAGCCAGAAGGGGAGAGAGGGGTTCATTATGACCTCTGGCTGGGATGGGCTGCAAGTGGCAAATCCAAGGATTACCACCCCCATCTGTATCAGCCTTGCATCCAGTCACTTACAGATGGGGAGGGGCCTCTTTACTGGATGGATGATTTTTTTTTTTTAAGATTTTATTTATTTATTTGGCAGAGTGAGAGAGATGAGAGAGATCACAAGTAGGTTGAGAGGCAGGCGGGGGGTGGGGAAGCAGGCTTCCCCGCTGAGCAGGGAGCCCGATGCGGGCCTCGAGCCCAGGACCCTGAGATCATGACCTGAGCTGAAGGCAGAGGCTTTAACCCACTGAGCCACCCAGGCGCCCTGGATGGATGATTTCAGCTGACAAAAGAACCCCAACCCTTCAGCCCAATGTGTGTAAAGACAAACAGTTGGTACACATTTTGGTGGGGGCGGGAAAGGAGCACAGTCCCTCTGCTGCCCCCTGGGGGTGGAGATCTTGCACAGGCTTCCGATTTCCCCAAGAGAGAATGCAGCTGCTGAATGATCAAGCCTGTTCCCTGGGAGAGTGACTCCTGCCTCAGTTTCATTAAGCCGTCTCTGAAGACGGGATTATATGTGGATTGATCACATTTCCTGGTGTACCCGGGATAGTCATACGGCTCTCATGTAAATATTAATTTCAACCTCCCCTTTCTTTGTCAAAAGTGCCCCCAAATCAAAACAAACAAACAAACAAAAAAACAACAGTATGGTCATCCTGGGGTTTGGGTATGAAGATTCGAAAGACCAGAGGTCTGAACTGGGTGACTATACACTTTAAAAATTTCATCTGAGGAACACCAGTTGTGGGCTAGTCTTTGTACCAGGCACTTTATCTACAGCATCTCAGTTTATCCTCACCACAATCCTGAGAGTTAAGCGTTACCAGTTCCATTTTACAGTTGAGGAGACGGAGGCTCAGAGGAAGTAAATTTTGCCCAAGTCCCACAAACAAATAAACAGCACATCTACAATGTCTTTCTGACTCAAAAATAGATACTTTTCTGTTTGTACAACCATGTTCATAGCAGCATTATTCACAATAGTCAAGAGGTGGAAGCAACCCAAGGGTCCACTGACATATGAGTGGATAAACAAGTTGTGTTATAAATCAAAACTGCATGAGAGATCACCTAACACTTGTCAGAATGGCTAAAATCAAAAACATAAGCAACAACAGGTATTAGCAAAGATGTGCAGAAAGAGGAACCTTCCCGCACTGTTGGTTGGAAGGCAACCGTATGAACCAGTAATTGCACTACTGGATATTTACCCCCAAAATACAAAAAAATATTAATTCAAAGGGATACATGCACCCCAATGTTGATAGCAGCATTATCTATAATAGCTAGACTATGGGAACAACCCAAGTGTCCACTGACTGATGAATGGATAAAGAAGACGTAATGTATATATTACTCAGGCACAAAAAAAGGAATGAAATCTTGTCATTTGCACCAATATGAATGGAGCTAGAGAGTATCATGCTTGCAAAATAAGTCAGAGAAAGACAAATACCGTATGATTTCACTCATGGGTGGAAATTAAGAAACAAAACAAGCATGGGGGAAAAAAGAGAGAGGCAAACCAAGGAACAGACTCTCAACTATAGAGAACTGATGGTCACCAGAGGGGAAGTGGTTGGGGTTGGGGAGAAATAGGTGAAGGAGATTAAGGAATGTACTTGTGATGAGCACCAGGTGAGGCATGGAAATGTTGAATCACTATAATGCACACCTGAAACTAATATAACACTGTATGTTAACTAACTGGAATTGAAATAAAAACACAAAAAAAGAAAATTATAGCAGGCAAAGCTATAGTAATCAAGGCAGTAAAACACTGGATGAGGACAGACATGTAGATCAATGGGGTATAATTAAAAGTCTAGAAACAAATCCTCACACTTATGATGAATTGATTTTCAACAAGAGTGCCTATCAATTTAACAGAGAAAGAAATTTTCTAAATAAATGGTACTGTGATAACTGGGGGGGGGGAGAAATAGTAGCTAAAACTTTTCCAAATTTCTTGAAAACATACCTTTTCAGATCTAGGAAGCTTTAAAAATCCCAAACAGTTATAACCTGGAAAAAAAAGCTCAGATACTTCATATTCAAACTTCTGAAAACCAAAGATGAAGAAGAAATCTTGAATGCATCTATAGAAAAATGATGTCACAATCGTGGAATGACTTGGTCTATGGCACATGGCACATATTTACCAGCTTGTAAGAATTAAGCCTGTCACAGAAATGGTTGAGTTGATGAGGGTGGAGCAGTAAGGATGTAGAGAGCGTGCATCCTGTCTAAAGCTTGTAAAAATTCCGCAGGGTCTTGACCCATGAAACACAGAAGGTCAGAAGGCAGAAATCAAATTACAGGACACCACCTTATATACCATAACTCCAGACTCCCATGGCAGGATTAAAGGCCAGGGACACCCAGCCGGGTCATGACATAAGCTTGGAAAAGACCCATAGGCCCAATTTTTAAAATAAATCTTAAGAAACTTTTTATCTTGATGATGTCCCAAAAGTTCATTTTTGCTTTTGTTTCCTTTGCCTTTGGAGACATGTCTTGAAAGAAGTTGCTGTGTCTGATGTCAAAGAGGTTACTGCCTATGTTCTCCTCTAGGATTTGGATAGATTCCTGCCTCACGTTGAGGTCTTTCATCCATTTCGAGTTTATCTTTATGTATGGTGTGGGTGAATGGTCGAGTTTCATTCTTCTATACAGAGCTGTCCAATTTTCCCAGCACCATTTATTGAAGAGACGGTCTTTTTTCCCACTGGATATTTTTTCCTGCTTTGTTGAAGATTATTTGACCATAGAGTGGAGGGTCCATGTCTGGACTCTCCACTCTGTTCCCTTGGTCTATGTGTCAGTGGTCTACGGTCTTTTGTGCCAATACCATGCTATCTTAGTGATCAGAGCTTTGTAGTAAAGCTTGAAATCAGACAACATGATGCCCCCAGCTTTGTTTTTCTTTTTCAACATTTCCTTAGAAATTCGGGGTCTCTTCTGGTTCCATACAAATTTTAGGATTATTTGTTCCAACACTTTGAAAAACGTTGGTGGGATTTTGATCGGGATGGCATTGAAAGTATAGATTGCTCTGGGCAGTATAGACACTTTAACAATGTTTATTCTTCTGATCCATGAACATGGAATGCTTTTCCATCTTTTTGTATCTTCTTCAATTTCTTTCATGAGTGTTCTGTAGTTCCTCGAGTACAGATCCTTTATCTCTTTGGTTAGGTTTATTCCAAGGTATCTTATGGTTTTTGGTGCTATAGTAAATGGAATCGATTCTCTAATTTCCCTTTCTATATTTCCATTGCTAGCGTATAAGAAAGCAACTGATTTCTGTGGATTGATTTTATCAAGATAAGAAGTTTCTGCACAGCAAAGGAAACAGTCAACAAAACAAAGAGGCAACCCACAGAATGGGACAAAGGGCTGATGTCCAAGATCTATAAAGAACTTCTTAAACTCAATGCCGAAAAAACAGATAATNCAATGTCCAAAAAACAGATAATCATGTCAAAAAATGGGCAGAAGACATGAACAGACCCTTCTCCAAAGAAGACATACGAATGGCCAACAGACACATGAAACAGTGTTCATCATCACTAGCCATCAGGGAAACTCAAATCAAAACCACATTGTAAGGTGGTAACCTTACACCAGTTTGAATGGCCAAATTCAACAGGACAGGAAACAACAAGTGTTGGAGAGGATGTGGGGAAAGGGGAACCCTCTTTCACTGTTGGTGGGAATGCAAGTTGGTGCAGCCACTT
>LNAC01000276.1:6377523-6400929 GCA_002007465.1 Ailurus styani
GGAAGGAAGGAAGGAAGGAAGGAAGGAAGGAAGCCTGCTCTGTAGGTTTTCTGATGGAAGAAAATTTCCTTATGAAAATTCTAGGTTGGCCCAGAACTATGAACACGGGTCCTGAGAAGTTGCACTGCAAGGAGACCCCATCTGGGGCTCAGGAGGAGACCCCAACAGCAATGGAGGTACTCACCATTGACATAGAGACTGTCCCTGTCCAGGGTGTAAGGGCCCAGCCGAGTGACACCATGGGTCTGCTGGCTTAGCTCCCAGTACAGCCGCTCTCTGTCCACCCTGAAGCCTGTGGGATCCGGGTGGTAGGTGCAGACTGCATCCATTCTGGTGCTTGTTCCATCCTTTTCAGCCCTGGGGAAGGAAGGGCGTGGGAATAGGGACGTTCAGAGACCCTTGAGGGCTGGTCACTCTTGACAACTCCTTCCTTCAGTTGTACCCCTTGGTGCTTGTGTTAGCAGTCTTCTTGAAGTTTCATCTACTGTCTCCAACACATCTTTTTCTGTCTCATATGGGGATGCAGACCTCCCCACCCTAAGTGTTCTCCAGAGCTACTCTGCCCCTAACTTTCTTCTTTTGCTTCCCAAACTTTTTATTAATTGGTTCACGCTCATTGTTTCAACTGCCAGCAGCCAGTACAGTTCCTGTCCACTCAAGAAGGTACAGATGGCATCCTGTCCAGTAGCTGAGTCCTGCTTGGGCCACGAGATTGGGGGTGGGGGGTGGAGTTCCCGGGGAGGAAATGAGAATCCTGAGCCCAGGCAACATGCGGAAGGGAACAGCAAAGGGCTAAAGACCTTGAAGGAGGTGAGTGAGTCACCCGTGCGGCTGGTTGTGACATTGTGCTAGAACCATCATGGAGCCTGAAGGGAAGATTTTGTTTCAAGTTGGTGGATCCCAAGGCTGAGGTTAACCCCTTAGGAGCACCTTTGGAGCAGGCCACCAAGTTTGGAGAAAAACAGAGAAAATGAATTAAGAGGTGATAAGGGGCAAGGTGGTTTAAAAAAACTTTTGTCCAGAATTTAAGCTGAACCTCCAGGGATTCACCCAGAGAAGAGCTTTATAGGAAGAAAAGACCCTCTCTCTCCTTTGCCTGGGAATTCTTGCTATCATCCATGCTATTCAAAGCATGGTCCTCAAAGTGTGGCCCAGGGACATTACTTTAACTTTTATTCTCCCAGGAGTATACTGTGAAATGTTTTCCAGATGACACAAAGTGAAATACTATAAAAGATTAAATGCAGAATTAGATATCCTACTGTCTTCTCCTAAGCCAGACGTTAAACAGATCTGCAAAAATGTGAACAGTGGCTCTCTTCTTGTATTTTTTTGGGGGGGAGAGGAAATACTGCTATTGCTCATAAAAGTTATGTTACTTGTGTTAACATGTGATTGATTACTTTTAATAAATTAATGGATACCTATTTATAGCATTTGTTTTAATTTCTAATTCAGTAAATACGAGCAGGTATAACCGTCAAGTCCAAAGGCTCATTGGAGTTCTGAGTACTTTTAAGGATGTAAGCAACATATCAAGCCCAGTGACCTTGAGCACTGCTGTATCGGGGTTTAAAGGAGGGACACAAAACTAGAACCTCTGGGTTCAAACTCTAGCTCTTCTTGAGGAAATTGACCAAGCTGAGCCCCAGTGTTCTCTTCTACAATGTGGGATAATAATCATGTTGTTGTAAAGAGGAAATGAATGAAAACACGTACATCACTTAGATTGGGGGGGCATATCATATGGGCAATACTATCTTATTGATTTCCCCATCTTATGGGGAGATGGGGGCAGGCGAGGTGGGTGGGGCTCATTTCGGATGGTTTTGGTCTACAACACTCCAGGAACCTCTTCTCGCGAAGCCGTGGGAGTAGAGAACCTACCTTTCTGGCTGGATGCAGGACCCCGAGGGCTCAGAGGGTCGTGAAGTGTAAGGAAAGAATTCTGAGCCCACCGACCTCAGAGGACACCAAATGGGCACAGGCAGAGAGGAGAAAACGGGCCATTTCGGTAGAGTTCTGGTCTGTTTGGGGGTTTTTAAATTGCAATAAATCCCGCCAGGATTCAACATTTGGTTTGTTTTTCCCTTTGGTTCTATCCTCTGGGAAGGTCCTATTTCTTTTCAAGGAACATCCTGCAGAATTGCAGTGTCCTGAGTTTGTCCCCAATAGGGTAGCTATGAGCTGGGGCAGGGTGAGTGTCAGGGATTCTGGGGACATGGTTGGCAAAGATACTACACTGGCTAATACTATGAGATCCCACTGAGTGTTCACAATGGGCCAGGCATCGAGATGAATAATAACCCCAATAGTAAGGGACTAGTATTATTACTACTTTGTAGATAATGTGATTGAAGAACAGAGAAGTTATGCAACTTGCCCAAGATCACAGAGCTAGGAAATGGGAGAGCGAGGGTTCAAAATCAGACACTTTGGATTCGCTGTGATATAATGCCTCTTGGCAAAGGCCCAAGGCTGGGGTTGACTGGGAGGTGAGGGACCAAGAAGGGAGAGAACCGGGGCTCTGTAGGTGCTTTGGAAGAAGCTTTACCTGAGCAAGGTCAGCCCGCAGCCCGCGTAGAGGGAACCAACGGTGCTGTTCTCGAATAAAGTCCTGAGCTGGGAACAAATGAGAGGGTGATGAACTGGAGGGGCCAAGACTTTGGGGAGTGGTAGGCTTGGGACAAGGTGAGCATTGGCGGGGGCTCTCACCAGGTGCTGCAGGTTTCTCTCGGTGGCATTGAATATCTCAGAGCTGGAGTTTTCCATGTCCTTGGTGTAGTACAGGTTGGTGATGGTGAAGTTGACAGTAAAAGGCACCAAGAAAGGAACGGCAGCTGTGGTGGTGGGAAGAGTAAATAAGCCCGGTCCGAAGTCAGGCCTGGGCTCCACCTTAGCTCCAGCCCTGAACTGGGGTGTGGCCGAGACTGGCCTGCTGCTCAAGACCCTCCTTCTCAGGGTGACCAACCATCCCATTTTCCCCAGTACTAGGTGAGTTCCTGGGACGCAGACGTCCAGTTGGAAAAGTGAGACAGTCTTGGGAAAACCAGGATGGGTGGGTCTCCCTACTCCCGCTTCCCCTCGGCTCTTACCATTTCGGCACACAGGAGCGCCTGCATCTCTTCATCTGGGGGGAATGAACAGGCCCAGGAAGCACCCCACTAGCAATGACGGAGGGGACTTGGTGGATAAATACCCCAGCTCCCTTACCGCCCCCTGCAGAGAGGATGACTCCAAAGTTCATGCTCTCCACATTCTCCCATGGTCCCCTCCAGCGTCCAGAACTGATAAATTTCTATTGTTCAAGGCACCCAGTATTTGGTACTTCATCACTGTTGCCCTAACAAACTAGTACATCTCATGGCTGAGCGATTCTTTCCCTAGGTATGTACCCCAAAGGGTTGGAAACAGGGACTCAAACAGATACGTGCACACCCACGTTCATACATTATCCACAGTAGCCAAAAGGTGGAAACAGCCTGAGTGTCCATCAACAGACACAGACAGATAAAATGTGGTCCGTCCATACAACGCATTATCATTCACCCGTAAACAGGAATGAAGTTCTGATTTCTGATACACACTGACATGATGACATTGTACGCAGTGAAATAAGCCACACACACACACACACACACACACACACACACACTGTGTGTGATTCCACATACATGAGATACCTAAAATAGGCAAATTGAAGACAAAAGTGGATTAGAGTTAACAGCGGCTGAGGGGAGTGGGGAAGGAAAGCTAATGTACACGGATTCTGTTTGGGGTGATGAAAAGCTTTGGAGAAAGATAGGATAATATTTATATAACACTTTGAATGTAATTAATGCCACTGAATTGTACATTTAGAATGGCTAATTTCGTAGTATATATACATTTTTTACCACAGGAAAAAAAGGTCATTCTTACTTGCTTCCGAAGTCGCCCTCGGAGAGGTCAAGGTGGACATCTCAGGTGAGGTCTCAGGGACAAAGGGACTTCCTGCTGATGTACTGAAGGTGGTTGTAGTCTCTGCTGTGATGGGGCCTGAACCTGAAGCTAAATGAGTGGTCTCGAGAGTTGTGGTTTTCAGGACAGGGGTTGTACTCAGTCCTTCTCCAGGACTGGTTTTAGGTGGTGTTGGGGTCTCTGATGCTATCAAAGTCACGGTGTTCCCCGTCACAGTCTTGGACAACTCAGGGAGTCCAACTGAGGTCGCAGGTGGTGAGGATTCTGTGCCCCAGGAAGTCAAGGTATCAGGCTCCCCAGTGGATGCAGGGGTACCGATAGTCCCAAGAACACCAGCAGTCAAAGTTGGGATACCGGTGCTGGCATCTGATGCAGGGCCAGGGGCCAGCAAGCCTGTGGTTGCCAATAAAACAGGGGAAAGAGTTGAGGCTGAAATAGTTGTGCTGATGTCTGAGCCAGGATGGGTGGAAAGTGAGGCTGTTTCTGCAGGAACACCAAGTGAGAGAGTTGGACCTCCATCGACTCCGCTGGTCTTGGTCACAGGTGTGGTGAAGGACGCTACTTCTGTTGGCCCGGGGGAAACGGTCTGAGTTGGAAGAGCTGCACTAATGGCCAACTGGGGTCGGATGGATAGTGAGGCTATGGTCTCTGGTAAATGAGGAAAAGCAGTTGAGCTAGGAAAATCTGTGCTCGTCTTTGCACTGGACTGGGTGACCAATAAGGCTGTGGTTGCTGGTCCACCAGGAGAAAGAGTCAGACTTGGAATAGTCATACTGGCATCTGTCTCAGAACTAGGGACCTGGGAGGTCACCATATCTGGCACATCAGGGGAGATGGTTGGAGTTGAAACAACTGAACTGGCTTCTGCCCCAAGACTCGTGGCTATCGAGTGTGTGGTGTCTGGTTCACTTTTGGAAAAATCCGGAGGTGTTGTGGGGACAGTTGGGCTGGACTCTGCAGAATGGGTGACCAGTGAGACTGTTGTATCTGGCTTATGTGCGGAATCAGTCTGAGTTGGAACAGCTGAATGGGCTTCTGTCCCAGAAAGGGTGACCCACGAGGCTGTGGTCTCCAGTTGGCCCAGAGAAACAGTCAGAGTTGTAAAACTTGTACTGGCTTCTGCCCCAGTACCGGTGACCAGTGAGATTTCCACCCCTGATACACCAGGGGAGACAGTCGGAGCTGGAATGGATGAAACTGTCTGTGCCCCAGAACTGGTAGCTATTGAATGTGTGGTATCTGATGCACTATGGGGAGAACTGGGGGTTGATTTGGGAATAGTTGGGCTGGTCTCTGCAGGATGGGCGACCAGTGAGACTGCTGTATCCGGCTCCCCAGGGGAAATAGGCAGAGTTGGAACAGATGAACTGGCTTCTTTCTCAGAATGGGTGGCCCCTAAGGCTGTGGTCTCCAGTTCATGCAGCGAATCAGTCAGAGTTGAGAAAGCTGTATTGGTTTCTGCCTCAGAACTGGTGGTCAATAAAGTCACCAGTCCTGGCATACCAGGTGAGATAGTTGTAGCTGAAGATGAACTGATTTCTGCCCCTGGAGTGGTGGCTGTTGAGAATGAGAAATCTGATTCACCATGTGGAGTTATTCTGGAAACAGGTGTGCCGGTCTTTGCGGAATGGGTGACCCATAACGCTGTTGTCTCTGAATCATGCAAGGAATCAGTAAGAGTTAGAAAAGCTGCACTGGTCTCTGTCCCAGAACTAGTGGCCAGTGAGGTCCCCACCCCTGATACACCAGACGAGACAGCTGGAGTTGGGATGGAAGAACTGGTCTGTGCTCCGTAATGATTAACCCATGAGACTGTGCTTGCTGGTTCGCCAGGAGAAAGAGTCAGCGGTGAAATAGCCATACTGGCCCCTGTCCCAGAACTAGTAGCCTGTGAAGTCACCATGTCTGGTACACCAGGGGAGATAGGTGTAGTTGGAACAGCTGAACTGGCTTCTGTCTCAAGGCTGGCGGCTGTTGAGGGTGTGCTGTCTGATTCACTATGGGAAACTTCGGGGGTTGTCCAGGGAACTGTTGGGTTGGCCATTGCAGAATGGGTGACCCAGGAGACTGTGGTATCTGATTCATGCAGGGATTCAGTCAGACTTGAAGAGGCTGCATTGGCTTCTATCCCAGAACTAGTGGCCTGTGAGGTCACCCTAGCTGGTACACCAGGGGAGACAGTGACTGTTGGAGAGGCAGAACTAGCTTCTGCCCCAGGAGTGGTGGCCATTGAGAGTGTGGTGTCTAGTTCACTTTGGGAAAAATCTGGCGTTATTCTGGAAACAGGTGTGCTGTTCTCTGTGGAGTGAGCCCATGAGGCTCCTGTATTTGGCTCACCAGGGGAAACCGTCAAAGTTCCAATAGTGGAAATGGCTTCTGTTCCAGCACGGGTGACCTGTGAGGCTGCTGTCTCTACTTCATGTGGGGAATCAGTCAGAGTCGTAAATGCCGTACTGGCCCCTGCCCCAGAACTGGTGACTGGTGAGATTTCCACCCCTATTACACCAGAGGAGACAGTTGGAGGTGGAATGGCTGAACCAGTCTGTGCCTCAGGAGGGGTGACCGATGAGACTGTCGTATCTGGCTCACGAGGAGAAGTAGTCAGAGTTTGACCCACCGGGCTGGTCTCTGCTCCAGAACTAGTATCCAGTGAGGTCACCAGCCCTGGCTCACCAGGGAAGACATATGGAGTGGGAATGGATGAACTGCTCTGTGCCCCAGGATGGGTGACCCCTGAGGCAGAGGTCTCTGGTTCATCTTGGGAATCAGTTAGAGTTGAAATGACCATACTTGTCTCTGTCCCAGGACTTGTTACCAGTGAGGTCACCACTTCTGATACACCAGGGAGGACAGTCAGAGTTGGAACAGCTGAACGGACCTCTTCTCTAGAACTGGTAGCTGTTGGGGGTGTGCTATATGACTCAGCTGAGCTGGTTTCTGCAGGATGAGGGACCCACAAGGTTGTGGTCTCTGGATCACCAAAGGGAACAGTCAGAGTTGGGACAGCTGGACTGTTCTTTGCCCCAGAACTAGGGACCAGTGAGGGTGTGGGTTCTGACCCTCTACTGAAAACAGATGAGGTTGTCCTGGGAAGCTCTGTGCTAGCTTCTGCTCCAGGTCTGGTGGCCAATGATGCTGTCATCTCTAGAACACCAGGGGAAACATCTGGGGTTGTAACGAGGGTTCCTCTTGTGCTTGTGCTGGCCATTTTATCTGATGTGCTGAGGAGAGTCAGCATTCTGGAAGTGGGAGTAGAGACTGTGGTGGTCAAAGCTGCTGTAGAGGTGGTCTTCAGAGCTGTGATCTCTGTTCTCTCTGTCCACTCTGCTGGTGGTCCTGTGAATTGAGGGATGGACACACAGTTTGGACAAAATGATTGCCACTTATTGGACTGGCAAGGGCTTAGTTTTTCTCCACATGAGGAAAGGGAGAGAAATGTCTCTGCCTGAGATATACCTGCAATGCTTCTAGAAGGGGAAAGGAATTGTCGTTGATATTCCCACACCTTCCCCTTCTCATCTTGTGCAGTAACTCTGTGAATTCTTAACCACTCCCTATTCCCAAATGTTGTCTGGACTCTCCAGCCCCTAAACCTTGCCCTTCTTCAAACCCCAACTCAAATCAACTTTTACAAATCTGTGTCAGAATTCATCACTCCCTTCTCAATATTTCCTTATCCTACTGTCTGAATCTGCACCATAGCACTCCTCATAGTCTGCTTGGTAATAGCTATCAACAGCAACTTCTTTCAAGGCACATCTCTAAAGGCAAAGGAAACAAAAGCAAAAATGAACTTTTGGGACTTCATCAAGATGAAAAGCTTCTGCACAGCAAAGGAAAGAGTCAACAAAACAAAGAGGCAACCCACGGAATGGGAGAAGATATTTGCAAATGACACACAAAGGAATGATATCCAAGATCTATAAAGAACTTCTTAAACTCAATGCCGAAAAAACAGATAATCATGTTTAAAAAAATGGGCAGAAGACATGAACAGACACTTCTCCAAAGAAGACATACAAATGGCCAACGGACCCATGAAAAAATGTTCATCATCACTAGCTATCAGGGAAAATCAAATCAAAACCACATTGAGATACCATCTTACACCAGTCAGAATGGCCAAAATCAACAGGACAGGAAACAAGTGTTGGAGAAGATGTGGAGAAAGGGGAACCCTCTTTCACTGTTGGTGGGAATGCAAGTTGGTGTGGCCACTTTGGAAAACAGTGTGGAGATTCCTCAAAAAATTAAAACTAGAGCTACCCTATGACCCTGCAATTGCACTACTGGGTATTTACCCCAAAGATACAGATGTAGTGAAAAGAAGGGCCATATGCACCCCAATGTTCATAGCAGCAATGTCCACAATCGCCAAACTGAGGAAAGAGCCCAGATGCCATTCAACAGATCAATGAATAAAGATGTGGTCCATATATACAATGGAATATTACTCAGCCATCAGAAAGGATGAATACCCAACTTTTGCATCAACATGGACGGGTCTGGAGGAGATTATGCTGAGTGAAATGAGTCAAGCAGAGAAAGTCAATTATCATATGGTTTCCCTTACTTGTGGAACATAAGGAATAAAATGGAGGACTCTAGGGGAAGGGAAGGAAACGTGAATTGGGGTAAATCGGAAGGGGAGACAAACCATGAGAGACTGTGGACTCTGAGAAACAAGCTGAGGATTATGGAGGGAAGGGGGGACGGGGGATGTGTGAGCCTGGTGGTGGGTATTAAGGAGGGCACATATTGCATGGAGCACTGGGTGTGGTGCATAAACAATGAATCTTGGATCACTGAAAGAAAAAATAGCTAGAAGGCTGCTTGGCATGTAATAGATGCCCAGAAATATTTGTCGAGTCAGTGAGCACGTGAATGAACGGATTCAGGGACGGATGTATGCAGAGACAGTTCTTCCCTGGCTTGACAGAGATCACGGTCATTGTGCTTAAGAGCTCGGGCCCTGGAAGAACGTAGTCCTGCACTTAGATTTTGGCTTCTACACGAACCGGATGGAGGTGTTACCAAACCTTGCTAGATCTCCATGTTTTCATCTGTGAAGTAGGTGTCAAAGCACAGTGGCCATCTCAGAATGCTGATAAAAATGCACCAAGCCCAGTGTCTCCCGGCTCACAATACTACCACTGCTATTTCTACTACAGCCCACTGTCACGACCATTCCTGCTGTCACAGTCACGACCTAGCATTTCGGCTCTTGCTACTATTACTGATGCTGTGACCACTACTGTCGCCAGTACCTACCATTACTGCTGTTACTCGTATTACCACCCATTACCATTGTTGCTGCTACTCTTACTACTGCTACGTTTACCTACTGTTACTGGAGTTATTACTATTGTTCCTATAACTAGGACCTTTCCTATTTCCACTACAAAGTAAGTGCTTGCTGAGTTGGATTTGCCAGGATCCATGCTAGACCAGTACTGAAGCTGGCCAGGGTGGCTGGAATTCAGACTCTGAAGACGAGTAAAGTTGCATTGGCTGAGACAGCAGCTACTAACTGGGGCTTCAAGACATGGTAAAGAAAACAAATTACCCTTTAAAATATATTTTAAAAAATGGTCCCCAGGAAGGAAGGACAAGCAGCAGGAGGCTTCTCTATAAAGACCACAGAGCCCACTGGCACCTGATTCAGGGATAAAATAAAGGGGATTAAGACTCGGATGGGGGAGCCATGGCCCTCATTTGCTAAGACTATCCCAAACCCCTTCTGAGAGTGGACATGTTGAAATGCTTTATATGTATTTGGCAGTGAGGAGGGGCAGGGGGCCGTGGAGCGGGAGGGACATTTACAAGCACCTAGCATGCTTTACCTCTTCGATCCTCACCAGAACACTGAATGTACATCGTCTTATTCTTGTGGTTTCATAGAAGAGAAAGATGGAAACTCGGAGATCTTCACCTGCCAAGGTCACACGCTACTGACTGCTAGTGTGGGAATGTGAACATCAGTCTGTCTAACACTAAACCAATGCCCTCCAGCACTGTAGTATATCATTCCCTAACTGAATTTCAGGATTTGGATGGGAGCAGGATGAAAAGAGAATGCTGGAAGGAGAAAATATCCATCTGGGGAGAAGGTTAAACAAGGTTCTCAACCTGGGGTGATTTTGCTCCCAGCACATACTTAGAAATGTCGGGAGACGTTTTTGTTCATCGCAACTGTGTGCATGTGTAGGATGCTACTAGAATCGAGTGAGTAGAGGCCAAGGATGCTGCTAACCATCCTACAGGACACAGAACAGCTCATAAGTAATTATTTGCCTGATAGGGCTGCATCTGAGAAACCCTGATCTATGTTGAAAGGAGTCAATGAATATTGTTAGCTATTCCTCATAAGCTGTGCCATCTAAACACTGGTCACCACCTGAAACCCAGGGATTCATTTCCCGGTGAACTGATGTAGCCAATCCTGCCAATGCTCTACTTATATCCCGTATTATGGCCCCAGTGGGGTCCTGATGTAGCCCCTGTGACTCCACACCTAAGGGCTATGGCAGGGGAAGGGGGTAGGCCGGAAGTGTTAAGTGTTATTACCCCCAGGATCAACGTCCTACACCCAAGGATAGGAGAGAGTTGGATAACAAATGCCCCAGCTACTTCATCCTCAGATAGGACAACACTAAAAGATTTTATTTATTTGAGAGAGAGCACAGAGGGAGAGGGAGAGGGAGAAGCAGACTCCCCACTGAGCAGAGAGCCCAGTGCAAGCCTCGATCTCAGGACCCTGAGATGGTGATCTGAGCCGAAGGCAGATGCTTAACCAACTGAGCCACCCAGGGGCCCAGCACTGACGTGTTCTGTGCTGTCTCCCAGAGCTTCCCAGTGGGACGGACGCTGTTGCCCATAGCTGTGGCCTGCTCATGGATAAAATCTCCATTGACTTCCTTTCCTTTCCTTCTCCAGTGCTTCCTGGGATCACCCCCCACCTGACACAAACCCTTTGCCCCATATCCTTAACTCCAGTCTGCTTCTGGGGGATCGAACCAAAGATGGCTGGGTCACAGGATACGACTAATCACCTGATTGTGGGGTAGGGGTAACTCTGTCTAAAGCCTGCGACTTGCAGAAAGCTTCCAAAATGTATAACAGTTTGGGCTCCAAAAATCTTGGGACTCAATCAATCCCAAGGGTATGGGGAGCTTTCCTTTTAACCACACAGTGAGGAGAACCCCTTGCTACATACACCTGCACCTCTTAAACTCTCAGGCAGAACAATCACACTGAGAAATGTTAGCAGATGCCTTTTAGAGAGAAAGATTATTGCAGTCAAGTAATTGTGTAAAACTCTAGGCTGAATAAAGCTAAACGAATTTCTTTATAGTAGGATTTCTCAGTCTTTAATATGCTTATGCATGTTATGATTCTTTAGGAAGGAGCAACATGTTTGCCAAGCCTATTTATTTATTAATTTATTTGCCTCAAAATTCTTTGTCCTCTTGTTAAGCACATCCAAGCATTACTAAGCCTTAGGAGGTTTCCTGGATGCTGTTTTCAGCCCGTGTCTCCAGTATCATTTCCTACCACCCCATCCTTCTACCTCATCCTTAAGCAAAGTTGAGTTATTTGCATCTCCCAAATATTTCCAGTTTCACCCGTCTTTGTGCCTTTGCGTGTGGCTGTCCTCTCTATCCAAAATGTCTTCATCAACTCCTTTTGTCTTTCTGGTAAATCCCTTGTCATTCTTCCAAATATCATCTTCCTCATTAAGCCTTCCTTCTATAGTTAAATACATCTTCATTGCATATGTTTAAAGTTGCATCATAGTTATTCTGTTCCTTTGTTGCTTCCCTGCTGGTCTGAGAGCTTCATGGATACAGTGTCCAAGTATTTTCATCTGCACATCCTGGGCTTATAGTAGTCTCGAACACAGAGAAAGCGATTAATAAGCATTTTCAGAGTTAAGTTAAACTGGGTCATATTTGTGGAACTGACATATCCAACCTTGAACTGAACTCACTCTGCATGTTATGAGGAAAAGAAAAGTGGTAACATCCACTTGGTAACCACTGGACAAAGATCCAGCTAAGACAGGAAACCCATGGCCACCCCATGTGATTCTTCCTCTACAGAAACAAACATTTTCTCTCTCTGGAAGAGGAAGTAAGGCCTCAAGTGAGATTACTGGGAAGTAAGCAAAGTTGAACCTACCTCTAGGACTAGCAGATGATGTGGGTGCCACAGGGACATGGACTGGTCCCGTGGCTCCTCCATGGGCTGCCTCATTGGGCATCTTCGTGATGCACTCCATGATGCCATCAGTCCCTGCAGGGGAGGGGGGAAAAGAAACCTGGGTTAATTCATCTCACCCAGAAGGAGAGCACTGTCTAAGTGGATCCACTTAATTGACTATACAACTCAATTCTTTTCAAATCCGTCTGTATGGACTTGAGCCAGGGCTCTGTGCCACAAATGGCCCCCGTGTCCATTGACCCACTGTTCGTCTTTCCTTCCATCCATCCCTATATCTACCCATCCATCCTTCCTTCTCTCATCCTTTCTCTACATCCATCCTCCCTTCTACACATTTATTCCCTCTTCTTTCATTTATCTGTCTTTCCATTCTTTCTTTTATCCCATCCAACTGCTCTTCTACCTTCTCACCCTCCGACTTATCACTTGCTTACTGAACACCCATGACTCAACTACTGAGCCACATTTTAAGACATGGATCAGTATCTATCAATGTGTCTAATTTTATTGGGAATTGAGAGGCAACCAAGTCATCTTCCTATAGATACTGACCAGCAAAGGAGGGGTTAAACTAGTTAGAGGACGTTTCTGCACTTGTCTCCCAAACAAAAGATGGGGGAAAATTCAACTTTTCAGAGGAATGGAATCCCCAAGAGCTTCCCTTCCTTGTCTGTGGATCTCTTGGAGGTGATGTGCCTCCTCCTAGGCCCCTAGCCCTTCCCACATCCCATAGGTACTTTGTTCCATCATTTTTCTTTGCTCACCTTTTTCTTTCACTTCTCCCTTGCTTTTCACTCTGTCCTATATAAAAATACATTCAGTTCAAAGAGGGGTATCTCCCCTGGGTCTATGTGTAACTAGGCTGTAGTTTTAGTTCTTTGCAACGTACACTTCCTCCCTTCCTGAGGGCCCACCTGTTGTCAAAGGACTCATCCCACTTCAGTTTGACTATTTGTATCATTTGACAGAATTGACCATTTTCCTTCCTAAAACTCTCCCTTCCTATAGCTCCTGTGATGTCAGAATCTCTTGCTTTTTCTCTTTCCTCTCTGACCACTCCTACTTAGCTGAATAACTAAGAGCATAGATTTCTAGTGCCATGTAGTCTGAATTCTTACCACTTATTAGCTCTATGATCTTGAGTAAATTACTTAACCCTCTGTGTCTCAGTTTACTAATCTATAAAATGGGCTTATAATCATCCTTCAAATTGTATTTCAATGAGGATTAAATAACTTAATAGAACAGGCTTGACAGAGAATAAGTACCCTAGAAAAAGTCTGTTGACATTAGCATTATCACTGGCATAATCGTATTAATGTTAAAACATCTATCATGGTATATATATACAATGGAATACTATGCAGCCATCAAAAGAAACAAAATCTTGCCATTTGCAATGATGTGGATGGAACTAGAAGGTATTATGCTGAGCGAAATAAGTCAATCAGAGAAAGACAATTATCATCTCTCTCTGATATGAGGAACTTGAGGGGCAGGGTGGGAGGTCGTGGGGGGTAGGGAGGGAAAAATAATGAAACGAGATGGGATGGGGAAGGAGACAAACCATAAGAGACTCCTAATCTCACAAAACAAACTGAGGGTTACTGGGGGGTGGGAGGGTAGGGATAGGGTGGATGGGTTATGGACATTGGGGAGGGTTTGTGCTTTGGTGAGTGCTGTGAAAGATGTAAGCCTGATGATTCACAGACCTGTACCCTTGGAGCAAATAAAAAAAAACATCTATCATGGTACTGGAGACATCTACTTGCTTATTTATCTTTGTTTCCCCAGTGCCTAGTCCAATGCCTAGAACTGAGGATAGATAACAGGTGTTCGCTAAAAGAATTTCTGTGCAATAATAAACGCCTAATTAACTCCTTTATGCCTCTCTAGGAAAAGAGGTATTTCCTATGAGCCACTAATAATGGGAGTATAGGAGCTGTGGGACCTTACTTGTCAACTGTGTTGATTGTGAAGGAAGTTGAGAGGCACTCGTCACTGTTCCCACGTGACTATGCTCTGTCATTCTGGTGTCCATAATGGATGGTAAAGATGTCCTGACTGGCTCAGCCCAAGTCTCCAAAGTACTGACCACAAGCAAGGGTCCTCCAGAAGTGCTCTTCTCTGCCCCAGCGTTGGTGCCCACCATATGCTGGGTAACGAGTGAGGAAGTGATACCATGGGGGGCTGGGCTGGTTGAAGAGTAAGCAGTAGTGAAGGTCGAAGAGGGCAATGGTATTGACGCTGATGAAGGCGGGCTCTCCCCAATGGTGGACGGAGCATCTCCAGGGCCTGGTTCTGTCCTCAAATATGGACTCACTGAGAAGGTGGCTGAGCCGGCTGCTGGAGCTCCAGACGAGGCTGCAGACAAAAAGGGTACCACTGGGTCAGCTGAAATGGTCTCCGCTGAGGGCAGCATTACCGTACTCAAGTGTGGAGTCCTTTCTGGTACAGACACGGAAAGCTTGGGTTCTGGGAAGGAGGTTAAGCCTGCAGACCCTGCAAAAGAGAGAAGCATGCGAGTGAGAGAGAGATTTCCGCTGAAATTGCAGCACACTGCCAAGACAAAGGCTGACACTCACGTTTTCAGAGAAGAGGTGATATCGGTCTTGGAATATTTCAAAACATGAGTGGACAGAGGAGATGAAGGTATGCTTGTGGGAGGGGCGGAACAAAAGGCCAGGGATGTGAATGTTTCCTATGGTCCAGAAGAGAGATGGGAAAGTGGCACTGTCTCAATGTCCCAGGGTCAAAGACAGGCACTGAAGTGAAAATAGTGGTCACCTCCATGGAACAGTCAGTATCCATTGGATAAGAGGCTCTGCATGGGTCACAGAGAACGGGGACAGAGGAAGGTGCCTCATACGTACAAGAGCTATTCTGTGCATTACTTACAAGTAGGAGAAAAAAAATTCCCACTCTTTTTATCTGCACTAACATCAAAGGAGGCCACCGTTTCAATGCAGGTGCTCTTGACAACTAGAGGAAAAATGATTATTGTTTCAAAGACTGTAACTAAGAAAAAAACTGAGTTTACGGGGACAGAAATGAGAAGTGAGGTCACAGGAATGGGAAAGACATTTAATAACATATACTGAGAAGGAATCTAAAGAGAGTAAGTTTGTGCAAGACATAACTGCCCAAAAAATGAAGGGCAAAGTTCGCAGAAAGAAAAAAAACTTGCACATGTTAACTCTTTGCAAACATTTATGATGCAAGTGATCATGACTCCTGTGATAAACCTAATGACTCTACTCAGGACACTGGTTAATGTACCCAAGATGAGAATATTCTATGACACAACCCAAAGAATACCTTTTGGGGTAATGACGTTGATTGTCCCAGGTTCGACACCCAGGGAAGAGGTAGAGAGTCTAGTGTTGATTCCCGTGGGGCTATCTGGTGACATCGTGGACTGAGCAGGGCCAGGGATGGATGTCCTGCTGGAGGAGATGACGTCGGTCCTGGAAGCCACCTTGGAAGTATCAGTGACCACTATAGAAGGGACAGTGATTTTCTCTGATGCCATGATGGTGTGCTGGGAGGTGCTGGTGTCCTGTGATTCTGGGCCAACGGATGATGTTGAGTGTGTCTCAAACTCTGTGGTTTCAGAAAGGCCAGCCATTGGTGTGGAAAATGAGGTATCCACTCTGAGGGAAGAGGTGACAACTGGAGGGGTGCCTTTGGGTGTCTCTGAGCCTGCTGGGGCAGAGGACACGGATCCCTGTGCAGACGTGATGGTGCCCACGTTTGTCACTGCTGTGTTCCCGGAAATGTGGAGTCCCTCTGCAGTGGTAGAAGCTTCTGAAATTCCCCGGGTCTCAGCTGAGGTGCTGCTCAAACCTGAAGATGGACTTGTCACAGGTCCCAGGCTTGAGCTCCATGTGCCGCTGGTACCCACCGTGCCAGGCATGGCAGGTGAGGTGGCAGGGACAGGTGGAGAAGGGTCCCTGGCTTGTGATGTGGGTAAATATAGAGAAAGAAATGTCGTGGCACGTGAGGGCAACATTTTGGAAGGAGATGTGGGGTCTTGATCAGAGGAAGGGCTAGCCTGGGACACATGCTCAGAACTGGTGTCCACACTAATGGTCACGACTGGGTGTGTAAAACCCTGAGTTCCAGCCGAGTGACTCTTGGCCCAGGAGGCAGTGGCTGAGGCATCCGGGGTACCTGTGCCTGGTGATGTAGCCCCAAGGAGAACTGTTTCAGTGGCCAAGCTTAGAGCTGTGGACTCGGTCACGTCGGAGGAGGAAGAGAACCTGATGTTGATTCCTGTGGGGGTGTTTGGTGACATCGTGGACTGAGCAGTGCCAGGGATGGATGTCCTGCTGGAGGAGATGCTGTCTGTCCTGGAGGCCTCCACGGTAGTATCAGTGACCACTGTAGAAGGGACAGTGATTTTCTCTGATGCCACAATGGTGTGCCAGGGGGTGTTCGTGTCCCGTGGTTCCGGGACAAGGGATGACTTCGAGTGTGTCTCAAATTCTGTGGTTTCAGAAAGTCCAGCCCCTTGTGTGGAAAACAAGGCATCCCCACTGAGCAAAGATGTGACTGGAGTTGTGTCTTTGGGTGTCTCTGTACCCGCTGGGGCAGATGGCTGGGATTCCTTTGCAGACGTGGTGATCCCCACATTGGTCACTGCTGTGTTCCCGGAGCTCTGGAGTCCCTCTGTAGCAGTAGAGTCTTCGGAGATTACCGAGGTGTCACCTGAGGTGCTGCTCAAATCTGAAGGTGGACTTGTCACAGGTCCCAGGCTTGTGCTCCATGTGCCGGTGGTCCCCAGTGTGCCAGGGCTGCCAGGTGATGTGGCAGGGATGGGTGGAGAAAGGGCCCTGGCTTGTGATGTGGGGGAAACTAGAGGTGGTGACATCAGGGCATGCGAGGTCACAATATTGGAAGGAGATGTCGTGTCCTGGTCAGAGGAAGGACTTGTCCATGACACATCCTCAGAACCTGTGTCCACGCTAATGGTCTTGACTGGGCGAGTAAAACCCTGAGTCCCAGCTGAGTGACTCTCGGCCCAGGAGGCCGTGGATGATGCATCCGAGGTTCCTGTCCCCAGTGATGTAGCCCCAGGGAGAACTGTTTCAGTGCCCGTGGTTAGAGCTGTGGACTCGGTCACATTGGGGGAGGTAGAGAGTCTGGTGTTGATTCCCGTGGGGATGTCTGGTGATACTGTGGACTGAGCAGGCCCAGGGATGGGTGTCCTGCTGGAGGAGATGACGGTGGTCCTGGAGGCCTCCGCGGTAGTATCAGTGACCACTGTAGAAGGGACAGTGATTTTCTCTGACGCCACAACAGTGTACCAGGTGGTACTGGTGACCCATGGTTCCAGACCAAAGGATGACGTTGACTGTGTTTTAAACTCTGTGGTTTCAGAAAGGCCAACCCCTGGTGTGGAAAAGGAGGCATCCCCACGGAGCGAAGAGGTGACGACTGGAGTTGTGTCTTTGGGTGTCTCTGAACTCATTGGGGAGGAAGACTGAGATTCCTGTGCAGACGTGATGGTGCCCACATTGGTCGCTGCTGTGTTCCCGGAAAGGTGGAGTCCCTCTGTAGTCGTAGAAGCTTCTGAAATTACCCAGGTCTCAGCTGAGGTGCTCCTCAAAACTGAGGGCGGACTTGTCACAGGTCCCAGGCTTGTGCTCCATGTGCTGCTGCTCCTCGGCATGCCAAGCGTGGCAGGTGAGGTGGCCGGGACAGGTGGAGAAGGGTCCCTGGCTTGTGATGTGGGGGAAACTAGAGAAGGTGATGTCGTGGCACGTGAGGCTGCAATATTGGAAGGAGATGTGGTGTCTTGATCAGAGGAAGGGCTTGTCTGTGACACATCTAAAGAACCTGTGTTCATGCTAGTGGTCACGACTGGGTGTGTAAATCCCTGACTCCCAGCTGAGTTACTCTCGGCCCAGGAGGCCATGGCTGTTGCATCTGGGGTACCTGTGCCCGGTGATGTAGCCCCAGGGAGAACTGTTTCGGTGGCCATGCTGAGAGCTGTAGACTTGGTCACGTTGGGGGAGGTAGAGAGTCTGGTGTTGAATCCCGTGAGGATATGTGGTGACATTGTGGACTGAGCAGGGCCAGAGATGGATGTCTTGGAGGAGATGACGTCAGTCCCGGAGGCCTCTGCAGTAATATCGGTGGCCACTATAGAGGGGACAGTGTTTTTCTCTGACGCCATGATGGTGTGCTGGGTGGTGCTGGTGTCCTGTGGTTCTGGGCCAAGGGATGACGTTGACTGCATCTCAAACTCTGTGGTTTCTGAAAGGCCAGTCCCCAGTGTGGAAAATGAGGCTTCCACATTGAGCAAAGAGGTGACAGGTGAAGTGGTTCCTTTGGGTGTCTCTGAGCCCACTGGGGCAGAGGATGGGGACTCCTGCATAGACATGGTGGTCCCCACGTTGGTCCCTGCTTTGGTCCCAGAAAGGTGGAGTCCCTCTGTAGTGGTAGAGCCTTCTGAAATTCTCCGGGTCTCAGCTGAAGTGCGGCTCAATTCTGAAGGTAGACTTGACATAGGTCCTAAGCTTCTGCTCCATGTGCCTGTGGTCCCCAGAGTGCCAGGCATACCTGGTGAGGTGGCAGGGCCAGCTGGAGAAAGATCCCTGGGTTGTGATGTGGGGGAAACTAGAAAAGGTGATGTCATGGCACGTGAGGGCACCATATTGGTTGGAGATGTGGTGTCTTGGTCAGAGGAAGGACTTGTCCATGACATATCCTCAGAACCTGTGTCCACGCTAATGGTCACAACTGGGTGTGTAAAACCCTGAGTCACAGCCAAGTGACTGTCAGTCCAGGAGGCCATGGCTGATGCATCTGGGGTACCTGTGCCTGGTGATGTAGCCCCAGGGAGGACTGTTTCAGTGGCCATGCTTAAAGTTATGGACTCGGTCATGATGGGGGAGGTAGAGAGTCTGGTGTTGATTCCCATGAGGCTATGTGGTGACGTCATGGACTGAGAAGGGCCATGGACAGATGACTTGGAGGAGATGACCTCGGTCCTGGAGGCCTCTGTGGTAGTATCGGTGACCACGAGAGATGGGACAGTGATTTTCTCTGATGCCATGACGGTGTGCCAGGAGGTGCTGGTATCCTGTGGTTCCGGGCCAAGGGACGACATTGACTGTGTCTCAAACTCTGGAGTTTCAGAAAGGCCAGCCCCCAGTGTGGAAAAGGAGGCATCCTCACTGAGCGAAGATGTGATGGATGGAGTTGTGCCTTTGGGTGTCTCTGAGCCCACTGGGGAAGAAGACAGAGATTCCTGTGCAGACGTGGAGATCCCCGCTTTGGTCACTGCTGTGTTCCTGGAAAGGTGGAGTCCCTCTGTAGATGTAGAAGCTTCTGAAATTCCCTGGGTCTCAGCTGAGGTGCTGCTCAAATCTGAGGTAGGACTTGTCCCAAGTCCCAAGCTTGTGCTCCATGTGCCTGTGGTCCCCAACGTGCTAGGCATAGCAGGTGAGGTGGCAGGGATAGGAGAATGTCTCCTGGCTTGTGATGTGGAGGAAGCTAGAGAAGGTGACGTCGTGGCACGTGAGGCCACCATCTTGGAAGGAGATGTAGTGTCATGGTCAGAGGAAGGGCTTGTCTGGGACACATGCTCAGAACTGGTGTCCACGCTAATGGTCACAACTGGGCGAGTAAAACCCTGAGTCCCAACCGAGTGACTCTCGGCCCAGGAAGCCGTAGCTGATGCATCCGGGGTACCTGTGCCGGGTGATGTAGCCCCAGGGAGAATTGTTTCAGTGGCCATGCTTAGAGCTGTGGGTTCGGTCACGTTGGGGTAGGCAGGGAGTCTGGTGCTGATTCCCGTGAGGATATCTGGTGACATCGTGGACTGAGCAGCGCCAGGGGTGGATGTCCTGCTGGAGGAGATGACATCGGTCCTGGAGGCCTCCATGGTAGTATCAGTGACCACTGTAGAAGGGACAGTTTTTTTCTCTGATGCCACGACAGTGTGCCAGGAGGTGCTGGTGTCCTGTGGTTCAGAGCCAAGGGATGACATTGACTGTGTCTCAATCTCTGTGGTTTCTGAAAGGCCAGCCCCCAGTGTGGAAAACGAGGCATCCCCACTGAGCAAAGATGTGACGGCTGGAGTTGTGCTTTTGGGTGTCTCTGAGCCCCCTGGGGAAGAGGACTGAGATTCCTGTGAAGACGTGGTGGTCCCCACATTGGTCACTGCTGTGTTTCTGGAAACGTAAAGACCTTCTGTAGAAGTAGAAGCTTCTGAGATTACCCGGATGTCACCTGAGGTGCTGCTCAAATCTGAGGGCCGACTTGTCACAGGTCCCAAGTTTATGTTCCTTATGCCAGTGGTCCCCAGCGTGCCAGGTATACCTGGGGAGGTGGCAGGGACAGGAGGAGAAGGGTCCCTGGCTTGTGATGTGGGGGATTCTAGAGAAGTTGACATCGTGGCATTCAAGGGCACCATTTTGGATGGAGATGTGGTGTCTTGGTCAGAGGAAGGGCTTGTCTGTGACACATCCTCAGAACCTGTGTCCATGCTAATGGTCATGACTGGGCTTGTCAAACCCTGAGTTCCAACTGAGTGACTCTCGCCCCAGGAGGCCATAGCTGATGCATTCGGGGTACCTGTGCCTGGTGATGTAGCCCCAGGGAGAACTGTTTCAGTGGTCATGCTTAGAGCTGTGGACTTGGTTATGACGTGGGAGATAGAGTTGATTCCCGTGGGGATGTCTGGAGACATCATGGCCTGAGCAGGGCCAGGGATTGATGTCCTGCCGGAGGAGATGCCATCGGTCCTGGAGGCCTCCACAGTAGTATAAGTGACCATTACAGAAGGGACAGTGATTTTCTCTGATGCCACGACAGTGTGCCAGGAGATGCTGGTGTCCCATGGTTCTGGTTCAAGGGATGACTTTGAGTGTGTCTCAAATTCTGTGGTTTCAGAAAGGCCAGCCCCCAGTGTGGAAAATGAGGCATCCACACTTAGCAAAGAGGTGACAACTGAAGCGGTTCCTGTGGGTGCCTCTGAGCCCACTGGAGCAGAAGACTGAGACTTCTGTTCAGATGTGGTGGTCCCCATGTTGGTCACTACTGTGTTCCTGGAAAGGTGGAGTCCCTCTGCAGTGGTAGAAGCTTCTGAAATTACCTGGTTCTCAGCTGAGGTATGGCTCAAATTTGACAGCGGACTTGTCACAAGTTCCTGGCTTGTGCTCCATGTGCCGGTTTGTCCCAGAATGTCAGGTGTACCAGGTGAGGGGGCAGGGACAAGTGGAGAAAGGTCCCCAGCTTGTGAAGAGGGGGATTCTAGAGAAGGTGACATCACGGCATGCGAGGCCACCATTTTGGAAGGAGATGTGGTGTCTTGGTCAGAAGAAGGGCTTGTGCGTGACACATCATCCGAATCTGTGTCCACGGTAGTGGTAACAACGGGACGTGTAAAACCCTGAGTCTGAGTCAAGTGACTCTCAGCTCCGGAGGCCATGGCAGATCCATCCAGGGCTCCTGTACTCAGTGATGTAGCTCCAGAGAGAACTGTTTTGGTGTCCATGCTTAGATTTGTGGTCTGGGTTATGTTGGGGGAGGTAGAAAGTCTGGTGTTGTGTCCTGTGGGGATGTCTGGTAACATCGTGGACTGAGCAGGGCCAGGGATGGATGTCTTGCTGGAGGAGATGCCGTCTGTCCTGGAGGCCTCCGTGGTAGTATCAGTGACCACTATAGATGGGTCAGTGATTTTCTCTGATGCTACGATGGTGTGCCAGGAGGTGCTGGTGTCCCATGGTTCCGGGCCAAGAGATGACATTGACTGTGTCTCAAACTTTGTGGTTTCAGACAGGCCCGCACCCAATGTGGAAAAGGAGGCATCCGCACTGAGTGAAGAGGTGACAGGTGAAGTGGTTCCTTTGGGTGTCTCTGAACCCGCTGGGCCAGACGATCCAGAATCCTGTGTAGATGTGATGGACTCCACGTTGGTCACTGTTGTGTTCCTTGAAAAGTGGAGCCCCTCTGTAGTAGAAGATGCTTCGGAGATTACCGAGGTGTCACCTGAGGTGCTGCTCAAACCTGAAGGTGGACTTGTCACAGGTCCCAAGCTTGTGCTCCATGTACTGGTGGTCCCTAGTGTGCCAGGGCTACCAGGTGATGTGGCAGGGACAGGTGGAGAATGGTCCGTGGCTTCTGAAGAGGGGGATTCTAGAGAAGGTGACGTCATGGCAGGTGAGGCCACCCTTTTGGAAGGAGATATGGTATCTTGGTCAGAGGAAGGGCTTGCCCATGACACATCATCCGAATTTGGGTCCACGGTAGTGGTCACGACTGGGCGAGTAAAACCCTGAGTCCCAGCTGAGTGACTCTTGGCCCAGGAGGCCGTGGCTGATGCATCCGGGAATGCTGTGCTAAGTGATGTAGCCCCAGGGAGAACTGTTTTGGTGGGCGTGCTTAGAGCTGTGTTCTCGGTCATGGCGGGGGAGGTTGAGAACCTAGTGTTGATTCCCGTGGGGATGTCTGGTGACATCGTGGACTGAGCAGGGCCAGGGATGGATGTTCTGCTGGAGGAGGTAACATTGGTCCTGGAGGCCTCCACTGTAGTGTCAGTGACCACTGTAGATCGGACAGTGATTTTCTCTGATGCCACGATGGTCAGCCAGGAGGTGCTAGTGTCCCATGGTTCCGGGCCAAGGGATGACATTGACTGTGTCTCAAACTTTGTGGTTTCAGACATGACAGCCCCCGATGTGGAAAAAGAGGCATCCTCACTGAGTGAAGAGGTGACAGGTGAAGTGGCTCCTTTGAGTGTCTCTGAGCCCGCTGGGCCAGAGGATCCAGAATCCTGTGTAGATGTGATGGACCCCACGTTGGTCACTGTTATGTGTCTAGAAAGGTGGACCCCTACTGTAGTAGAAGATTCTTCGGATATTACTGAGGTGTCACCTGAGGTGCTGCTCAAACCTGAAGGTGGATTTGTCACAGGTCCCACGCTCGTGCTCCATCTACTGGTGGTCCCNCAGTGTGCCAGGCATACCTGGTGGGGTGGCAGGGACACGTGGAGAAAGGTCCCTGGCTTGTGATGTGGGGGAAACTTGAGGTGACATCATTGTATGCGAGGACACCATTTTGGATGGAGATGTGGTATCTTGATCGGAGGAAGGACTTGCGCGTGACACATCCTGAGAACCTGTGTCCACATTAATGGTCACGACGGAGCGTGGAAAACTCTGAGTCACAGGCAAGTAACTCTCGGCCCAGGGGGCTGTGGCTGATGAATCC
>LNAC01000277.1:0-12305 GCA_002007465.1 Ailurus styani
CCGCCTCAGAGAAAAGCAGTCCCTCCCATCTCCTGGTCTCCAGCCGCGCTCCGAGCTCACCGGCCTGTGACCGAGTGTCTCTGTCTCTGGCGTGGCCCCGTTCAGAATCTCCAAACCCGGCAGATCCTGCAGCCGCTCCCGCACCGCTGCTCCCGGAGGAGGAAGACTCCTCGGCTCCCGGCTGAGCTTCAGATCACAGCCCAAGGTAACCCCAAGCTGAGAGACACCTCAGCTCAGCTCCGTCTCTCCCGCCGGCTTCTGAGACCTGGGAGCTNTCAGACACCCCTGGTCTTTTTGTGTCCCCGTGGGTCCTGAGACCACACTGTCCCTGCAGGGGCTTCACCCCCCGCTTGGTCTCTGGGGCGACGTCCCTCAGTGGAGCCGACTTCTCACAGTTCCGAGTCTGTGCTCCGCTGCTCGCTCCCTTGCCGGCAGCCGGCCCCTCCCCCCGGGGTCTATCTTCCCGTCCCCGCAGATTCACTTCTCCGCACGTCCTACCTTCCAGAAAGTGGTCGATTTTCTGTTCCTAGAATTGCTGCTCTTCTTCTCTTCGATCTCCGGTAGAATTTGTAGGTGTTCAGAATGGTTTGATAGCTCTCTGGGTGAATTCCTGGGACCTGATGATAATCGGTCTCCTATTCCTCCGCCATCTTGCCGCTCCTCCAAAGACTTCTTTTTAAAATTACCTAATACCATCATCTTTTTAAAAAGTAGAAAGAGGAGCACCTGGGTGGCTCAGTTGGTTAAGTGTTCAGTTCTTGGTTTTGGCTCAGGTCATGATCTCATTTGTCATGAGTTAGAGCCACCTGTCAAGCTCTGCGTGCTCAGAGGGGAGTCTGCTTGAAGGTTCTCTCCCTCTGTCCCTCCCCCAACTTGTGCATTCATGCCCTCTCTCTATATATATAAAGTAAATGCATAAATCTTTTTTAGAAAAATAAAAAGTAGAAAGAAACTAATTTCAGGGAAAAAATGACAGTTCCTTAAATTTGACAAAATTCACCTTATGAAATTCTAACTGCTCTGTCCTTATTTTTTTATTTATTTTGTACTACACTAACAAAGTTCATTACAGTCTGCCCTTGGCCAAAGAATAGCATTTGGAAACCAAGTTCTTGATCAAGCAGCCCTCAACAGTCTACTTATTGGAATGAGCTTGTTCTTTACTTGATGGACTAATACTCCAGAGAGCAATTCCTTTCTTACCATACTACTAAGCCTCTTTCTGATCCCCCAGTTCACATAAGGAATCACCCAGTGTCTCTATAAGTGGATCAATTTCTTCTTTCATATTTTTTAAGAAGCCTCTGGGCCCTTTGAGAGCAATGATTTGCATTCAGTTTAATGTAAGCAAAGTGGCTGCTCAAATATTTCAATGACCAAATGGACAAAGAGTAAGTGGACGAATGAATAAAATCTCAGAATTTTAATGGCTACCTACTAATTGGAACCCCATGCAATGCTTGCCTCATTTGTGCTTGGACTTTCTAGAATATGAATGTACTTTGAAACTGTGACTCTGCATGTTTATTCACAAACTTTCTTTGCTACTGCATCTCCAGTAGCTTTTGACTTTTCTTACTATAGTCAGTCTTGACATTTACTCTCTTGTGGTGATGCCTGCTCTTCTTCTCAAGAAATTCCAAGTATAATCACTAGAAAAACTTACTCTTTCAAGGAAGTCTTGTCACCTTTATCTCAATATAAACAATCATTCTGAAAAGTTTTTTTTATCTGAATTTCCATATATGGAGATTGTGTGAAGATAATTGGAGACTTACAAAGCAAATTATGCCTTATTTCTGAAATCAGTTAGTAAAATTTCATCCTTTTTTTTTTTTGGACCTGGATCAAATTTTGGTCTCAGGAATGGAGTCACAACTCAAATGTAAAAAAATAATAAAAATGTCACAGTTCATTATCAGACTGTACACTAGACTACACATACAGACTACATTGAACTTAGAGAAAACTCTAAAGATGAAGCTCTGCATGTCAGTGAACTCCTGAGTAAGGGAACATATAAAGGAAGGAGAAAGCACCTTAGGATAAGACTCACTATGAAGCCTGGAGATAAACATGGAGGCCATAAGAAAAAATAAGGCTTTCAAGAGCCAAAGTGTGCCCCACATCCCTTCAAAAGTATCTGACTTTTCCCATTCATAGACTAAGCTCTTGGAATTACTAGAGGCATTATCAGGTCTTCTCTTTTGAGAAGCAAGTAGCCAGAAGTAACACGTTATTATAAAAGCATGTATTTAACTTAGTTTCATCTTTAAAATCTGTGACAAAAGTTTTGAATGGTGGCATGAAAGTCTAGGATATGTTTTGAAGAAAATTGAACAAAGAGAAAAAACTAAGAAGTTTTAAATAGGAAACTATATACCTCTACCATTTCATATTTTGGTCTGGTAAATCAAGATATGTGTGTTGGGGGTCTAAATAGCAGTTATGTCTGTGAATGGAGGTTGCACAAAAGACAAATAGGGCTACTTTCTGTGGTGAGTAAAATGCACACAACCAATCTTAAATAGCTTAGGAAGAAGATAGGAAATTATCAATCAACAGAAATATTCTTTTAGGTTATAACTTTAACTTCAATTCATATATTAAAATTTAAGTTATAAGTACCTAAAAACTGTAACGTTAAGGATCATTCCTGCTTGGAATTAGAATAACAAAATGTAGAAATTGTGATGATTACTTGTTTAATGGAAGCAGAGTAAGAGCCACTACAAAGTTTATGCCAATTTTGTACATAATGAGCTCCATCTTGTTAATCTTTTCAAGTTACTTCAGTACACGAGCACGTAGTCATAAAAGTTCAAATAGCACCCTCCACTCAGTCTTTTTATTTTATGCTCCAGTAGTTCAAAGGTTAGAACAAAAGGGAACCAAAACTGAGTCAGCGTCCTTATATGAGCTGCTAAATCCGTAGGCTCTTTATCAGCAGTTGGTTATCTGTGGTACATCCTTTTTAAGTGAGATTCATGAAGGACCTATGAAGCCATAAAGCTGAATAATCATAAATCTGCTACTCACAGTGCTGAGTAGAAGTAAAAAAAGGCACATTTCCTGAAGGCAAGTGCCTGAGTCTTTCATTATTTCATTATTTGTAATTCATTATAAATCTAAGACTTTTTTTTTATATTGAGTACCCTACCCACTGAATTCAAATCCTAGACTTTTCGGAATATACAAATTGATTGACTTGAACTCTTCTAAAATGTGAATTTGAAGTTAGGGAAGTACTATCAGGATACTTTCAGATTACTACTTTAAAGAGGAGCTAATTAAAGTTTCTAAAGGGCAAGTATAAACAACACAAATTTGCAGATGTCTTGAAGCACCCTTTTAAAAAATATTTTATGAAAAGGGAAATATTTGTGCTTTGAATGATTTAATCCACTAGCAGTTGTTACTGACATCAGTTTTGTACATATATTCCTAAATAGACCCACATTCTGTGCCTGTTGGCAAAAGCAAGTCAGCACTTTAAGTATTTTAAGAAATAGATGATTTCCTATAGAAAATTATGCTGTTTTATGTTATAATCTTATTGAACTCTAATTCATTTGCTATAGTTTAATACTAACTTTTATTTCAGCCATCATGTGGTACACATGATTAGCTCCCAGTATAAAATGCCTAGAAACATAAATGTACTTTTACATGCGAACCCCAAATTATTAGAAATTTTTTTAAAGATACTTCTGAAGGTATAAAGATGGAACAAAAATGGGAAAATAAGATCAATAACTGTGCAGACATATAGGATAGCTGTGGGTGTATTGATCTTAATAATATAAGGGACTTGGGTTTTACTTATACAAACACACAAAAAAAAAAGAGCGTGGAAAATGAGAAATTGGAATTGATATCCTTCACATAAATCAAGAACTCTGGAAGAGATATACCTTAAGAAAAAATGTGGACAAGAGAAAAAAATATACACTGGCACAGGGGATAACAGGATGCCTTGTCTGTCTCAGTGTAGGTTTGGGACAGGGGTAAAGAAAGATTTTTATTTAAATTTATAATCACAGACCTGTCCCATTATGAATTTAGGTTTATGTTTACACTATTCATATGTGGCTAAGGAATCCTCAGGTCTTAGTCATTAATGTAAAATGGCCCCAAACTCATTTTAACTATGCAGTACCAGTAAAAGTAAATATAAAATTTCTATACTGGAAAATGTTTTCAGTTCAGGCTGTGAAGAATTCTCATAGGAAAACTTCATGGAAAGGGGATTTGCAATCTAGATTCTAAAACAGATGGGGCAGGTGCCAGATTCTCCAGCTTGGGCCAGCATGATGATGGCACCAAGCATTGAGGCTGTCAGCTTCCAATCCCAAAGTGCAGTAAATCGCAATATTGGAGTGTGGGTCACCCATGAGGAACACTAAGACCGGTATCAGAGGCCCTGGGATGGCAGCGGTTGCCTGGGGGAAGGAAAAAGAGGGGAAAATGGTGACGCCCAGCCAGAGAAGACATTAATTTTAACACCAACTTCTCTGTAGTGGATGAACATATACATGCAATCAATGAGGACTTTGTGGACTTTTTTGATATTTACCCCTGTAATGAATAATAAGAACTAAAGGCTGACCACATGGGAACTATGGCAAAGTTAGAGAAAGTGTACCAGAATAAATTAAATTTAAAGGAAGTTCATCCAATGATCAAGGAAGATGCTACTAGTGTCTCTTCCAGATTGGTATCAGATAAGAACCCCTATTACTTAATCTCCCTTAGTTCATCACTTTCAGACTTGCATTTAGGCAAGTTTTCCTCCCTGTGTCTATCTTTCTCTGAAGAAGAGTTGCCCAACCACAAAAAAGAGTTTCCTGAGGAAAACAGGATGACCTGTGTTAAGGAGCTTATCAACAACATATAAACAAATTTGTTTTTGAAAATTATATTCAATGTAAAAATACTGACTTTTCCAGCTGCTGAAAAAAAAACAAAAAAGAAACCACAAGAATGTGTGCCAAAGATTACAGTACCTGAGCCTTTTCAAAAGATAATCTGTTAGAGAACAGGAGAAAAGGGAGGGAATATAAAATATAAATCAAATATTGAAATGGTACACAAACTGCTAATATAAGTCGTGTTGGATATCTGCAATTGATTATAATTTTATCTTAATTATATCTCAATAAAAAATAATACATGTACACTTTTTTAAAAAAAGATTCACAATGTAAGAAGAAATTCCAAGTTAATCTAATTCCTTCATTCATCTCATTCCCCCCTTTACTGTGAAAGAATCAAGCAAAATGAAGAACAGAGAGGGTCTCTGAAGGAGAAAAATAAAGAAGCTCTTTTGGCTTCACAAAGCCATTTAAATTTATTGCAGGGGAAGAATAGAAGCAAACAGTTTGGGGGGAAACAACTGAGAGACTTTTTTAGGTCTAGAAAGAAAACAAATCAAATTTTATAGAACATTAGGAAGCAGCTGAATGCCTGAACCCTTTTACAGAATCTACCATCTCTGCCTTGTAGGTCAGCTCACAAGCTTTCCTACAAGGAGCCCCAAGCATGCTGAACAGTCTAAAAAGGTTGAAATGTAAACACAAGGTTCAGGTACCAGATTGCTGATTTTGAAGTCCTTCATTATTTTTGGTGGGAAAAAAATCGCTTCGCATTGATAGCAGAAGAAGTATTGACCTTTATGATTTGTTTGAAAAATTTCTTCTGGAAAGCATAAATCAAATATTTTAAATTTTAAAAATAAAAATAAAAACAGATGAGGGAAAAAAAATCCATGATGAAGGAGTCACCAGGTAGAGTAAATAACAATATATTCCTCAATAATGCCAAATGTTAAAACTACTGAAAAGAGACACAAAAGTAAATATATTAAAAATAATCTCACACCAAACAACAACAAAAAAAGGAATTGGAAACCTAAGAGAAGACAAAACTCCATAAAAACGTCAGAGAGCTTTTGAAATAACAAAATTGGATTTCATACATTTTTTAAATATCATTATTATAAATTCAAACTTATGGTTTAAAGGAGCAATAATAATAAGGAAAGCAATGATTTGAAGCTTAATGGGTAAGAATTCTTCATAATTAAAGATAAATTCTCAGATTTAGTAAACAGAGTAAGTCACAAGCAGAATAAATTTTTAGAAGAATCTAACAGGAGATGATTTCTATCAAAAGTGTCAAACACCAAAGACGACAAAAAAAATTTTTTTTAAGTAAGCGGAGTCAAGGAATAACAGTTAGGGTAAAAGAAGACTTCTTCATAACAATAGAACCCAGAACACAAAGGAATACTTGATTCAAATTAACAAAAGAAAATCATTGGCATTCTAGAATTTCACAACCAGCTGGAAAATTATTAAAAAGTAAGGGCAAAAAAACATTTTCCAACAAACAAAATATAGAAGTACCATTTATTAAATGATCTAATTAGGGATGAAGAAAAGTGAACCTGCGAAAAAGATAATGCAAAGTGAAAAGATGAACAAAGAAACTGGCAAAAAAAATATTGGTAAACAGGTGAATAATCCTAAAAAATCGATAAGGCACAATTGCAATATTAATATTGATGAAAATATATGAAATTAGTAAAATACTAACAGGTATATAAAAAATGAAATGAGACTAAAATTAGGGCAAGAAAAACAGAAATGTAAAACAGGGAGTATGACCTATAAGAATGTCACAAGTCTTTGTTTTATTTGGTCAGAGGGAAGAGACTTTGATTAACTGTATACTTTAATTCAACTACATCTTTTAAAATTTTTAAGGGCAACCTGAAAATGAATACAATGTATAACTTCCAAAACAGAAGGGAGGAATGAATAAAGAGAAATTAATCAATCCATATAAAGTCATAAGAGGACAAAGAAATAAAGTGGGATAAATCATAGAATAGATAATAGGAAAAGATTCAAAGAAAGAAATCAAATTATACGTAATTTGACAACCTCTATCTTTTAACCAATGAGTTGAGTCCACCTTTTATTATGACTATTGGTAAACTGAGAGAAACAGCATTATGATATGTGAGACAACCTAAAACATGAAAGCATGGAAACAGTGAAAATAAAAGATAGAAATAATATTTATATAAATACTAAACAAAATAAATATGAACCTCTACTAATATCAGATAAAATAAACTTCAGAAAAAAATATTATTGGGAATAAAAATATTTAGTATATGATGATAGAATAATCCATGAAGAAGACATTGTGCATATATATGCTCCTTATTAACATGACCTGTTAACTTATAAGCAAATATTTACAGAACTTACTGGGAGAAAATATAATCCATTATCACAACAGAATATCTCATATTTTTAAAAACTAGTAGAGATTAATATTAGTATAAAACATTAATAAGGTTTGAGGTGATGAATATGTGATTAATTAATTCCAGTATAGTTAACATTGAGTGTTTTATTAAATTCAGGTTTACAATATAGATGGATGGACGAAGAAGATATGTATAAATATATATGTATATAATGGAATATTACTCAGCCATTAAAAAAAGAATGAAATCTTGACATTTGCGACAAAATAGTTGGAGCTAAAAGGTCTAATACTGAGTGAAATAAGTCAGGGGAAGTGTTCTTAATCATTACTCAGCCCTTCTATTCCTACATACCCTAGAAAGTCTCATATGTGTAGAAAAGTGGGCATGCACAAGAATATTTATTGCAACACTATGTTAGTAGTGAAAATTTTGAAATAACATAAATGTTCACCAACAGGGAAATACACTGTAGTATTTTAATACAATAAAAATAAATGAATAAGAGTTACAGGGGGAGGAGCTAAGATGGCAAAGTAGTAGGAGGGCCCTAGGCTTCCCTAGTCCCTCCAACACAGCTAGATAAATATCAAATCATCCTTAATATCCAGGAAATAGACCCAAAGACTGACAGAACAAGCTGCACAACTAGAGGGAAAGGAGAAGCCACATTATAGAAGGTAGGAGGTACAGGAACAAAAGAGCCTACAGGCACCATTCTCCTCCTCTCCCCCCAACATTCAGCATAATCACAGACATACCTGCTGAGGTTGGCTGACCCGGACACAGGCCCTTTGGTGTACTTTGCTCCAAACCCCATGCTCCTGTGCTCTAGTGTGACTACCCATCTGAGTTACATCCTAGTGTGCCAAGACCCTCTCCCAGAAGAGCAGCACAGGTCCCTAACACACCAAGTCCCTAAATATTGGAGTTTTAAACTCAGCCACAGAAACTTGGCAGGCCAGAAGAGAATAGCATGATATTTTCAACGTGCTGAATGGGAAACTTATGCAGCCAAGAATACTCTATCCAACAAGGCTGTCATTCAAAATAGAAGAAAGATAAAGAGCTTCCCAGACAAACAAAAACTAAAGGAGTTCATGACTACTAAATCAGCCTGAAAGAAATATTAAATGGGGACTATCTGAGTGGGAAAGAAAGCAACAAATACTAGAAAGGAGAAGAGAAAATCTCCAGAAACAATGACAAAACAAGCATTAAAATGGCACTAAATTAATTTCTGTCAATAATTACTCTGAATATAAGTGGATTAAAAGCTAAAAAAAATTGGGTGTCAGAATAGATTAAAAAAAAAAAAGAGGAGGAGGAGCAAGATGGCAGAGGAGTAGGATACCGATTATCATCAGGTCCCAGGAGTTTACCCAGATAGTTACCAAACCAGTCTGAACACCTACAAATTCAATAGAAGATGGAAGACAAGAAGAGCAGCAATTCTAGGAACAGAAAATTGACCACTTTCCAGAGGGTAGGAAGTGCGGAGAAGTGAATCCGAAGCAATGGGAAGATAGACCCCAGGTAGAGGGTCCGGCTCCCAGCAAGTGAGAGCAACACAGCACAAAATCAGAACTTTTAGAAGTCTGCTCCACTGAGGGATGTAGCCACAGAGGATAAGCAGGGGGTGAAGCCCTCGCAGGGACAGTGTGGTCTCAGGACCCACGGGGACACAGAAAGACCAGGGGTGTCTGAGAGTGACAGAGCTCCTAGGTATGAGAGAGTGAAGCTGACTGGAGAGATGGAGGCAAGCTGAGGAGGGATCTCTCAGCTCAGTGTTACCTTAAACCATGATGCAAAGCACAGTCGGGCCACTGCTTTTTAGCAGGGACTCCACAAGTGGCATATCAGGAGAGACCCCCTCCGTCCTCCTCTGGGAGGAGCAGCATGGGAGTGTGCTGCAGGAATCTGCTGGGTTTGGAGATTCTAAATGGGACCATGTGCCAGAGGTCAAAACACTCAGTCACAGGCTGGGTGAGCATGGAGTGCAGCTGGAGACCAGGGAGACGGGTGGGACTGAGAGCTTTTCTCTGAGGATGCACAGATGAGTGGGGTTCCAATCTCTCCACTCCTCTGGGTCAGAGATTGGGAGGCCACCATTTTCATTCCCGTCTTCCAAAGCTGTATTGAAAGCATTCAGGGAACAAAAGCTCCTGAGAGCGAACCCGAGCCAATTACTTATTCTGGCCCCTGGCAAGGGCGGTGCAATTCCGCCTTGGGCAAACACACTTGAGAATCACAGCAACAGGCTCCTGCCCCCAGAAGATCAGCCAGAACATCCAGCCAAGACCAAGTTCAGCAATTACTAAGATTTGTGGAACTCCAGACCTAGGGGAAAGCAACACATAGAATTCATGGCTTTTCCCCCATGATCCTTTAGTCTTTCAAAGTTGAATTCTTTGAATTTTATTTTTTTTCTTACTCTTTTAAGTTTTTTCCTCTTTCCTATTTTAACGTTTTTTAACTTTTATCATATCAATACCTTTTTAAAAAATCTTTTTTGATTTTCATTGTTATAGTCATATTTTATCCCTTTATTGTATTTAACCTTATTTTTTATACATATAGGGTCTGTTCAATTCACCAGGCTAACATAGAAATATAGATAGACATCATAGAGATAGAGATAGAGACAGAGATAGATACAGAAATATATAGATGATATATATATAGATATAGATTTTTCTTCTTCTTTTTTTTTCCCTCTTTCTTCTCCCCCTCAGTTTCAGGTCTCTTCTGATTTGGTTAGTGTATATATAGATGATATATATATAGATATAGATTTTTCTTCTTCTTTTTTTTTCCCTCTTTCTTCTCCCCCTCAGTTTCAGGTCTCTTCTGATTTGGTTAGTGTATATTTTTCTGGGGTCATTGCGACCCTTTAGTATTTTGTTCTCTCATCCATCTATTCTTATCTGGATAAAATGAGAAGGTGGAAAAAATCATTACAAAAAAAAGAATAAGAAGCAGTAACGATGGCTAGGGACCTAATCAATGAGGACATTAGTAATATGTCAGAACTAGAGTTCAGAAATATGATTATCAAGGTGCTAGCTGGACTTGAAAAAAGCATGGAAGATAATAGAGAATCCCTCTCAAGAGAAATAAAAACCCTTTCTGGAGAAATAAAAGAACTAAAATCTAACCAAGTTGAAATCAAGTAAGCTATTAATGAGGTGCAATAAAAAAATGGAAACTCTTACTGCTAGGATAAATGAGGCAGAAGAGAGAATTAGTGATTTAGAAGACCAAATGAAAGAAAATAAAGAAGCTGAGGAAAAGAGAGACAAACAACTACTGGACCATGAGGGGAGAATTTGAGAGATAAGTGGTACCATTAGATGAAACAATATTAGAATAATTGGGGGTCCCAGAAGAAGAAGAAAGAGAGGGGGCAGAAGTTATATTGGAGCAAATTATAGTGCAAAATTTAACTAATTTGGCTAAGGGAACAAGAATCAAAATCCAGGAGGCACAGAGAATCCCCCTCAAAATCAATAAAAATAGGTCCACACCCCATCATCTAATAGTAAAACTTACAAGTCTTAGTGACAAAGAGAAAATCCTGAAAGCAGCTCAGGGCAAGAGGTCTGTAACAAACAATGGTAGAAATAGTAGACTGACAGCAGGCCTATCCACAGAGTCCTGGCAGGCCAGAAAGAACTGGCATGATATATTCAGAGCACAAAACGAGAAAAATATGCAGCCAAGAAGACTATATCCAGCTAGGCTCTGATTGAAAAGAGAAGGAGAGATAAAAACCTTCCAGGACAAAAAAAAACTAAAGGAATTTGTGAACACCAAGTCAGCCCTACAGGAAATATTGAAAGGGGTCCTCTAAGCAAAGAGAGCCTAAAAGAAACATAGACCAGAAAGGAAGAGACAATATTCAGTAACAGGCACCTTACAAGCAATACAATGGCACTAAATTCATATCTCTCAATAGTTACCCTGAATGTAAATGGTCTAAATGCCCCAACCAAAAGACACAGGGCATCAGAATGGATAAAAAAAACAATACCCATCAATTTGCTGTCTACAAGAAACTAATTTTAGACCCAAAGACACCTCCAGATTTAAAGTGAGGGGGTGGAAAACAATTTACCATCCTAATGGACATCAAAAGAAAGCTGGAGTGGCAATCCTTCTATCAGATAAATTAGATTTTAAGCCAAAGGCTATAATAAGAGATGAGGAAGGACATTATATCATACTTAAAGGATCTGCCCAACAAGAAGATCTAACAATTTTTAAATATCTGTGTCCCTAACATGGGAGCAGTCAATTATATAAACCAATTAATAACAAAATCAAAGAAACACATCAACAATAATACAATAATAGTTGGGGACTTTAACACCCCTCTTACTGAAAAGGACAGATCATCTAAGCAAAAGATCAACAAGGAAATAAAGGCTTTAAATGACACCTGGACCAGTTGGACATCACAGATATATTCAGAACATTCCATCCCAAAACAACAGAATACACACTTTTCTCTAGTGCACATGGAACATTCTCCAGAATAGACCACATTCTGGGTCACAAGTCAGGTCTCAACTGGTACCAAAAGATTGGGATCATTCCCTGCATATTTTCAGACCATAATGCTCTAAAACTAGAACTCAATCACAAGAGGAAAGTTGGAAAGAACTCAAATATATGGAGGCTAAAGAATATCCTACTAAAGAATGAATGGGTCAACCAGGAAATTAAGGAAGAATTAAAATAATTCATGGAAACAAATGAAAATGAAAACACAACTGCTCAAAATCTTTGGGGCACAGCAAAAGCAGTCCTGAAAGTAAAGTATATTGCAATACAGTCCTTTCTCAAGAAACAAGAAAGATCTCAAGTACACAACCTCATCCTACACCAAAAAGGAGCAGGAGAAAGAGCAGCAAAGAAAGCCTAAACCCAGCAGGAGAAGAGAAATAATAAAGATCAGAGCAGAAATCAAAGAAATAGAAACCAAAAGAACAGTAGAACAAATCAATGAAACTAGGAGCTG
>LNAC01000277.1:14502-76385 GCA_002007465.1 Ailurus styani
TATATATATATATATATATATATATATATACAATGGAAGACTTCGCAGCCATCAAAAGAAATGGAATCTTGCCATTTGCAATAACGTGGGTGGAACTAGAGGGTATTATACTAAGTGAAATAAGTCAATCAGAGAAAGCCAATTATCATGTGATCTCTCTGATATGAAGAACTTGAGGGGCAGGGTGGGGGGTCGTGGGGGGTACGGAAGGGAAAAAATGAAACAAGATGTGATTGGGAAGGAGACAAACCACAAGACACTCTTAATTTCACAAAACAAACTGAGGGTTACTGGGGGTGGGAGGGTAGGTATAAGGTAGATGGGTTATGGACATTGGGGAGGGTTTGTGCTATTGTGAGTGCTGTGAAAGGTGTAAGCCTGATGATTCACAGACCTGTACACTTCGGGAAAAAAAAACCATCTATATGCTGCCTATAAGAAACTCTTAGACCTAAAGACACCTTCAGATTTAAAGAGAGTGGTTGGACGTCAAAAGAAAGCTGGAATAGAAATACATCAGACAAACTAAATTTTAAAACAAAAACTATAACAAGAGATGAAGAAGGACACTTTATCATAATAAAGGGGTATATTCAACAAGGAATTCTAACAATTGTAAATATTTATGCTCCCAACTTGGGAACATCCAAATACATAAAACAATGACAAACATAAAAGAATTCATTGATAATAATACAATAACAGTAGGGGATTTTAACACCCCACTTGGATCAATTTTCAGATCGTCTAAGCAGAAAATCAACAAGGGAACAATGGTTTTGAATGACACACTGAACCAGATGGACTTAATACATGTATTCAGAACAGTTCATCCTAAAGCAGCAGAATACACGTTCTTTTCAAGTACACCTGGGACATTCTCTAGAATAGATCACATCCTAGGTCACAAATCAAGCCTCAACAATTACAAAAAAGATTGAGGGGATGCCTAGGTGGCTTAGTGGGTTAAGCAGTTGCCTTCGACTCAGGTTATGATCCTAGGGTCCTGGGATTGAGTCCCACATTGGGCTCCTTGCTCAGCAAGGAGCCTGCTCCTCCCTCTGCTTCTACCTGCCACTCTGCCTGCTTGTGCTCTCCCCCCCTCTCTCTTTCTCTCTCTGACAGATAAATAAATAAAATTTTTTTAAAAAGATTGAGATTATACCATGCATATTTTCTGACCACAACACTATGAAACTTGAAGTCAATCACAAGAAAAAAATTGGAAAGCCCACACATACATGGAAGCTAAAGGACATTCTACTAAAGAATAAACAGGTCAACCAAGAAATTAGAAATAAAAAAAAAAGAATGCATGGAAACAAATGACAACAAAAGCACAAGAGTCCAAACCTTTGGGATGCAGCAAAAGTCATAGGGTGGAAGTATATAGCAAAGATACAAAAAAAGCATTTGACAAAATACAGCATCTGTTTTTGATTTTAAAAAAAACTTAACAAAGTAAGGATAGAAGAAATATACCTTAATATCATAAAAGCCATATATGAAAAACCCACAGCTAATATCAACCTCAAAAGGGAAAAACTGAGAGCATTTCCTCTATGGTCAGGAACAAGATAGGCATGTCCATTATTTTTGTGTTTTGGGTTTTGTTTGCTCGCTTGTTTGTTTAAAAGATTTTATTTATTTGAGAGAGTGAGAGATGAGACAGCACACACACAGGGAGAAACAGCCTCCCCCTAAGCAGGGAGCCCGATGAGGGGCTTGGTCCCAGGACCCTGGGATCATCACATGAGCTGAAGTCAGATGTTTAACTAACTAACCCATCCAGGTGCCCCAACATTCTCACCACTGTTATTTAACATAGTACTGGAAGTCTAGCCTTAGCAATCAGGCAACAAAAAGAAATAAAAGGCACCAAATTGTCAAAGAAGAAGTCAATCTTGTACTATTTGCAGATGGCACGATATTCTGTGTAGAAAACTTGAAGACTCCACCAAAAAATTGCTAGAACTGATAGCCAAGTTCAGTAAAGTTGTAGGATACAAAATCAACATAACAGAAATCTGTTGCATTTCTATTTACCAATAAAATTGAAAATGCATATACAGGAAACCCAAGTACATCTGTAATGATTTATTTTTCTTTAAATTTTTTAAAGTACAAAAATAATATGAATTTTTAAAGATTTATTTACTTATTTTAGAACATGCATGCACAAGTGGGGGAGGATCAGAGGAAGAAAATCTCAAGCAGATGCCCTACTAAGCTTGGAGACCCATGTGGGACTCGATCTCATGACCCTAAGATCATGACCTGAGCTGAAACCAAAGGTCAGATGCTTAACTGACTGAGCCAGCCAGGTGCCCCCTAAATTAATATGAACTTAAAACAAATCATGAAGTGAATCCTAATTAAAACCAATCAAATTAGATAACATGGAAAGCATATAATTCACAATTAAGTCAATGTAAGTACTGGACTCCTTGCTCCACTCTGAGATCTTTAGGTTTTTAACAAGCAAGTCATTTAAGTTCTTTGGGATTTACTTTCCTCATCTGTATAGAGAGTTGAACCAGATCATCTTTAAGATTCCTTTACAGCTATAAAATTCATCACAAAGCGCTTTATAGGATTTGCAACAACCAAAACATGAATAGTAATTTGGATTTTAAAGTAGAATTTGAAACTGAAGACAAATTTATACTTGGATGTTCCGTGACTACTTCTACTATTCAATTGTTCAATTGCTCACCCCTGTTTGTGACCAATATTGTGTCAGTGTCTTATCATTCCTTCTTTCCAACCACATTCACCTTGTATTCTAGACTGGTTGTTAACAGAAAATCAATTCTCCTTCTGTCATACCAATTGTTCTCAGCCTGGGAAAATCCATCTTATGCTGTTTTATGAGGAATATTTGGATAATCTCTTTTTGTGAATTTTTTGATTCTTAATTTAATCCCTTCTTAACCTTTAGGTTCTTTTAGTTAAAGAAGTAGAAAATGATTCTGATTGGATTTAAGGGAGTGGAGGCTAGGAGAAAGACAATTATTGGAAAAAGTCTTGAGTATCTCTTAGAAGCAAAGGAAGAGATAATTAAGCAAGGGAAAGTTTCAAGAAGCTCTGATCAAACTTATTGGCCTTTCCCCAGACCTCTACCATTTATAAAACTCAGCACCAACTACCTTTAGGCTCCCAGGTCTCCTTTCCAATTTTTTAATTCCTAGGATACAGATTCTAATTGGTCCAGTGTGAATCAAATATATACATTTAGTTCAATTGATCATGTGGACAGAGCCATATATGACAGACAAATTCACTGGGGGCCTACCTCTGACTATTAATGCAGGTTTCCAGAAAGCAGTAATTAGGAGCCAGTAGGCAAGCCCAAAATTAGTCTCTTATGACTAGTCTTTATCATGATATGGGTCAGATGAGGAGAGCATGTTTGCCTGATTACTAATAGCTTGAAGAGTTTCACCTCAGAATCAGCATAGAGTGGAATTTATTTTGAAAATATTTCCAAATACTTCTCCTATTCTTCAAATCCTGATTTGAACTCATTAATATTAATGTGCTAATATTGGGCCACAGATTGGAGTCTTCTACCCCTTGGTCTCATAACATGCTTGGTCCTTTTAAAGTCTAGAAACATTTGTTGATTAAAAGATTACAAAAGAAAGCAGAGAGGGAGACAAACCATGAGAGACTCTGAACTCCAGGAAACAAACTGAGGGTTACAGAAAGGAGGGAGGTAGGGGAATAGGGTTACTGGGTGATGTGTATTAAGGAGGGCATATGTTGGGATGAGCACTGGATGTTATACACAACTAATGAATCGAACACTACAACAAAACTTATGATGAACTATATATTCTGGCTAACCAAACATAAAAAAAGAAAATGTTAAAAAAAATTACCACAAACTTTTTACATTCTAGCCTAAAAATTGAAGGTAATATTCAGTGAAACCAAAAAGTTGATTTATAATATTTGTACTTTGTTGAGAGTTTTTATCATGAACAGATGTTGAATTTCATCAAATGATTTTTTCTGCATCTATTGAGATCATCATATAGTTTTTATCCACTGTTTTGTTGATTTATTGTATTATGTTGATTGATATGCAAATATTGAACCATCCTTTTAACCCCAAAATAAATTCCACTTGATCATGGTGAATATTCCTTTTCGTGTATCATTGAATGTGGTTTGCTAATATGTTATTGAGGATTTTTACATCTGTGTTCATTGGAGATACTGGCCTGTAGGTTTTTGTGCATGTGATGTCTTTAGTTTTGGTATCAGGATAATGCTGGTCTCATAGAATTCACTTATGAATCCATCTAGTCTTAGACTTTTGTTTGTTGGGAGTTTTTTGACTTCACAAGTGAGTTGTACCAAACATTTTAAGAAGTGTTAATACCAATTCCCAATGAACTATTCCAAAAAGTAGAAGAGAAAAAAAGCTTCCAAAAACATTCTTTAAAAAAAAAAAGATTTTATTTGTTTATTTGACAGAGAGAGAGAGAGATTACAAGTAGGCAGAGAGGCAGGCAGAGGGAGAAGGGGAAGCAGGCTCCCTGTTGAGCAGAGCCCAATGCGGGGCTCAACCCCAGGACCCTGAGATCACGACCTCAGCTGAAGGCAGAGGCTTTAACCCACTGAGCCACCCAGGCGCCCCTTCCAAAAACATTCTATGAGAAAAATTATATGCCAATAAAGTGGACAACCTAGAAGAAATGGATACATTCTTAGAAACATACAATCTCCAAAACAGAATCATGAAGGAATAGAAAATCTGAACAGTCCATTTCTTCTAGGTTGTCCAGTTTATTGGCATATAATTTTTCATAGTATCCTCTTATCCTTTGTATTTCTATGTTGTCAGTTGTTCTCTCTCACTAATGACTTATTTAGGTTCACTTTTTTACTTGCTGAATCTGGCTAAGGTTTTATCAATTTTGTTTATCTCTTCAAAAACCCAGCTATAATTTTTTCTGTTTGGGTTTTTTGTTTTGTTTTGTTTGTTTTGTTTTGTTTTTGTATTTTAGTTTCTGTGTCATTTATTTCTGCTCTCCTCCTTATTATTTTCTTCCTTCTACTCACCTGGAGTTTTGTTTGATCTTCTTTTTCTTGTTTCTTTAGGGGTAAGATTAAATTATTTATTTGAGTTTTTTCTTCTTTCTTGAGATAGACCTGTATCACTATGTATTTCCCTCTTAGAACTGCATAAGATTTAGTTTGGGCTTCTTTTAAATATGAATTTCTAATTGTTCCTAAACTATTTGTTGAAAACACTATCATATATATTTACTGATTTGTCTTTGCAACTTTGTCAAAAATCAATTGGCTATATTTACGTGGTTCAATTACTGGACTCTTCTGTTCATGAGCCCTTTGCTTATTCCTTTGCCAAGGCCACACTGTATTGAACACTTCAGCTTTGTAGTAAGTCTTAAAATATGATCTCTCCAACTTTATTTTGTTTTCATAATTTTTTGCTCTTCTAATTCCTTTGCTTTTCCATATAAATTTTAGGACAAACTTATTTATGAAACTTCCATGATTTCAATAGTAATTGCATTGAATCCATAGATCAGTTTAGAAGAATTGACATCTTCACTAAGCTGAGTTTTTCAATACATAAAAACAGTTGTCTCTCCATTTATTTAGGTCTTTCTATATTTCTGTCATTAGCAATTTGTCATTTTCAGTACTTGTTTTAGTAGATTTATACCTAAGTACTTCAAAGCTATTATAAATAATAGCTTTAAAATTTTTGGTTTACAATTCTTTATTGTGAGTATATAAAAATAGGATCAATATTTCTGTTTCTCTTATATTCTGTGACCTTGATAAACTCATTTGTCAGTTTTAGGAGATCTTTTTACCCCTTTTGGGATTTGCCAAATCACCATATGTAGTCAATCATGTCATCTCTGAATAGGGCAGTTTTGATTGTTTCTATCCAATCTGGATACCTTTTAGGCTTTTTCTTATTACACTAGTTTAGACTTCTAGTATGATGTCGAATGGGAGTTATTAACAGTTCCTTAAGTAAAACATTCAGCTTTTTACCATGAAGTATGACACTAACTCTACAGTTTATAGATGCCCTCCATCAGGTTGAAAAAATTCCCTTCTAAGTGTGCTGCTAGTTTTTGTCATGAATGGATATTGAATTTTGTCAGAAGTATTTATGCTTTGTTTAATTTGATTATGTGGTTTTTTCTTCTTCACACTGTTAGTATAGTGGTTTACAGTGATTGATTTTCAAATACTGAATAAGTCTTGTGTTGGGGGAGGTCATCGAAAGGACATGAGCTGGACCCAGGTTATCAGAGGCTCCTCACACCATCCTCTGTCCTTGGAATGTGCATTCCACTTGGATTTCCTACTGTCATAAACTGCCCCAAGAGTATAGCCTTGAGATAGTGATGTGGTATTGAAACCATCTGGATGGTATACATGACTGAACCCAATTAAGGCTTCTGTATAAACATGTAAGATTTGGCAAGTGGGTGCAGAAATCTACTTGTCTGCATGCGCAATTTGCCATTGACCAATCTGAGATTTTGGTAATGATCTATCCCATGGTTCAGTTTTCAAAATCTATGTTTTATATTCAGGGTTACACAACTCAAGGGTGAACCCAGGATTCATAAACAACATAAAGTGTTGTTTCTCAACAGTCTCCTTCTCTGCAATCTCCCCAGTGCTTTCCTATTCCCTACTGCTCCACTTTTCTAATCCTCTGGCCAGAAAGCTGGAGCTTTATTTACCCATCTCTGCTGTGCAACTCCCATAACTGTGCCTGCTTTGAAACCAAACAGTGATAGAATAGAAAAGGGAAAAAAGCAACAGGGGTGTCATCCCACCCCCTGGGAACCACCACTTCTCTAATCACTGTTGGAGAGAAAGATCCCCCTCTTCCAAATTTTAGATTTCTACTGGCCTCTTACTACTGCTGCTGCCACACCATTACAGGAATTCTTGGGGGGATGAGATGAGAGAGAATAGGGAAAAAATGACTAATTTCCTTGCCATCTAAACATTAGGAGATCCCTCTACTACTCCTCCAGCCAGAACTAACACAAAACTAGAACTTCTCTCTTTATTCTGTCTACCCCCACTTTCTCCCATTCACCAACAATGCCCACTTTGAGATTTGGGCTGCATTGAATCCATGGTGAGGGAATAGGAAGAAATATTGGTAAATTCACAATCAGTTCAGTGGTACTTCAAATTCTTGCATTTTTCTGTAATCTGCCTGCTACTCTTGACCTTTCGAAGTCCTCAATAGCTGCTCAGTGTATTCTGTCTGGGTTTCATAGCTGTATTCAGTGGAAGAAACAGAAAGAAGTGTGCTTACTTCATCTTATCCAGAAATGGAACCCTCTTTATTATTTTTAGCATACCTACCTAAGTTGAAAAACCATATATAAGGGCTTCTGAAATCTTTGTATCTAACCATTCTCTTCCTATCTTATATATTCTTACCAGTGTTTATTCTATCCTGTTATTCTACCTTGTTATTCCTTTGCTTTCAGTTTTTGTTAGCATGAAAATTTGTTACCTAAATATTAAACTTATGATTGACAGTAATGGTCGCTTAATACTCTGAAGCTATTATTTTACTGTCTTCTTCCTTCTGTTTCTTTTTGTTAACATGTATGCCATCAGCTTTAATTTATTTACCTTATGAGTAATATCTTTCCTTTTTTTTTTTTTTTTTTTTTTTTTTTTTTTAAATTTTTTTNGACTTGCAATGCTTCCTGAATCTGAGAATTTTTGTCTTTAGTTATCTCTGAAAATTCAAAGGCATTACCTTTCAAATATTGTCTCTCCCCTCTTTAGTCCTTCTGGAACTCCAATTGGACTTTTATGTGTTTGACTTCTTCATTCCATCCTTCATATCTGTTTAATATTTCTCATCTCTGTATCTTTTTGTTACTTTTTCAAAATTATTTTTTGCAATTGCAAATGGAAATATTTTCCTTTAATACTTTTCCCTTTGGCTAATTATAATCTGCTTTTTAATCTATCCAATGAGTATAACTCTCACACATAGTAAATTGTTTTATTGTATTACTGTAGATTGTGAACTCATGTTCCTATGGGGCTTTATCTGTAGTAATCTTGAATAATAAAGAAAATGCCCTGAATTTTATCTCAATGTTCTTAAATACTTTTTTAAAAAAAGAAACTATCTCTTAGTTTCCAAATAACTGACAGATATTAATGTTGAGATTTGGGAATAAGAAATTAGTGTTCTCAAGAATTCCCAAAATTCTAAATGTTCTTAAAATACCTCAACATTCTTATACGCTTTGTATACTGTTATGGATACATACAGTTTTGTTTAATAAATAAGAAATGCTAATTTAGTAGTATTTACAAGGAACTGTTGACTATACCAAACACTACTAGGTAGTATTCTTATAACATAACATTTGGATCTCTTAGCAAATTTAACACAAATATACAGAGTCAGAATTGGCACTTTGAGGTGTTACTCTGCTTCCCAAACTTGTAATTTCTTAGAACACCACTCAAAGGAACTTTATAAAACATACTATGTGTTAAAACATTGATATTTACTTTATTTACAAGGACAGCTCACCATTGCCGATAGGGCCACTAACACATGCTTATAAATGCAACAACAGTTAGAAGCAAGACTGACTCAGTCCTGAGCACTGAACTGCTTCTTCTGCAGGTATTTGCTCTTGGCAAGTTCCCACAATAATCCACCTTAACTTTCAGCTCTGTATGTCTGTATTCCCTACCCTTATATTTGGCTTGACATCAGTGGATTCTTTTGAACCAGTAATGTTGTTATGTTGACTGTTAAGCTTTAATTCTTGCAGTGAATTGTGACACATTTTCCTCATTTCTCCATTGAGTTTTCTCAGTATTCAAAAAAAAATCATTTAAATATCCCCAAGAAATTTTGGGAAGAATTTTCAAAAGAATACACTAATATAGAACTATAGAACTCTATTTGAAATTATATCTAGCCTAATATTTTGTGGTCATAGACTCTGAGCTTTGCCTCTGGGTCTAACTTAGTACCCAAGTCTCCATTTCTGCTGATGGTAAAAAATCCTAATTGTCATTTCAAGGTGTTCCTTTTTTTTTTAATTTTTATTTTTTTATTATGTTCAATTAGCCACTATACAGTACATAATTAGTCCTTGATGCACTGTTCAATATTTCATTAGTTAAGTATAACACCCTGTGCTCATCACGGCATGTGCCCTCCTTGATAACCATGCCCTCCCCCAACTCTCCTCCCTTCTGAAGCCCCAAGGTTGTTTCTTTGGGTCCACAGTTTCTCATGGTAAGTGCCTATGTTCTTCTCTAGGATTTTGATGGATTCCTGTCTCACATTGAGGTCTTTCATCCATTTTGAGCTTATCTTTGTGTATGGTGTAGGGAATGGTCCAGTTTCATTCTTCTATATGTAGCTGTCCAATTTTCCCAATGCCACTTATTCAAGAGACTGCCTTTTTTCCATTAAATATATTTTCCTGATTTGTCACTGATTAGTTGACCACAGGGTTGAGGGTCCATTTCTGGAGTCTCTATCCTGCTCCATTGGTTTATGTGTCTGTTTTTGTGACAATACAATGCTGTCTTGGTGATCACAGCTTTGTAATATAGCTTAAAGTCAGGCAACATGATGCCCCCAGCTTTGTTTTACTTTTTCTTTTTCTTTTTTTTTTAAGATTATTTATTTATTTATTTGACACAGAGAGAGAGATCACAAGTAGGCAGAGAGGCAGGCAGAGACAGACGGGGAAGCAGGCTCCCTGCTGAGCAGGGAGCCCAATGTGGGGCTCGATCCCAGGACCCTGAGATCATTACCTGAGCCAAAGGCAGAGGCTTCAACCCACTGAGCCACCCAAGCGCCCCTTGTTTTTCTTTTTCATCCTTCCTTGTGTGATTTGGGGTCTTTTCTTGTTCCATACAAATTTTAGGATTGTTTGTTCCAGCTATTTGAAGAATGCCAATGGTATATAATAGGGGTGGCATTGAAAGTGTAAATAGCTGTGGGGAAGATAGACATTTTAACAAACATTTAACAATGTTTGTTCTTCGAATCCATGAGCATGGAATATTTTTCCATCTTTTTGTGTCTTTTTAAATTTCTTTCATAATTTTTCTGTAGTTTCTAGATTATAGAGCCTTTACCTCTATAGTCAGGTTTATCCCTAGATATCTTGTGGTTTTTGTTGCTATCATGAATGGAATTGATTCCTTAATTTCTCTTTCTACAGTTACATTGTTACTGCATAGAAAAGCAACTGTTTTCTGTGCATTGATTTTGTGTCCTGCCACATTGCTGAATTGCTATATGAGTTCTAGTTATTTGGGGGTGGAGTCTTTTGAGTTTTCCACATAAAGTATCATGTCATCTGGGAACAGGGAGAATTTGACTTCCAGTTTGGATACATTTTGTTTCTTTTTGTTATCTGATTGCTGAGGCTAGTACTTCTAGTACTATGTTGAACAATAGTGGTGAGAGTGGGCAAACCTGTCATGTTCCTGATCTTAAGGGAAAAACTCTCAGCTTTCCCCCATTGATAATGATATTCGCTGTGGGTTTTTCATAGACAGTTTTTATGATATTGAGGAATGTTCCCTCTATTCCTATACTCGGAAGAGTATTAATCAGAAAAGGATGCTGAATTTGTCAAATGCTTTTTCTGCATCAATTGAGAGGATAATATGGTTCTTGCCTTTTCTTTTATTGATGTGCTCTACCACGTTGATTGATTTGCAATTGTTGAAACACCCTTGCATCCCAGGCATAAAACCTGCTTGGTCGTGGTGAATAATCCTTTTAATGTACTGTTGGATCCTATTAGCTAGGATCTTGTTGAATATTTTGGCATACATGTTCATCAGGGATATTAGTCTTTAATTCTTTTTGATGGGGTCTTTGGTTTTGGAATCAGGGTAATGCTGGCCTCTTAGAAGGAGTTTGGGAGTTTTCCTTCTGTTTCTATTTTTTGGAATAGCTTCAGTAGAACAGGTATTATTTCTTCTTTAAATGATTGGTAGAATTTCCCTGGGAAGCCATCTGGCCCTGTATTCTTGTTTTTTGGGAAGATTTTGATCACTGCTTCAATTTCACTACCGGTTATTGGTCTATTTAGATTATCTGTTTCTTCCTGTTTCAGTCTTGGTAGTTTGTAAGTTTCCAGGAAGGCATTCTTTTCTTCCAGGTTCCCTAACTTGTTGGCATACAGTTGCTGGTAATAATTTCTAGTAATTGTTTCTATTTCCTTGGTATTAGTCATGATCTCTCACCTTTCATTCATGATTTTATTAATTTGGGTCTTTTTTTTTTTATAAGTTTGGTCAGTGTTGTATAGATCTTATTAATTCTTTCAAAGAACCAGCTTCTGGTTTCATTAATCTGTTCTACTGTTTTTCTGGTTTCTATTTAATTGATCTCTGCTCTAATCTTTATTATTTCTCTTCTCCTGCTTGAATTAGGTTTTATTTGCTGTTCTTTCTCCAGCTCCTTTAGATGTAAGGTTTGCTTGTGCATTTGGTATTTTTCTACTTTTTTTGAGAAAGGCTTGGATGGCTATGTATTTCCCCCTTAAGACCACATCTGCAGAATCCCATAGGTTTTTGGACCAATGTGTTTCCTTTCTCATTGGTTTCCATGACTTGTTTAAGTTCTTTAATTTCCTAGTTGACCCATGCATTCTTTAGCAGGATGTTCTTTAACTTCCAAGTGTTTGAATTCCTTCCAAATTTTTTCTTGTGATTGAGTTCCAGTTTCAAGGCGTTGTGGTCTGATCGCAATCTGTGGAATAATTGCAATCTTTTGGTATTGGCTGAGACCTGATTTGAGGCCCAGTATGTGGTCTATTTTGGAGAAAGTTCTGTGTGCATTAGAGAAGAATGGGTATTCTGATGTTTTAGGGCAGAATGTTCTTTATATATCTACGAAGTCTATCTGGTCCAATGTGTTGTTCAGAATTCTTGTTTCTTTGTTGACCTTCTGTTTAGTTGATCTGTCCACTGCTGAGCATGGAGTGTTAAAATCTCCAACTATTAATGTATTATTATCTATCTGATTCTTTATTTTGATGACTAGCTGGCTTATGTAGTTGGCTGCTTCCATGTTGGGAGCATAGATATTTACAATTGTTAGATTTTCTTGTTGGATAGACCCTTTAAGAATGATATAGTGTCTCTCTGCATCTGTTATTACAGTCTTTGCTTTAAATTCTGGTTTGTCTGATATAAGAATTGCTACCCCAGATTACTTTTGAGGTCCATTGGTATGAAAAATGGTTCTCCATACCCTCACTTTAAGTCTGGAGGTGTCTTTAGGTTTAAAGTGAATCTCTTACAGACAGTGTATGGATAGGTCCTGTCTTTGTATCCAATCTACAACCCTGTGCCATTTCATGGGAACATTTAGGCCATTCGCATTGAGGGTTACTAATGAAAAATATGTGTTCATTGCCATCCTACTGTCTATACAGTCCCTGTTTCTATGGATTTTCTCTGTATACTTCTGGTTCATATTACTCTTGGGGTCTTTCTTCTTTTATAGAATCCCCCTTAGTCTTTCTTGCAGTGCTGGCTTGGTGGTCACATATTCTTTCAATTTTTGCCAGTCCAGGAAGTTCTTTATCTCTCCATCCATTCTGAATGACAGCCTTGCTGGATAAAGTATTCTTGGCTGCATGTTCTTCTCAATTAGTACACTGAATATGTTTTGCCAGGCCTTTCTGGCTTGCCAGGTCTCTGTGGACAAATCTGACATTATTCTGATATTCCTCCCTCTGTATGTAAGGAATTTCTTCCCACTACCTGCCCTTTGGATGGCTTCCTCAGTTCTAAGATTTGTAAGTTTTACTCTTACATGCTGGGGTGTTGGTCTGTTCTCCTTGATCTTGGGAGGGGTCCTCTCATTCCAGGATATGAATGCTTGTTTCATTCCCCAGGTTAGGGATGTCCTCAGCTATGATTTGATCAAACATATCTTCTTGTCCTCTCTCTTTCCACCCCTCAGGGATCCCAATAATTATGACACTGGAACACTTCATGGCATCATTGATTTCTCTAATCCTGTTATAATGGATTTTCAGCTGTTTGTTCCAGGCCTCCTCCTGTTCCTTCTGTTCTTTCTGTTTATCTCCTAGATCACTAATTCATTCTTCTGCCTCATTTACCCCAGCAGTTAGAGTATTTAGACTGCATCTCATTCATAGCATTTTTAAGTCCAGTCTGATTAGCTCTCATTTCTGCCCTTAGAGATTCTATGTTGCTGTTAATGGTTTTCTCAACCTTAGCTATTGTGTTCATAATTGTTACCCTGACATCTATTTCAGACATCTTGATTACATCCATATCCATTAAGTCTGTTGGAGAGGTCATTGTTTCTGGTTCTTTTCTTTGTTGGGAGCTCTTCCTCCTAGTCATTCTGTTGAGTTGTGGTTGAGGGGATGTACAGAGTCAAAAATATCAACCACAATCCAGGCAAGGTGAACCCTGGGAAAGTTGAGAGCAATCAGAAGCCACCACAAAAACAAAACAAAAAACAAACAAAAACAAAAACAGAAAAACCCCACAAGAATAAGATTTATAAAGTACAAAACAAAAAAGAAAGAAAGAAAGAGAAAAAAAGAAAGGAAGGAAGAGAGGGAAAGGGGGCTATATTCCCTCAATGTGGGTGAGGTAGGGTGTTCCAGTTTTTCCTGGGTGTATTTTGTTCTCTTTTTAGAGATACAGGGAAATTAAAACTGGTATATATATGTAAAAGTAGTATTGAATAGGGAAAAAGGGACTATATTGGAGCTTTTATCTATATCTATCATCTATCTATCTATACACAAAAAGAAGAAGAAAAAACTTTATGTGCAAAAAAGTTCAAGTTAAGTTACTATGGAATATGGTGTATTAAACATCTAGTTGAAATGATAAGTAGGTAAAAAGAAAAAACAGAAGAAACATGAGAAAGAATTTAAAAAGAAAAAAGTTGTAATCTAAGAAATACACAGGCTGTGAGGCAATCCTGGAGCTTAACATACTATTTTACCCTGGTGTTAGAGTTTTACAGTTTTATGGGGACCCTTGGGTTGTTGTCCTCTTGTTCTTCCAGCTTGTCTTCTGGGGAAGGAGACTGCCCTGTTTTCAGTCAGTCCTGCTTGGGAGGATTTGCCCTGCCCCCTTTCAAGGAGCTGGGCTCTGTGGGAAACCGGTTTTGGGGGTTTTTGTTCTCTGGTGGCTTTTGTTCTCTGGAGGCTTTTCAGGCCTTTTTGGATGGTCAGAGCAAAGGAAAATGTTCCCACCCAGACCTCTGCCCCAGAGAAGAGCCACAGTCTGCTCCTCTCTGAATCCTCCAGAACACACAGCCTCCCCTTTGTAACCACAGCTGAAAACCACAGCCTCCCCCAGGTGGTGCATGCCCCCAACAATCCTCTCAGTGGGACCCCAGCCCCTGCTTGTCTCTGACCCCTGTGCCTCCAAACCCACCAGCGATCCAGGTCTGGGTGGGCCCAGGCTGGGCGCAAGTGTGGGCAGCAGCCATGGCTGTCCCCCGGGTCCACGAGCCCAGTTCCCCCCAGTCTTCTTGGGAGCGGGTGCAGACAGTGGCAGTGACAGTCAGGCCCTGGATCCGCCTGCTCAAGTCCATGCCTATAGCTGCCCTGTCCCAGCATTTTCCCCTTAAGCCCGTATGTTCTGTGTGAGTGCTGTTATCCATCCCTTCCTGTCCCATTACCACCACTCTCCAAGCTATTGCTGGTCCCCAGGCCCAGGATGCTTTTGCACTGGGGTATTACTTTCCAGTCACTAGCTTCTGGTGGTTCCCTCCCCCTTTTGTTTATCCTCCAACATATGTCCATGCAATCACAACTCTGTCCTTCCTACCTCTTGATTGATGATCCTCTGCCCCTGTAGAGATCTATAGTATAATCTTACACCTCAGGATGATTTTGTGGGTGTTCAGAGTGGCTTTGGTAGACATCTAACTAAATTCAGGGGACCAGTTGAAATGGAGTCTCCCACTCCTCTGCCATTTTGTCCCTCCAACCATTTCAAGGTATTCCAATCATTTCTGGTTGTAAATTTGGGCAAATGCAATCAATCAAGATTTCCTCTTACTCCTCCTTCTTTATTCTCCATTGGAGCTTTTATTTTCATCCAGCTTCACAGTTTCCTGGCTATACTGAGATCTTAGTGGATAATTTGGCATCAGAGTTTACATCAGAGTGTTCCACTGATGACTGCATATAACCAATTCAAGAGACAGGTGGATCTTATGTCATATTCTTTTATTGTCAACTGTCTCTACTCCCTTCTCTGTGGTGATGTGACTGCTATTACACAAAGCTAGGGATATTTTCAATTTAGTAAGTGTACCTAATTTTAGAAGACCAAGAAGCAAAAGATCAAAGGAAGGTGGAACATTAAACAAAACTAATTATATCTACTTCTAATTTTGGCTCCTATACAAGATTCAAAATTCTTATTGCATATCAGAATTGCCTGTGGAACCTTTTTTTTAACTTACATTTCCCAGGCTCCAATGCCAGCAATTAAGGAAGCCTAGGATAAAGTCCAGAAATCTTCAAATTTTCAAGCACCTCAAGTCATTCTGATGTGGTGGTCTGGGACAAAACATTGCCCTTAGAGATCTACAGAGGATCCATCTCAGTTCACCTGGGCAGGGGATCAAGTGGGATTAGTGACAAATTTCCAACTGACAATAAAGGGTACATTTGCTTAGGCCTGTGCTCTATAACCCCATGATCCTAGTGTGGATACTCATGGCTACTTTGGAAGGACTCAGAGATGGGAGTTCAGGTTGGTCCTCTTGTAAGAGATACTTGTAAGTGAGTCCTGAAATCAGCACAGGGCACAGAACTGGAAGAAGGATGCTACTTTCTACTGTTTCACCACCACCCCCCTCCACTGGGTCATACCTGGAAGAATTCAATAATGTCTGGTGGAGCATATATTACAAACCACTATAGAATGCAAAGCAACATTGCCCAGATATAAGAAAAATGTTTATCCTCCAAGAAGAGAAAGAAGCAGATACATCCCCCTTTTCTCCCCTCCTCTCTTTGAAGCATTACAGTCCGGGTGTATGAGAGATTTTGGTTGCTCGGAAGTATAAAGGGATTATAAAATTTGAGGATACTTAAGCAGGTTGTGTCTGGATGGAGGTATGATTTGACCTCTACATATTTTAGTTTTGGGAATTCCATTGATTCTGAAAAGTTGAGAAAGTGACAAGGCTTAAGTCCAGAGGAGAAAGATACTATTGTAGGCTTGTAATCAGATCTGATTTTAAAAAGAGAGGTAAAGAGATAAGTACTTTTCTGGTTATCTAGGCCATTTTGCCATCAGAATAAAAAAGCAGGCAAGAGGATAGATGTTTTTCCCAGGAATAAAGACTGCATTTGTTAAGGTGTCACCAGGAAATTGTTCCAGAAAGATATTTCTAAGAGCTACAATTTCTTTCTGATTATTGGAACATAAACACTTTTCTCTAGTACTTTCTATTATAAAAGCCTAAAAATTTCATGTCACAAGTGGAATTGATCGAGAATGTTTTTTCAGTTATGTCAACTGCAATTAAGCATTACATCAACAGTCAAAATTATGACTCTAAGAATAAGTAGCTAAGATACACTGGGTAGGCCTGGTTACTAGCCTTTATTCTAAGTAAACCTTCCCTTATGAGTTAACTGCACACAGCTACCAATACTTTCTGTATGGAAGTCTCACTCTAGCTTTGAAACATGAATTATCTCATGGTGAGTTAACCTCTCAGACTTCACTGGTAACAATGTGAACAATTATTAGTCAAAAGCAGCAGTTCATGGGGGAATCCATGGCAGAAGTAAAGGATAATGTGGTGTTTAATTATTATGTAAAATTCTCCATTTATAAGCTTCACCACGTTAAAAAAAACAATTACGAGATAGATAACACATTTTATCTCCTATCTGCTGGTTTCAAAGTAAGAGTAATAGTTGCAGAATTTATTAAGTGACTTTANGTTATTATGTAAAATTCTCCATTTATAAGCTTCACCACGTTAAAAAAAAACAATTACGAGATAGATAACACATTCTATCTCCTATCTGCTGGTTTCAAAGTAAGAGTAATAGTTGCAGAATTTATTAAGTGACTTTAAAGGTGTACCAAGTACAGTAGTTCTTTAAATGAGTTTTCTGCTGTAATTATAAATTTCCATAGGTTTTTGTCATAAGTAAAGGAAGCTGTTCATTTAAGGCAGAGTTGATGTTTCAGACCAAATTTTCTTGGTATCATAGAGTATTATATTAATGCCAGTCCTGTTAGAAGTTCATGTGTGTTTATAGGGCCCACTCCAAAGTAAAGTCTCAAGCATAAAAAATAAACAGTGTTATTGAGTCACTGTTTATTTATCATTGCTAACCTAGAATTCATTAAATGGTGCTGACTGTCCTAAACTTTAATTTGAGCCACAAATATTCTCAACATATTGCCATGTTGCTGAAAAGACATGTGCACCACACATTTTTACCTCATCTGCCTTTCAACATCTAAGAATTACAACTCGGTAGTGATTAAAAACAGGATTTAAACTAAGACAAGGTCAGGTGAGTATCTTAAATGATCCAAGGCATGTCATCTGCCTGAGTGGTTAGCTTTTGTTTACGCCAAGGACTTTTTATTCCTACATTAAAATGGTTTAAAAGCCTATGCAAGCTACTGACATTTATTGATTCCAATATATTTTTGGATCCTTGGAAAATGTCCCATATGGAAACTTTCACAATTCAGGATGTCTGAAGAGACCTCTATTCTTTGCCAGAACACACCATTTCGAACCTCAACAGCTCCCCCTTAATGTTCTCAGTGTCATATTCATGACTGGCCTCCAGTGCTGAAATACTGAAATTCTACTCCTCTGGATAGATTTTGCCTTCAAGAAACTCACTCATGTTTTAGTCCCTCAACCTCTTCCCCTGCTCAGTGTCAGGATTTACTAAAATCCTTCAACTCTGGTATATCAAGACTGGCTAAGCAATCTTGAAAATAATGTGACTATTCACTTTAAAAGTATTATTTGTAAATCCCAAGACAAATGTAAATGCAAGTATAAAGATAGGACGAAGATACTAGCAAAGCAGAAAGGAGGGCTCCTAGGCCAGGGCAGTGGTAAACTTTAATTTGATTTGATTCAACAAATACTGTGTACCCTCAATGTCCCAAGAATATTGTCAAAGGGTGAGGGAAGAGGCTGGAGAGGAGAGATAACTCTAACATAGATACAAACATCACTGAGGAAAGAAAAAGTTTTCCTGAGAGTTCAATTGACAGTACCAATAAGCATAAATTCCAAAAGTAAACAGCTTTAAGAAGTACAACAGTATAGTGATTAAGAATGTAATTTCCAAAGTCAGACAGATTTGCTGTTGGAGTCTTGACTCAATCACTGACTACCTGTGTGACCTTGGGGAGGGACTTAAGTTCTCCACATCTCTGTACGTTCACTTATAAAATTGAGCATGACAGTAATATATAACTTAGACAGTTTTGTCATGATTGAATATGTTAATTCACATAAACTGCCTGGCACATAGTTATCATCTAGAAAATGATAGCTGGGCACCTGGGTGGCTCAGTGGGTTAAAGCCTCTGCCTTCGGCTCAGGTCATGATCTCAGGTTCCTGGGATTGAGACCCGCATCGGGCTCCCTGCTCGGCGGGGAGCCTGCTTCCCCCTCTCTCTCTGCCTGCCTCTCTGCCTCCTTGTGATCTCTCTCTCTCTCTCTCTCTCTCTCTGTGTCAAATAAATAAAGTTAAAAAAAAAGAAAAAGAAAAAAGAAAATGATAGCCACTGTCCTTATAATTAGAGTAATGCTGTCAATAAACCCAAGTTAAGATTTTTGTTTTTAGTTAATGCACAAAGAAAATAATTTTCACTTAGCAATTAAATGAGAGTAAGTACACATCACTTAATGTATTTTCTAGTGCATTGTAAGCACTCAAAAATGACCTATATCATGTTTATTAATTACAAATTAATGTCTCACCATCTTTGTTACTGAGTTTTTTTTATATTCTGAGTTAATGTGTACTATACAAACTCAAAGGACTATCCTATTTTCTTCCTTCTTTAAAATGGTTCATATTTGAAGATTGATCATTGTAAATTTTTAATAAAGATACTTAAAAATCAAACTTTCCAGGTATTATAAGCCTCAAAACCTTATACATAGCACCAAGTTAGAGTAAGTTTTTAAATCTTAATTGAATCTAAATAAAAACTCCCTCAAGGTTCATACTTAAACATAGGAAGTATCTTTCAGATGATTAAATTTTATCCTTGCTGTTGCTATCAAGTAGTCTCTAAAAGTCACTGAGGCATACACAATGGAGACACTGCAACTTGAGAAATCTGCCTTACCCAAGTATTACTAACCATACTCCGTACACTTTTACTGGAACTGCTGGTGTAATTCAGTGGATAAGCTTCATCAGCAAAAGCTGAAATGTAAGCATGTAAAACTTATAAATATTTGGCGGGCTTGTTTAGAAAGGAAAATTCCACCATCTGGCTTCATTTGCAATCCTACTCCTCTCCCATGTAGAATGGGTAGATGGGGATAGTCACCCAAATAAAACATGTAAACATGCCCTGTGCTTGTCTCTGACTGGATGGGAGTCGGAGAATAAGACTTTAAATTTAAGAATTAAGAATTAGACTTTTGAATCTATTTGTAATCCTCCTTCTTGTATTTCTTTCTTTTAAAATTTTATTCAAGTGAAATAATAACATGCGATCGATACTATAACAAAACTGGTGGGATGGAAAATGCAATACTAACAAATCTTAAACAAAAGCTGAAGCACCTATATCATTAAAAAATACCTGAATGTAACCAAACTTTAAATATTCTAATGTTTTTAATATGCCAAATGTAGCCAGTAATGACCTTTTCTCCCATAATTTCAAGGTATAAAATTACATTTTAACACCGTCTTTGGTCATTATGGTCATGTATATACTTGTAATGAAAATTCCACTGCTATATTATAGAGGTATTCTATTTATGTAAATATCTATATACCCATTAATTTTTTTCATTAACTTTTAAAGAATGTTTTACATTGAGACTGAGATTTTCTTTACCTAAACCAAGCTCAATGGAAACAACAAAAAAGAATGAGGAAGATCAGTAGTATATCTGTCCAGATATATTTTCATAACAATTTTATGGAACACTAACTTCTATTACATTGGAGTTTTAAAGATTAACTTCGAGACTTTTCACATAGTCAAAAGTCATTTGTTTATATATGAGGAAAAAGTATTTTTGCTCTCAGCACAAAAATTAATTTTTTATTTTTATGAGATAATATTACATTGGAATTGTGAAAACCAATAATTCCATGGGCTTTTGTTTCAATTTTTCTGATATTTAAAAATATCTCTTTCTTAGGAATCTCAAAAAGCTATATGGAGAGAAGGACTTTGGGTTCCCAAAAGATTATAATGGGACACCTGGGTGGCTCAGTTGGTTAAGCGCCTGCCTTTGGCTCAGGTCATGATTCCAGGGTCCTGGAATCAAGCCCCATGTCAGGCTGGGATCAAGCCCCATGTCTGGCTCCCTGATCAGCAGGGAGCCTACTTCTCCCTCTCCCTCTGTCTGCTGCTTTGCCAACTTGTGCTCTCTCTCTCTGTCAAATAAATAAATCAATAAAATCTTTTTTAAAAATTATGTGTAATTTCTATTGTTTCTATAGCAGAACTCCTTATGGCAATGGTTTTGAAACTCTTCTGATTATGATGCAAAGTAAGGAATATCTTTTACATCATTACCCAATATGCACATGCATACATATGGGAAAAAATTGCAAAGCAATACTCCTTACTACATGTGAGCCATTCTATTTGTTTTTCTTTTCCATTCCATACTGTTCCTTTCTTTTTCAATCCCAATCATGATCCACTGAATCAATTTCACCATTCATTAATAGGTTGTTACCACTATTTTGACAATGCTGCTTACACCTTAACTGTGTCTTTCAGTCCTTTTAACCTGTTTCTCTATCACTGATAGCATCAAAAACAGTGTGGTACATATACTAGATGCTAAATAAATGTGAGTTTGTATGGTTTTGTAAACAAACTTTCATTAAGCCTAAGACCATATGACTAGTGATACAAGTACAGGTATGATGAAAATTTTCTTTAAATTGACTGAACATGAAGTTAAACCCATTGCCAGTGCTGGAGCATCACAGTCTTACACCCACATGCAATAGGACAGCAGGGAATTACGAAAAGACAATGTGCCAGTGGCATCTGTTTAAAAGCAGGATTATGTGACACTAAGTTTCACTTCAAAGTACTCCATCCATACTCAGTATTATGGCCTTAGATCTGCTATACAGTGAAATGGTCTTTGGTACAAAAAATAGTGATTCTTTCTTCTCATCCAGTTTTCTCACTGTTCTGCACAAAAAGAGAAGGCATGAAATTACTCCTGTCTGCCTGGATTCTTCACTGACACACAGTAGAGCCTTTACAAATAAATCACATAGAATAGTTTTAAGGCACGATCTGTTCTCTGGGTCATAAAGAAGATTGTTAGGCAGTAAATTGCATTACATTCTAACTGAAGTATTATTGCAGATGTGTCCATACTCACTAACATGTGTAAAAGCTTTGCTGAGCCCCTAGGTTTATCATCTGTAAAATAAAGTAAACAGTATCTTCCAGAATTTTTCCGAGTCATTTAATACTCATTGTTTGAACACCAGAAATTGGGCAAGGCACTGTGAACTCAGGTGAATACAGACGATGCCTTACTGTAAGAGAATCACAGGCTAGCCAAGAAGACAGGTATGACCAAGGGCCACCAACAGGGGTGATGAAAGAGGAAAAACCAGCTAAAGCAGTATGTGGACCCTAGGCACACATTTTCTTTGTTGCTGATGGAACTTCAGGTATCTTTCAACTTGGGGTTTCATAATTTTGCTTCCCGACCTGAACTTATTATCATGATAGTTCCCTCCAGGTTTAAACATTCCTTGGATTCTAATTCCCAGATCCCCATCTTTTGGCTATTCACCGGCAGTATCATCTCAGTCCCAGCTCGGCTTCACTCCACCTACCTTTCAGTGTCCTCTCTGGATAATCACCTCATCACACTTTCGGACTTAACCCTCTGGTCAATATTAGCACATATGTGTGAGTATATGTACAACAGAGGGATGAATCAAATACTTTAGAAACAGAAGAAGGAATGATTAATTCTGCCTAGGAAAGTCAACAAGTACATTTAACCTGAACATAGAAGCAGAGAAGAGGACCTGTAAGAAGACATACTGAGGGACTGCTACTAGAAGGTTCTATCCAAATGGTTGATTGCCTCTCCTCACTCAAGGCAAACATGCACATGAGGATTTTACTAAACATTGTTATGGAAAAAACAGAGTTATACAAGACTAGGTGACAGGGGCAAGTATATGAGAAGAAAAATAGTTTTCACAAAATATCCAAACAGTGTTACTACCACCTTAATGGTTCTATTTTCTTCAGGTGTATTTTTCAGGAGCTCAGGAGTTATTTAGCACATAAAAGTATTCACAAAAACATATGTCTATTGAAAGATATTTGCCCCATTGAGTGCTGTGAAATGTGTAAGCCCGATGATTCACAGATCTGTACCCCTGGGGCAAATAATACATTGTATGTTAATTAAAAAAAGATACTTGCCCCACTTAATTGAACTTACGTGTTAACTGAGGTTTACCATAATTTTGTAAACTATTAGTTATGGTAATATTTAATTATCTGCTTGTTGGTAGGAGTTTAGTTTTATAATCAAACATACAACATATATATTATGTCTCAGATCAACAGAAGACACTGAGATAGTAGTCAAAGTCCATGGAAATTTATTTTTAAATCTCTGCCCCATATTTTTTCTTTCCTTATTCCCAAAAAACCAAATTTCTTATTATTAAAATCAAAAATAGTCATTATCATCTTTCTAGGCTATTCAGGACATTTTGATCCAGGATAACTTACATAGTTTATACACATTAAACAAAAATTTAGGGCCAAATTTTTTTCATCTAAAATTCCCTGAGGCTTTAATCACACCTTAGGCCTATCACCCCTTATCCCAAACTTATTGAGTTCACTCAGCAAAAAAAGAGAAAAATAATGTGCCAAGATTTCAAAGCCAGTTATTGGGAAAGTGGACAGAAGACATTGAAAAATAGTTTTTTTTCTCATTTTTTTGTCCACACCAGACATGTTCAAGTTCTCTTTTACGTTTTTGTCAAGGTCTTTACTAGAAAGGAAGAATTATTTAAATCATTTAAATTATATAGCCATAATTAATAAATCTAAAGATGATTTATGCACTATACATCTCATGATTGTTAAGAATACTACCCCATATTATGCAGTTCTAAGATGCTGCTGAATATATTAAAGTTTCTCCTTATAAATTTAAAGTTTTTTAAAACCTTAATATTTTGGTATTAATAAAAATAACCATGTAGAAAGTGAGTATAAAATACATTCTGCATTTGTAAGAATAATGCTAACATCTGTAACAAACTCCCAAATGTACATGTCTGAATCCTGCAGATCTTTCTTACTAATGTAAGTTCCATATGGATATTTCTAATCAGTAGCAAATTTCTTTCATGCGATGTAGTTACTTCTGTCTTTTGGCTTTGTCACTCTCTGGGCCTTGACCTTTAGGTTCCAATGGTAAAAGAAAGTAAATGGGAAGGATAGGGAAAATTTATATGCACCAGGTCTCTTTATGGCCTCTATCACTTGGATTTGGTAATATCTAATTCCTGAAGAAATGCCATAGTAAAAAGAAGAAGAAAGAAGGAAGAAGAAGAAGAAGGTCAAGAAGATCTCTAAAGTCTCATTTACTTCTGTGTTTTTAGGTCTTTCAGAAGTTAATAAGTTAACATTTAACTTACAAACATCCAGATCATTTGTTTTGCTGGCCTTAACATCATTCAGCTATGATTTAGATCAGATTCACCTCCATATAATGTTGTTCTTTAATATACTTCTTTGTGTAACTTCAAGATGTAAATTTAGCTACAGATAAAATGTGCATAGTTGTATTGGCTGCAAAACATGGAATGACTTCACTCAAGACTTAAGGACATAAATTAGTACTGGTATGCAATAGCATGTAAGCATGGCATTGCACTGGTGGCAAGGATTATCTCCATCCTGTGTTGGTTTAGTGCCTTTTTCATAAAGTTATATTGAATTTTTGTAGTGAAACCTGAAACCAAATGAAATTTTCTTGATGCGGGGTTAGTTTCTAGAGGTTTGGGGTTTGTCTATAAACTCCAAATTCATGTGTGGTTCATAGAAAATGTTGGTAAGACTCAATCAACTTTTAGAAAACTTGGATAGAATTTCAAGCAATTAGGAATGAAAGAATAAATGTGTTTTGCTTTCTTTAGACCAAGTTCTGTGGGTTTTGAATTTAGAGTTGAACAATTGAGGTTTAAGTTCCATTCACAGGAAAACATGACTTCCTAGTGGAAAGAGAAGACCTGAAGAAAACAAATTTTACTTCGGAAAATATAAAAATTATTCATGCATGGGTTCTGGAACAAAACACAGTGGTTGAAAAGAGGTTGCCTGAGAGGAATTTAAAGAAATTGTGTAATGCAGTATGTTGCTCCTGGTTGTTATTCTCCTTATTGAAGTGAATTCCCAAAAGCTATAAGAGGTGTCAACACACACAATCTTCCTGGGCAAGAAAATATTAATGTAAGTCATATCTAATGGACAAAATTTAACAAACCTGTTTTTAAAATAACAATGTTTTAAAAAGCAAACAGTTATCAGTGCGTCTGAATTCAGCTGATTATATTCTAAATAATAAGTTCATGGGAGGTAAACAAATGAAATCACTATTCTCATCATTTCAGAGGTAGGAAATCTGTAACCTGGTGTTAAGATTTGAATTCATGCATGCTAGTGCTAATGTGAGACTTAACAACCTTACTGCTGAGACACTGACTAGAACCAAGACCTGGGTTGATTCACAAGGTAGAAGAAAACTGTTAACATTTGTGAGTGTATACTTTTCCTTTTTGGCATTTCATAAATTTTTATTGGAAGGCTTCATGGAAGAACTGAACCTGCAAGAGGTACAGCTAAATAACTGGTAAAGTGGTGAACTAAGAGAAAAAAAATAACCTCTTATAATTATAAGGAGAGAATGTGGAGAAGAGTATGGTTCACAAATGTCAGAGGACATAGTTATAAAGGTGTTAAGCCTCAGGCCCAGGGAAGATGAAGAGATTTGGAAATGAGAAAATGTCTGTCATGACTTCGATACAGTGTTGGATTCTCTTTTGCTAGAAAAATACATTTTTAAATTAAGGATGGAAACATTTGTAAAAATTCAAACAGATTATTAAATCTAACATTTTTGAAGTCAGTCCTCCCCAAAATAAAGCCAGATTCTTCTCTCCCATGAGAAAAAATGAGATTTCTAGAGATGAGTCTTGGACTAGCCTGGGCCGCAATTTGAGTGGGATGAATTCAGGACAAACGTAGGTCAATTCTAGAGCCAACACAGACTGGTTTTCAAATAAACTTGGAGAGGGTTAAAAGTTGGAATGAAAACCATCAGAAACCTGCAAACAGGTGAAATTTTAACAAAGCAAACTAATTTGAATTGATTTTTAAGATTTCCTTCAACCTAATTTTGGAGAGTCCAACTGAAGTGCTGAATGGCTCTTCCAGAATTGGATTTGTTTAAATATGTTTATTTGCAACACCCAGGGAAACAAAATGTCATGTTTCATGAAATTTTGCTTAATTTGAAAGCTAAATCCTGAAAAGACCCAGACTTAACCCAGGTTTACAAAAAGCCTTGGAAAATTTCACATTTTATAAGCTGACTGATTTGTAAGCAAATTGAGGAAGAAGTTCTTATTTTTTGTTTTTGTATTTTTAGTTAAAATATAATTCAGATTCCATTAATTCTAAGATTTCAATGCAACAACTGGAAACAAAAAGCTAAAAATGCTGGAAAGAAGAGATTCCAAATAGGGAGCAATTGAAATGAAAGGTAGACAAAATTAATAATCCAAAAATTCTCCACTTAAATAATTCAAACTCCTAAGCAGATATATACTCAAGGGAAAAAAGCAGAATTCTAGGCAGAGGACGTTTGTTACAATTTCATCTAGATCATAGAAGACACAAAAATTCCAGCCTTCCATTTCTCCTCATTAATAATTTTTCTAAACAACATCTGAACCCAGCACTGAAAAAAGAACTCACAAGCAGTATTCACCTATGGGAAAAAAGGATGATAGACTCAAGGGATTGATTCAAAGCATGTTACTCAATATTTTTTTATTCTTAGGCAAAATTAGTAAACTCCAATTGAAGTATGAACTTACCGAATATCAATGACAGCATTTTCTATTATCATTTTTCTAAATACCCAACAGTTTCTAACAATGTATTAGCTGGAAGGTTAAGTCTTATTACAACTTCATGCTCTTAAAGATGGTTTTAGAACATATAAAGTTCTATCTACTGAAAAGATCTAGAAAAAAATTATCAACTCCATAGCAATAATAAATTCTCACATCAATTTTTTATTAACAGGAGTTAAGGATCTATGGAAAAATAGCTGATTCCAAGTTTGGGGCAAGAAATGTAAAACAGGTACTTGAAGCACTTAATCATACCAAGAACCAAACCACCAAATTATATCATGAGCAGAAGAACTCAGAAGCCAATTTGAATAAGTATATAGTGACCAAAGATAGGAGAATTTAAGTATATCATAAGATAATAAAGGTAATGGATTGAACATGAAATATGTCTAAATCCTTGAGTTCAATGTTATTTCCCCCCTACTCCCCCCCCCAAAAAAACCCTCATTGGTCATCTTTGGAAGATACTAGGAAACAAATCACTATTTTAAAAACTAGAAAATAATAGAAAAGGATGAAGCTTTTATTTGTTAATGTACGTCCCAAAATATGGTCAGTATTAGAGGATGTGAAAGAGAAAGCAGAGAATCAAGCTTTCCAAGATAAGCAAGCTGTTGCTATAAAATATGAAAGATACAGTAAAAAGTTCAAGTCTTCTCCCTCACATGTCCCTTCACAATTACAATTACCTCTCCAGAGCCAACCCTAAATAAGAGTTTTAGTGTTAATTTTTTCTTGTGTGCTAACGTATTTCTTTACACATATGAAATCACACATAATAATGTACACTAATCTTCAGTTTGCTCTTGATCTTTCCACTTGTTCTTTTAGTAACTGCAGAGTACTATGGATGTACCATAATTTATTAATTCTCTTATTTATAAACAAGCTTGTTTCCAGTTTTTTTGTTTCAAACTCTACCATGCATGCACATCCTTATCATATGTCTCCGTATACATGTGCAATTATTTTAATAGAGTCCTAAAAGTCAAATTATTGGGTCAGACAATATATGTAATTTTTAACAGCTTTATGGAGATATAATTGATAATTAAACAATTTGTTACAAAACACTCATAAAACTATCACTATACCCACACACACAAAATACTATGTCCATAATGCCCATGTTTTGTCATGCACCTTTATAATCCTCTGTCTCACAGCTTCCCCAATCCCCAGTCACTGGTCTGTCCCTCATCAAAGAAAATTGTCCTGCATTTAGTTAAACAAACTAGAAAAACTTTATTCAGGACTATTAAATAGAATTAAAGACTGTTTCAATAGGCTGGGGGGAGAATTATACCTCAAAAAGGCAAAGAAAGAATTTACAATTGTCAGTTTGCTAGAGTAAAGGCTCTAGGAAACAGAAGAGCCAGGGCTACGTCAGGAAGAGACCCATATAAAGTTCAATCACTGATTAGGGGTGCTTAAGTGGCTCAGTTGGTTAAGCACCCAACTCTTGGTTTGGGCTCAGGTTGTGATCTGGATCCTGGCATCAGGCTCTGTGCTCAGTGGGGAGTCTCCTTGGGGATTCTCTCCCTCTGTCCCTCCCCCAACTCATGTGCAGACACATGCGCACTCACTCTCTCTCTCAAATCTTGAAAAAAAAATTCGTCACTGATGAGTGGTTAAGATGTGATATATACAGAGACAGATATTTCTCTCTCTCTCTCTGTCTATCTTTCTCTCTCTCTCTCTCTCTCTCTATATATATATATATATATATATATATATATATATATACATAACCCATCAAAAAGAACGAAATCTTGCCATTTGCAACAACACGGATGGAGTTAGAGTGTATTATGCTAAGTGAAGTAAGTCAGTCAGAAAGATACCATATGCTCTCACTCATACGTGGAATTTAAGAAAACAGATGAACATATGGGAAGGGGGGAAAAAAGGAGAGAGGGGAAACAAGCCATAAGTGACTCTTAATGACAACAAACTGAGGGTTGATGGAAGGAGGTGAGTGGGGGATGGGGTAGATTGGGTAATGGGCATTAAGGAAGGCACTTGTTGAGATGAGCACTGGGTATTGTATGTAAATGATGAATTACTGAATTCTACTCCAGAAACCAATATTGCCCTATATTTAACAAAAATTTTTTAAAAAGTTTAATCAAGCTGAGGAGAACATTAAGGAATCTTGGGAACACTCTAAATTAGTTTGCTTTTCCTAGAATTTCATATAAATGTAATCATAAAGGCAGCAACCTTCTCATCAGGCTTCTCTCACTTAGCTTAAATATGTTTATGTGCATCCATGCAGCTGCAGTATCAATTGTTCATACCTTTTTATCGCTGAGTAGGGTTGTACTCACACAATGCATTTTTTTCTCCATTTACCTTTGATGAACATTGGGGTCATTTCCAGTGTGCTGATATGAAAAAATACATATAAGCTAATATGAATAAAAATAAAAATAAAGCTGCTATGAACTTTTGTGTGCAAGTCTTTGCATGAAACATACTTTCATTTGTTCTGGTTAAATAGTTAAGAATTGAATGATTAACATATATTTATCATATTTTAAGAAACTCCCAAACTGTTTCTGTTCTAATTCCCATGAGAAATTTCCAGTTGTTCCAAATCCTCATTACCACTTGTTATCTTCAGTCTTTTTAATTTTAGACATTACAAAAGATATATAGGAGTATTTCACCATGGCTTCAATTTACGTTTACCGAAAAACTAATGATAAGCATCTTTTCTTTTCTTTTTTTCTTTCTTTTTTTTTTCTTTAAAGTTCTCATTTATTTGAGAGAGCACGCATGCATGAGAGTGAGAATGACCGGGGTGAGGGGTAGAGAAGGGGGAGAAATAAACTTCCCATGTGGTACTGCTGAGCAGGGAGCCCCATGTGGGACTTGAGCCCAGGACCCCAGGATCATGACCTGAGCTGGAAGGCAGATGCTTAATCAAATGAGCCACCCAGGTGACCTAAGCATCTTTTCATGTGCTTATTTTTCATCCATATATTTTCTTTGATAAAAGATCAGTTCAAATCTTTTACCTATATTTTTGTTGGATTCTTTTCTCATTTAAAATTTGGGTATATTTAGCATAGAAATCCTTTATCCAATACAAGAATTTCAAATATTTTTCCAATTTGTGTCTTGTCTTTTCATTCTGATAATGGTATCTTTTAAAGAGTAGAAGTTCTTAATTTGCCTTCCAACTCACCAATTTTTTTCTTTAATGGATTGTACTTTTGGTATTATTACCAAGAAATCTTTGCCAATACAATGTCACGGAGGTTTTCCTCTTTGTTCTCTACTAAAAGTGTCATAGTTTTAAGTTTTACATTTACATCTATGATCTAGAGTTGGTTTTGTATATGTGTGAGATTTGGATCAAAGTTCATTTTTTGCACATATATATCCAATTATTCTAGCATCACTAGTTGCAAGACTATATATTGCCACTGAATGACTTTTGCATCTTTTTCAAAAATCAATTGACCACATATGTCAGTTGGTGAGAAAATGTAGTATTACATTCTCTGAGGCATTTACTGAAGAAAACAATGGAAAATAAGGGGTTGCCAATTAGCAATTATTTAAACTAATTGCATCAAATGTAATTGACACAAACCCATTGGCTTAGTCAAATGATCATTTGCCCATACCCTTCTGGTTCTCTCCTGAATAGACTTTTTCATTGCTTTTAATGTAGATAGGCTGAGAATTTTCCAAATCTTCAAGGTCTGTTTTCTTTCTAACAATTCCATCTTTAAGTCATTTTTCTCTTCTCACATTTTACTATAAGATGCTGAGAGAAGCCAAACCACACCTTCAGCACTTTGCTTAGAAATTTCCTCAACCAAATATCCAATTTCATTGCTCATAAGTCCTACCTTCCACAAAAAACAAAACAAAACAAAACAAAACAAAAACCCTCAAACATGAAAACAATTCAGCCAAGGTTTTCACCACTTTATAACAAAGAGGACCTTTCCTCCAGTTTACAGTAACATGTTCCTCATTTGCATCTGAGACCTTATCAGAATAGGCTTTACCATCTATATTTCTACCAAAATTCTGTTTAGGATTACTTGGGTATGCCCTAAGACTGAGATTTTATCTACAGTGCTCCTCTCTTCTTTCTGGGCCCTTAGCATAATCACCCTTAAACGTTTGTTCACAGCAATGTAGAGTTTTCCTACCATGCACCCTGAAACTCTTCTAGCCTCTATCCATCATGCTGTTTCAAAGCTTCTTATACATTATTAAGTATTTGTTACAACAGCATTCCAATTCTCAGTACCAAATTCTGTCTTAGTTTGTTCAGGCTGCTATAACAAATTACCATAGACCAGGTGGCTTATAAACATTTTTGATCCCACAGAATTCAATTTGAAGATGCTCAAAGAAAAATTCTTATTTTGTCTTTTGAATAACTTCCAATGACTTTAGGCTAATAATCTTGGACTATTAAAAACAGGAAGTAAATTTTAGTACTTCTACACTGTCTTAAGAGGGATAGACTGTAAGCCAATGCCTTCCATTTATATACTTGCTCTAGGTCTATAATGAAAGAGGTGGGCCTGCCCACAGGTCCTTTGGTAAAACATCGAAAAAATATTTGTCACATACTCTTGTGGAAAACTGCAAGTTTCTTTCTCAAAGTCACATAGTCTCCTCTTTAGACAGTAGATTCTGGGTCTGCAATTTGTTTAGATCCAGTAACTGAGGGAAGGATCATAATTTCCCATTATAACAGCTGTTATCAGACTTCTTGTCACCAGCTCAATTTTTCTGGTGATACAAGTCAAGTTTATACACTTGTGGTTTGCTCCTCTGAAAACAAATGATCTGTTAGCTGTCACAACAGATCCCTGTCAGTCAAGGAATGTGACTCCAGCTGTACTCCTCATTTTGGTAATTATATACACCATTCCTCTGTTAAGTGCTTCTTTTTTTTTTTTTTTTTTTTAAAGATTTTATTTATTCATTTGACACAGAGAGAGAGATTACAAGTAGGCAGAGAGGCAGGCAGAGAGAGAGGAGAGAGGAGGAAGCAGGCTCCCTGACGAGCAGAGAGCCCGATGTGGGCCTCGATCCCAGGACCCTGGGATCATGACCTGAGCTGAAGGCAGCGGCTTTAACCCACTGAGCCACCCAGGCGCCCTGTTAAGTGCTTCTAAGTAGACTCTGTTAGTTCACAATCCTAAGGAATTAATACTAATTTGATGACATTGGTACTAATTTGATTGTAGCATCTTCTACTGTCAACCCTGATCAGTTAAGGATAGCTACCACTGAAATTCTCAAACATTCCCCTCACCATTATTGCCCTTAAAATCAAGCAGTCTCTACCCCCTTGGCACAACCTAATGGTCACTGTATATTAGAGGGCATTCTTCAAAATTTTCTAAGTCTGCCTCAGATGCCAGGACTGGCTGTGGCTAGCAATTCCATCCAGTAAATCACCTTAAACTCATACCAGAACTGAACTTACATGGGCCTCATCTCTGTTTTTCCTATTTTGGTTATTTTCCATCCATCTAGCCTACATGTAAGGTTACCAGATGCCCTGAGGAACTCTACAATGTGCACCTGTAAGACTTGCCTGGAATCCCAAGTTCAGGTCCCAATTCCAGGACAGTGGCCTAGTAGGCAAATCACTCCCACTGACCAGTTTTTCTTTCATGTAATCACACAAAGTTGGTTCACCAAAATAGTGTTGATATACTGACCTGGAGTGACTCTTTACTCAGACATAGGAAAAGTTCAGGGTTCTGGGGGCAATGACAGTCACCCTTCAGTTTGAGTCACATGTGTGAGCCCATTGCTTCTTTCAAATAATGTTTTTGAGATTCCGCTACATTTGCATATGAATGAATGGTGTATTCTTTTTTACGGATGAATAGTATTTCATTGTGTGAATTTAGCACAACTTGTTTATTATTCATCTATGACGTACATTTCAATGACTTCCAATTATTAGCCACTATTACTAAAGCAATTATAAACATGTATAGGCCTTGCACATAAATGTAGATATTGGCCGTCATTGCATTAGGATAAATCCCTAAGAGTGGAATTGTTAGACTGAATGTTAAGTGTATGTTTAATTTATATAAAACTGCAAAACCGTTTTCCAAAGTAGATGTAAATTTTAAATCCCTACCAATAATTTCTAAGAGTACCACTTGCTCCATATCCTTGCCAAGAATTACTAATATCACTTTTTAGTTTTAGCACTTTTAGTGGATATGAAGTAGTACCTCATTGTTATTTAATTTAAATTTGGCTTGAACTACATAACATTACTAGCTTGTACATTTGTGTAATAATTGGTATATTTGACTTCTAATTGAATCTAATTGTTTTATTGGATTTGATGAATAAAGATGTTGAGCGTCTTTTTACAGACCTGTTGGCCATTCATATATCTTCTTTTGTGAAGTATCTATTCAAGTCTCTTTTTTTTCATTTTTTTATCCAGCTTTTTGTTCTGTTATTACTGAATTGCTAGAATATTTTATATATTCTGGCTATTAAGTGCTTTATTAGGTACATATATTGTGAATATTTTCTTCCATTCTGTGGTTTGTTTTTCATTTCCTTAATTGTGTCTTCTGGAAAGTAGGCAGTTATAATGTTGATGAAGTCTAACTTATCCTTTTTCATGGTGAGTATTAGTCTGTGACCTCTCTGATAAATCTTTGTCCATCACAAAGTAGCAAACATTTACTCATATTTTCTTATAGGAATTTCATGATGTTAGTGTGTAGATATAAATCTATGATAGATTTCAAAGTCATTTTTGTGTACTGTTGAAGATTACTGTCAAAGTATATCTATTTTTATAAGGCTATCTAGTTGTTCCAGCATCATTTTTTGAAAAGACTATCTCTCCTCCATTGAAAAAGAATTAGTTCCAATGTTAAAAAGAAAAAAAGTTGACCGTACATGGAAAGCCTATTCTGGATTCTCTATACTGTGCCACTGACCTATGTTTACCTTTATGCTAAGTCCATTCTAAGTTGACCACCATAGCTTTGTTTTAAGTCCTAAAGTAAGATAATGCAAATCCTCTAATTTTGTTCTACCTCAAAATTGTTTTAGCTATTCTAGGTCCTTTGCATCTTCATATAAATTTTAGAATAAAGTTTTCAACTTCTTTTTTATTTTTTTATTTTGCTTTTCTTTTTTTATTATGTTCAGTTAGGCACCGTATAGTACATCATTGGTTTTTGATGTAATATTCAATGATTCATTAGTTGCATATAACATCCAGTGCTCATCACAACACGTGCCCTCCTTAATACTGATCACCCAGTTACTCCACCCCTCCAATCCCCTCCATTCTGTAATCTTCAGTCTGTTTCCCAGGGTCCAGAGTCTCTCATGGTTTGTCTCTCTCTCATGGTTTGTTTCCCTCCCTTCCCCTGTGACCCTCCACACTATTCCTTACATTTCATATATGAGTGAAACCATATGATAATTGTCTTGCTCTGCTTGACTTATATCACTTAGCATAATCCCCTCCAGTTCCAACCATGTCAGTGCAAATGGTGGGTATTCATCCTTTCTGATGGCTGAGTAATATTCCATTGTATATATGAACCACATCTTTTTTATCCATTCATCTGTTGAAGGGCATCTCAGCTCCTTCCATAGTTTAGCTATTGCAGACATTGCTGTTATGAGCATTGGGATGCATGTGTCCCTTCTTTTCATTACATCTGTATCTTTGGGGTAAATACCCAGTAGTGCAATTGCTGGGTTGTAGGGTAACTTTATTTTTAACATCTTGAGGAAGCTCCATACTGTTTTCCAGAGTGGCTGTACCAGCTTTCATTCCCACCAACAGTGTAAGAGGGTTCCCCTTTCACCATATCCTTGCCAACACTTGTTTCCTGTCTGGTTAATTTTTGCCATTCTAACTGGTATAAGGTAGTATCTCATTGTGGTTTTGATTTGTATTTTCCTGATGGCTAGTGATGTTAAACATTTTTTCATGTGTCTGTTAGCCATTTTTATGTGTTCTCTGGAGAAGTGTCTGTTCATGTCTTCGGCCCATTTCTTGACTGGATTATTTGTTTTTTTGGTGTTTAATTTGATAAGTTCTTTATGGATCTTGAATACCAGCCCTTTATCTGTAATATCATTTGCAAATCTCTTCTCCCATTCCATGGGTTATCTCTTAGTTTTGTTGACTTTTTCCTTTGCTGGGTAGAAGCTTTTATCTTACTGAAGTCTCAAAACTTCATTTTTGCTTTTGTTTCACTTGCCTTTAGAGACGTGTCTTGAAAAAAGTTGCTGTGGCCAATGTCAAAGAGGTCACTGCTTATGTTCTCCTCTAGGATTTTGGTGGATTCCTGACCCACATTGAGGTCTTTCATTCATTTTGAGTTTTTCTTTGTGTGTGGTGTAAGAGAATGGTCCAGAATGAAACTGGATGATTCAACTTCTTTTTAAAAGTGTAGGAGGGTTACTAGGATGTTGGTTGCATGTCATTGAATCTACAGATAAATCTAGGGAGAATGGATTTCTTAACAGTATTGAGTCTTCCAATCAATGAAAATGGTAGAACTATTTAGGTCTTTTTAAAGTTCTCTTATCAACTATTTGAATTTTTCAGTGTAGCTGTCTTGCACACCTTCTATTAAACCTAAGTATTTTATCTTTTTTGATTTATTGTAAAAGAAAATTTTTCATTTTTCAAATGTAAATTGTTAGTACATATAAAAACAACTAGTTTTACATATTGATCCTATATTCTCTTACTTTGATAACTTCACTTAATATTTCTAAGTGTTTTTAGAAAATGTCTTAGGATTTTCTATATAGAATCAAATGAATTGCAAATAAGATGGTTTTTCTTCTTCCTTTCCAATTATATGCCTTTTATTTCTTTTAGTTGCTTATTGTACAATTATTCCAGTAGGATAATAGAAGTGATAGCTTTGGACCTTGTTACCTTATTCCTGATCTATGAGAGAGAGAGAGAGAAAGAGAGAGAGAGAGAGAGAGAGAGAGAGAGAGAGAGAGAGACTGCTGATCAGTTTTTTACCATTAAAATTATGTTAGCTTTGGATTTTTCATAGATGCTTTTACCAGATTGAAGAAATTTCCTTCTATTCCTACTGTGCTGAATGTTTTTTGTCTTGAATGTGTGTCAAATATTACCAAAATATTTGTCTGCATTTGTTGAGATGACCATATGATGTTTCATCTTTGTTCAGTTAATGTGGCTAATTATATTGTGTGATATTTCAAACATTAAAACAAGCTTGCTCTTCTTAGATAAATTATACTTGTAGCATGTATTCTTTTATAAACATTAATGGATTCAATCTGCCAACACTTTGTTGAGGATATTCAAATATATCTTCATGAGGGATACTGGTCACTGTCATACTGACTTAGTCAATTCAGGCTGCTATAACAAAATACCATGGAATAAGTGGCTTGTAAACAATAGAAATTTATTTCTCAAAGTTCTGGAAGCTGGAGGTCCAAGATAAGGTACTATATGAACTTTGGAGGGACACAAGCATTCAGTCTATAACTGTCTCTACTCTCTTGCTTTATAAGTCTTTATCAGATTTTGGTATCACTGTCACACTGATCACATAAAATAACATTCTATTCCCTATTTTCTGAAAAAAATGAGTTTATATGTATGATTGACATTATTTCTTATTTTGTGCATGATAGAATTTTCTAATAAAACCGTTTTGGTCTTGAGTTTTCTTTGTGGAAAGGTTTTTTTTTAACATTGTTACAAATTCAAGTATTTCAATAGTTATATAGCTATTCCAATTTTCTATTTTTTTCTTGAGTCACTTTTGGTAAGTTGTGTTTTTCAAGAAATTTATCCATTTCATCCAGTTATCAAATTATTAAGACAAATTTTTCTTAATATTCTTTTATTTTCCATTTATAATTGAACCAAAACAATAAGATACCTAGCAATAAACCTAACCAAAGAGGGGAAAGACCTGTACTATGAGAACTATAAAATACTGATGAAAGAAATTGAAGAGAACACAAAGAAATGGAAAGACATTCCATGTTCATGGATTGGAAGAACAAATGCTGTTAAAAATATCCACATTACCCAAGGCAATCTACACATTTAATGCAATCCCTATCAAAATACCACCAGCATTTTTCACAGAGCTAGGACAAACCTAAAATTTGTGTGGAATCCCAAAAGACCCTGAACAGCCAAAGCAACTGGAAAAAGAAAAGCAAAGCTGGAGGTATCACAATTCCAGGCTTCAAGTTATATTACAAAGCTGTAGTAATCAAAACAGTATGGTACTGGCACAAAAATAGACACATAGATCAATAGAATATAACAGAAAGCCCAGAAATGAACCCACAACTTATGTGGTCAATTAATCTTCCACAAAGCAGGAAAGAACATCCCATTTGTTATCTATTCAACAAATGGTGCACAAAAAAGCAGGAAAGAACATCCCATTTGTTATCTATTCAACATTTGTTATCTATTCAACAAAACTGGACAGCAACATCCAAAAGAATGAAATTGGACCACTTTCTTAAACCATACACAAGAATAAATTCAAAATGGATGAAAGACCTAAATGTGAGACTTGAAACCATTAAGATTCTAGAAGAAAACACAGACAGTAACTTCTTTGACATTGATCATAGCAACTTCTTTCTAGATATGTCTCCTGAGGCAAGGGAAACAAAAGCAAAACAAACTATTGGAAATATTAGTGATTTATATTTAGCTATTTATTGATTTGTTCTGCTGGGGCTTATGAATTTTATTAATTTTTCAAAGAATGAATTTTGAGCTTTGTTAATTTTCCTGTTTTTAAATCATGGACTTATGTTTTGACTCCATTTTTTTTTCCCTTCTTTTGAGTTTAATTTACTCTTTCTGTAGCTCTTAGAAACTTACATTAAAAATTTTAAACCTCTCTTCTCCTTTATTATAGCCATTTAAAGCTATAAATTTCCCTCTAAGTACTGCCTTTGCTGTATCCCACAAATTTTGATATATTATACTTTTATTATCATTCAAGTCAAGATATTTTCTTAGCCTCTTATAATTTCATCTTTGAGCCATGGGATATTTATACATGTGTTATTTCATTTCCAAATTTTTGGGCAATTTCTAAATATTTTAGTTATTGATTTCTGATTTAGCTCTGTTATGGTCATAGAATATAGTCTGTAATATACCAGGCTTTGAAAATTTATTGAGATTCTTTAATGACCTAGTCTATGTCTACTTTAATGAACATCCCACATGCACTTGGAAACAATGTTCATTCAGTTATTGCGTACCATGTTTTATAAATATCAGTTGGTTCAAGTTGGTTGATAATGTGCTCAGACCTATACTCAAACTAATTTTTGTTTTAGTAACTACTGTGAATACTGAGAAAGTGGTGTTAAACTCTCCAGTATTTTTTCCATTTGTTCTGTAGATTTTGCTTCATGAATTCTGAAGCTTTGTTTTTAGATACATATATATTTATGATTATGTCTTCTTAATGAATTGGTCCTTTTGTGATTTATAAATGTACCTCATCCCTTGAAAATGCTTTGTATTAAAGTCTACTTTTTCTGAGATTAATATAAACACATCAGCTATCTTGTGCCATTTGCCTGGTATATAAATTTCAGTCCTTTTTTAATGTATGTTACTGAAGTTGCATACAATATCATATTAGTTTCAGGTATACAACATAGTGATTTGATAAATCTATACTTTACCAAATGCTTACCACAGTAACTGTAGTCACCATCTGTCACCGTACATTATTACAATATTTTGACTATATTTCCTATGCTATACTTTTTATCTCCATTACTTATTAATTTTATAACTGGAGGTTTGTACCTCTTAATCACCTTCACCTATTTTGTCCATCCCCAACCCACTTCCCCTCCAGGAACCACCAGTTTGTTCTCTGTATTTATGTGTCTGCTTGGGTTTTTTGTTTGTTTTGTTTCTTAAATTCCACATATGAGTGAAATTATATGGTATTTGTCTTTCTCTGACTTATTTCACCTAGCATAATACCCTCTAGGTCCATCCATATTGCCTCAAATAGTTCTGCTGGGGCAAGATATTATCCTATTTATGGCTGAGTAATATTCCATTCTGTATATATATTCTTTATCCATTCATCCATCAGTGGACACTTGGATTGCTTCCATATCTTGGCTATTGTAAATAATGCTGTAGTGAATATAGGAGGACATACATCTTTTCAAATTAGTGTTTTTATTTTCTTTGAGTAACTACTCAGTAATGGAATTACTAGGTCATATCATATTTCTATTTTTAATTTTTTGAGGAACCTCCATACTGTTTTTCACAGTGGCCACACCAATTCACATTTCCACCAACAGTGCACAAGAATCCCCTTTTCTCAGCATCTTCACTAATACTTGCCATTTCCTACCTTTTTGATAATAGCCATTCTGACTTGTGTGAGGTACTATCTCATAGTAGTTTTGATTTGCATTTCCCTGATTAGTGATGTTGAGCATCTTTTCATGAGCCTGCATATCATCTGTATGTCTTTTTTGGAAAAAATATCTGTTCAGGTCCTCTGCCCATTTTTTAATAAGATTGTTTGGTTTTTTGGTTTTGAGTTATATAAATTACTTATATATTTTGTATATTAACCCCTTATCAGGTATACTATTTGCAAATATCTTCTCCCATTCAGGAGGTTGACTTTTTGTTTTGTTGATGGTTTCCTTTGATGTGTACTTCCATCCTTTTATGTTCAATTTACATGTATCATTGAATTTAAAATTTTTAATAGATGCATATACTTGTGTCCTGAATTCTTATCTAAAATCCGACCTTCAATTGGAACATTATATATTTGATATAATTTACATTATTTACATTTAACATAACTATTTATATTATTTACATTTAACATAACTATTGCAATAGTGTGTTTAAATCTACCACCTTGCTAGTTTTCCCATTCCTCTCCTTTGTTTTCTTATTTTGTTGCCCTTTTCATTGGTATTTTATTTCTTTCCCTTCTATTGATTTCTTAGCTTTTTATAAAATTAATTTTTAGTATTCTTCCAGTGACAATGCATTCTTAACTTATCAGAATCTATTTGGAATCAAAATTGTACTACTTCACACTAGACACTCGTTTCTTTGCCCTTGACAGATCCCTCTTCACAGTTCATACACCTCAAATCTAATAGCCTTACAATAATATCATTTCATTTATCTATCACCCCCTACATTTGTTCTTCTTTTTGTGATATATTTATTTCTACCTTTATGATAAAGTCCACCTTACAATGCTATTAGTTTTATTTTAAACAATCAAATCCTTTTAAGGAAATTATGAAGTAATAAAAATAATCTTTTATACCACCCACTTATTTGCCATTCCCAGCACTCTTTAGTTTTTATTTTCTGTAGATTTCGTTTTCCATCAGATCTCATTCCTCCATTAGTCTGAAGAATGCCTATAATATTTTTGTTTTGCAGGTCTATTGTATCCAATTTGTTACTGTGTTTGCATTTATCAGGAAAATGTCCTTATTTCACTCAATTTTTAAGGGATATTTTCTCCAGATATAGAATTCTGAGGATTTTCCCCCCATCAACATTTTACACACATTTCCATTGCCTTCTGACATCCACTATTTCTGATGAGAACTCAACAAACATTCTTATTGTTCACTTTAGTATTATGTGACTTTTTCTCCTCTGGCTATTTTCAACAATGCTTCAGTGTAGCTTTCTTGATACTTATCTTTCATTGAATTCAGTGTTTTTCTTGGATTTGAAAATCAACATTTTTCATCAAATTTAGGGAAATTTGGCATAATTATATATTTGTTTCCACCTCATTCCTATAACACATATATTAAACAAGTTGATGTTATTCATGTGTCCCTGAGGTTCTGCTCCTCAACCCTTCCTTTACCATCTCCCATCTGTTGCAAAGCCTATCCAGTGAATTTTTCACTTCAGTTAAAGTACATCCCTGTTTGGTTTCTGTTATGGTTTTCATTTCTCAAATGCCTAATCTGTTGGCTCAAACTACATTTTATTTTAACTCTGTGAATATATATTGTACTTACGTGTTTTGAAGTCTTTGCAAAATCCAACATTTGAGTCATATCACATTCTGCTTCTGTTTACTATTACCTTTTTTTTTGACTATGGATCCTATTTTCTTGTATCTTTCAGTGTCTTGTAATTTTTTAATTGTGTGCTGGACATTGATAGTGATATGTTCACTGATTCTGGATTCTGTTTTCTCTCTGAAGGGTATATGTTCTTGTCCTGGTAGGCAGTTCAGTTAACCAGTAATTGTGGCTACACCTTTAAATTGTGTAGGTTTGATTTTATGCTTTAAATGGAGGACATGTGGAAACCCAAGACATTTCCCAAGCTCTCTAACTTGGCAGAATCCAACCTCCAATATCTATCTCCCCTGCATATTTTGTCAGGGTTTGGTTTTAGGCTTTGTTAGAGTAAATGTAGAGCAGAGGTGTTCAACTGGAGATGATTTTCTCTCCGGTGACATCTGGTAACATCCGAAGATGTTCTGGGTTACCAGAACAGAAAATAAATGGGGAGCTACTGGCATTTAGAAGGTGGAGGCCAGGAATGATGCTAAATACCCGACAACACACAAAACATATCTACACAACAAAAATTACCTGGCCCACAATATCAATAGTGCCAAAATTGAAAAACTCTTTTCTAACTTAGGCCTTACTTGATGGCATAGTCCTTACTTCTGCCTGGAGGGTTGACAAGGTATTAATGAGGACCTCTAGTGACTTTCATCACTACTTGATGTCTATTATCTCTGGTAAGTTCCTTTCTGGGTGAGCCTAATATAGTCATGTTCTGAGGATACTATTTCTGACAAGAGTATTGGAACATCACATTGTAAATAAAGGAGCAGAATTTGTGGCCATTTTTACAACATATCCACCTCTGCTTTTAATGTTAATAATTTTTAGTTCATATCAGTTTTTCAATGTAAAACTTTACTTTTTTATTCATTGAGTTTAAGTGTAGAATTGCTAAAACTATATCATATTTTTATTATGATGTGTATGTGATGTTTGTAAGTGACTTTGTTGAATATCAGATTCTTAAATTCAAAAGATAGCTTAATCTGATGATACAAAAAAAGTATACATACTAACCATATGCCTGAAAAATTACATATATGATTAGGAATTAGTTTATGTATATGGATGTGAATATTTCTATTGGCATGGAAGACTGACCCTTTGCATTACATTTCATTAGCATCTTTATATTTTCATCCATACTACTGGTTTGTCTTAATAGGGGAATTTAAAGACAGCATCTTGTAATCCAGGAGCCAATATATAAATAATGAATACAGTGAAAGGTTAAAGACATAAACATCTAACCTCCCCAAAAAAAGCTTTATGATGAGATATACCACCTACTGGAATCAGTATATCAGGGCCCATTATAAGTATTTTTTGTTTCAAGCTCCATATGGCCTTGTTGCTTTATACCTCAGAGGCTGCTCTACCCTGCTGCCTTGTCAGTCCTTCCTCCTTCCTAAGACAAAATTCCAGGCCTCAACTCAGATTCAGTAATACAAGATACTGCTTTCATCAATGCACTGCCCTAACCCATAAAGTGAGTTCTCTTTCTCTCTCCCTCTTTACATTTTCACAGTGTAAACCATAATTAAAGCTATTGTCCTCCCTCTAGAAATTATATTTCCTTACTTGGTTTGGAATCTTCTATCCTACCTAGTAAAACACAAGTATTGTGGTAAGTTAGAAAATCAAGACATTCTGATATGAATACATAAAGAATAACAATATAAATGAGCCAAGTATTTGACATAAACAATATGAGGGTTTTGACTAAATACTAATTTATTCATTGCATTAATTTGACTTTTGTGTCTTTACCATGGTGTTTTTCCCTTTTCTGAGTAGACAACAGAATTGTATATCACTTGACTTTCCATGGCTATTCAATATTGTGGCTTTTTGTTTTGCTTGCAAACACAGGGAAAATAAAGTCAATTAGGTTCTCATTTGTTTTGTTCATTCTAAGACAAAAATAGTATTCAGTTTCTATTTGATGATTAGAATAATGTCCAAGGCTAGAAATATGGATGGCAAGTTGAATATTCATAATGTATAATTCAACAAAAGAGAATTGGCTATATCAAAAATAAACATAAATATCTTAAAAGTAATCTTTGAAACAAAGTAAACATGTAACAAAACTATTTTGAAAAAAACAACATTCTCTTGGTATTTGTCATTTTCATGCCTATCCCATTAGGTAGCTGCAAAAGAACCCGTTTAATGATCAAGAGCAATATGTTATTCTTTTTTTTTTAAGATTTATTTCTTTATTTAAAGGGAAAGAGAGAGAGCACACTGGGGAGGGGCAGAGGCAGAGGGAGAGGGAGAGAGAAACTCAAGCAGTCTCTGTGCTGAGTGCTGAGCCTCACAAGGCTAATCTCATGACCCTGAGAACATGATGATCATGACCTGAGCCAAAAATCAAGAGTTGAATGTTTAACCAACTGTCCCACCCAGGGACCCCACAGCAATATGTTATTCTTTAAGCTACCACTCATTCTAATGATAAAATTGTGTGTATGTAAATAAATCATGAGTAATTGTTATAAGGAAAATATGGCATCTTATACCTAAATATCTTTAAGATTTAACTTCTGCTTATTTTATTCTTTACAATTACCACAGTATGTTATGATTTTAAATGAAATCTGTTTTCTTTAAAAAGATTATAAAATTAATACTTAGAGTTCATATTGATTATTCAGTTACTTTTATTGATCTTACAGGCAGAATAGTATCTTGATCTATTACATTCAACAACACCAAAATATCTACAACTCTGGTGTCAATATCAATAATCACTAAAAATCAAGCAAACATTTACAACTATCTGCAATTAAGGGAAATTGATTCAAAAGGCAAGTAATTGTAGTAACAATAAAATAGCATTTATGTATTAAGACATACATTATCAACCTAAATTTAGTACCTCAGGTATGTTTATAATTTTGATATTTACACAAACTTTGGGAAACTGAGGAGCACACTGGCCAGTCAGTCACCAATGATCATGAAAAAAAAAATAGACAAAAGTGCTTATTTTTCTAACAGTATATGTTTAGCTCTTTAGCCTGACATTGTGCGATACTGTTATCCCTTCCAAAGCATTAGAAATCAATACTACATGTGCCTCAAGCTTTTTTACAGATGAGTCAATCAAGATGCCCTCCGATCAAGATGCCCTCATTTCAGAAGCTACGGTCATTAATGTTTATCTTCATTTTAGCCATTTTAGAAGGCTTGCGGAACTTAATGCCCAATCTTAGACTACTGTGTGAACAGCGACATCTAGTGGGCATTATGACCCCAAACATCTTTTAAGTCTAACCCAAGGGTTTCCGTGAAACAAGTGAAATCACTACAATGCGTCATCTTTAATAGGACACAAGAATATTTCCAATGAAACTATATCAGAAAACTACACTTCCCGGTAGACTTTCTCTGAACGTAATAAAATAAATTTAAGAAAATCCAGCACTGGGCTTCTAATCTTTATTCTTAATTAACAACCTTTACATAGGTAAATATCCTTTGTAGATTTTTATAAAAATCCAATTTTGTTCTCTTCATGTCTGAATTCTTCTAACAGGGTGATATAAAGATCTCTGAAACATGATAAACTACTAAATAATCAGTTTCGTGGCTCTTTAAGGAACATGAATTGGAATGTCCCAGCAACAAACAAACCCAGCCAGTCTCTATGACAATGCACTGAGGGGCAATATTAAGACATTAGAAAAGCAGCCAGTCTGTTAATTATTGTTGTATTGAGTCTACACTGAAATGTTATTAAGTTTTGTAAACAAGGAATATCCATTTCAAGATTTTCTAAAACAACTGATTCATGAAATGGAATTATGGGCTCATTTTACCATCAAAAAGTCATTTCCTAAGTATGACTGTTTCCTATTAATGAAAAAGTCAGTACATTCTTTGCCTGTTTTGCATAGCTAATCTGAGGCAATCCAAAGAAGCTTTTGTTGTTTGCTGGAAACTTAGCTCATCATTCTCTATACATACTTCCAGCCAGAGATCTAAAACTCTCCCCCAACTCCCTTCAGACCAGCTCCAGGGAAACTGTATCTTCCTGTCACCATGAAAATTTTTTCCTGAGCACAAACTCTGTATGATGCAGTTCCATGGTTGTTTATGGGACATCCTGGGATTGTCCCTTCCAGATGGACTGAGGTACCCCCTGAAATGCCTAGACATATGTAAGTGAATATAAGTGGACATCACTATGAACTTATTTCATTTCCCCTAAATTAATTTTCATGGGCTAAGACTAGACCTTTCTCTTTCTCTTTAAACTTTTAAGGCCTTGTTAATAACAATAAACAGATGCAAGGTCTAGACAACAGTTTTTTTTTTTTTAACACACCAGCCTCTTCAAATACAGAATGGGCATTTTTAATACTTCCAGATCATTAAATTACCCACGACCTAGCCACATGCCATGTTAGTGGTCAGCTGAGACATTCACCTGACCCATTTGTGTGCTAAAAAGGGCTGTAGAAGCCCAGACCCCCAGTGACTGGACACAAAAGTCCAAAGGAGGGATATCTCACGGGCACCATCCAACTGGAGGAACTGTGAAGAAAAGAACGTAACCATTTTATAGCACTTAAGATTTTCATGTAAATGTTAGGCAGACATGTTCCAGAGGACATTTCACACCCAAGTATATAAGCAGTTAATCTTATTAAAACAATGAGTGTGATTCATATGCATTTAAAATTAATACTAAGGTCAGATGAGGTACTATTAATGTAAAGCCCAGAGTTTTCTCCAGCCCACTCCCATGAGTAACTCCCCAGTCCTCTTCCCAAGGTCTTAAGTATGCGAGGATATGAGGGCAGAGGCCACAAGTAGTCTAATGGTTACTAAGGGGACAGGCAGCCATGAGTGGTACTGGCGGCACCTGGAGGTTGCCCTCTACTGCTCTTCACTATATAGACTTCATTTACCTTTTTTCCTGCTCCCTGTTCCCTTTATCTCTCTTATTTTTGCCTGAATCTAACAGTGATCATGTGAAGCACCGTTGTACCCTGCTGCTGTCTGAACCCAGGTTGTAAAACAAAGAGGATTTCTAAATTCCAGTGGAAAATGTTGCTAACTGCTCAACACTCAACACATCCAGATCATCTCAGATGAAGAGCTATGGACAATCACAGATTACTACTGTCCTCTGCTAGTAAGAACCTCCTCCCAAAAAATAATTCAGAACTTGAACTGGCGTTCTGAGTTAAAGGTCTAATTCTCTGTCAGCATTTACATATCTTGACCTTGCACGTGCTTTAAGGATGAATTAGTTCAGGTGTGCAAATAAGTAATCTCAAAGTTACCAGCCCACAAAAACATTTTCATTACCTCCTCTCCCCCACATAACTACCCAAAGAGTAAAGTAAATTATACTTTTTACTAATTGCCCAGGGTCACTCTTCACTGGGCTTGGAAGAGTATACAAGAGTCTAGTTGAATGGTTGGATGAGTCGCCACCACTAGATCTCTGCAAGCCTAGAAATAATTTGGTCTGGGTCTAAGTGCTAATATCATGTTGCCAAGTCTCTTTCTGAAAAGCATAAAAGCAAAATATCCCATTCCTGCAAGCAAACCAACCACAAGGGTAGTGCCAAGAACTTTTGGGGCCCTTTTCTTGGCCACCCGGAATGCTGTTGGCAGCACTGCAGAGATTAATATATTGTTGACATGTCCTAAAACCTTGTTAAATGTTTTTCTCTTCAAGACACGTTCGTAATAGGTTTCCAAGTTTGGTCGCTTTCCATTTCCCCAGTTTCTCCTCGCAAACCCCAGGAACTTCAGTCGATGCAATGTGACAGCAAGAGAAACATCTGCCAGGGTGAAGGAATCTCCGCAGAGCCAAGGCTGGCGGCCCTCTTCTAATCAGAGAGAGGGACATGGAGAATTAGGGGCAAGAGTTATACAGATAGACTCTAGCTGGCATCTTTTGTCTCAGTCTTGAGGGCAAGTGTAAGTACAGCAAAAGATGAAGGCCATGGTACATTTTCTTAACAATCATACTCAGTGAGTAATTGTATCCTAAGACAAAGTCCATGCCAATGTATCCCAAGCTAAGAGAGATTTCTTGGTATCTGTCAGCCACCTACATCCCTGAGTGAAACTGGAGCCACCTGAGCTCAAAGCCAATCTTTGACATTGAAAAGGATTCTGAGGAGTTCAGAGTCTCCAAGCCAGAGGAGTCAACAGATCTTTCCTCCTGGTTTAGGAAAACAGCAGGTGAGCTTTAGGAAAATCCATAAAATTGGGCCTGAAATGTCACTCAGTGATTGCTGCTCCTAGTTACTTATGTAAAGCAGAAGAAAGTTCCTACTGTGAAGCAAATTTCATGTAACATGGTCTTCAACTTTGTTGCCAATTAGAATAGCACAAATGGTCCACGTGCATGTACCTGGGCAGTGGCTGGATCATGTGGTTAGGTTCACAGGTACAGTACAGGGATGCGCACCAGCCAGCCTGCAGATCTATACAGGCCAGCCCCCATTTTATACTTCAGATTGGAAGTATTCTCCCTGCCTAGGGAAAAAACTAGAGGGAGCTTTCAAGCAATTACTTTGGTTATTCAACCAAATGAACTATTATAATTATAAATGTGTCAAATGGGGTAAGTAGAAATCTGTCAACCATAACTTTAAATTGTGCAGAAAAATCCTCCACCAGTCACATTTCACATAGACACAGATTGGTTGTTGTTAAACATCTAGGTTTTGCTGAGTTCAGTATTATTATTGCCATGATAATTTAAACTGCCCGTGAATTAAAATAATAAAAAAAACAGACTACAGAATATGTTTGGTAAAATCTAAGAATATTCCCATAAATATGCCTAGTATCCAGCAAAAGAGAAAAAAATAAATACAAATGAGAACCTACCTGGGGTTTCTTCATTTCTCCTTTGCAACTCAGTTTCAACCTGATCCAAGACTTTCTCCAATTCATCAAGAATTTTCTTCAAATATTTGACATTGTCATGGTCAAGCAGCTTTGACTAATTAGCAAAAATAACTAAATAGGTTATTTATGCCTGCAAAAAACAATCAATACAGAGCAAAGCAAACATGAACTCTTCTAGAGTTGGAATCTATTTATCCAAGGCAATGAGGAGATACAGAATAATGTTAAAGCCAAAGCAAACCTAACGGGAAATACTCTGGCTGTGAGAATATTCCATGGGCCAGACCCACTGGTCTACCGGGAACTCCTATGGGATGAGTTAACCAGAGATGGCCAAGAATACAAGGGGCACAAAGAGTCTCCTCTCAACTCCCAAGGAATGAATGGAACTTCAGCAACTTTTGAGGAATGAAAAACTGAAGGGTCAGGCTTAAGGGAGAAATCTGATGCAATGAGTTAAAGACCAAGTGGAAAGTAAGGAGTGCTGTGTGTCCAGGCATTTCTTTTGAGCAGCTCACTTAGCTAAGATAAGATAAAGGAAAATGGGAAGTGGAGGAGGGTGGGGCGTGTTGATGTTTGCTACATTAATATGGCAGAAGCTCACGTGTGTTCTTGGGCCCTGAGGAAAGAATCACCAGAAAGAGAAAGGCTGATTTTAACAGATGAAGCAAAGCCCTGCTGATTAGGAGGCAGACAAGTCTGAATGAATTAACTCAAAAATGGATTAAAGACTTGAACATAAGACCTAAAACCATAAAGCTCCTAGGAGAAAACAGAAGTGGTAAGCTTCATGACAAAGGTCTTGGCAATAATTTTTTTAATCTGACACCAAAAACAAAAGCAAAAATAAACAAGTGGGACTACATCAAACTAAAAAGTTTCTGCACAACAAAGGAAACCAAAAAACAAAATGAAAAGGCAGCCTATTGGGGCACCTGGGTGGCTCAGTGGGTTAAAGCCTCTGCCTTCAGCTCAGGTCATGATCTCAGGGTCCTGAGATAGAGCTCCGCATCGAGCCCCGCATTGGGCTCCCTGCTCAGTGGGGAGCCTGCTTCCCCCTCTCTCTCTGCCTGCCTCTCTGCCTACTTGTGATCTCTCTCTCTCTGTCAAATAAATAAATAAAATCTTTTAAAAAAAAAGAAAAGAAAAGGCAGCCTATTAAATAGAAAATACTTACAAATTATGTATCTGATAAGGGGCTAACATCAAAATACATAAAGCTCCTACAACACAATAGCAAAAAATAATCTGATTTTAAAATGTGCAGAGGATCTGAATTGAAGACATATAGAAGACATATAAATGGCCAACAGGTACATAAAAGGATGCTCAACATCATTCATCATCAGGGAAATGCAAGTCAAAACCACAGTGAGATATCACCTCACAGCCATTAGAATGGCTGTTATCAAAAAGGCAAGAAATAAGTGTTGGCAAGTATGTGGAGAAAAGGAAACAATCATACACCACTGATGGGAATGTAAACTGGTGTAGCCACTATAGAAAATAATACAGAGGTTCCTCAAAAAATTACAAATAGAACCACCATGTGATTCAGCAATTCCACTAGTGGGTATTTATCCAAAGAAAATGAAAACACTAACTCAAAAAGATATATGCACTCCCATGTTCATTGCAGCTTCATTTACAATATCCAAGAAACAACCTAAGAGTCCACCGAAGGATGAATGAAGAGATGTGGTATATATACACAATGGAATATTATTCAACCATAAAAAATAATGAAATTTTACCATTTGCACCAACATAAATAGACCTCAAGGGAATTATGCTAAGTGAAATAGGTCAGACAGAGACATATCCTATAGGATCTCTCTTATATGTGGAATCTAAAAACAACAACGACAAAACAAAAACTAAGCTCATAGAGAACAGATTGGTGGTTGGAGGTGGAGGATATGGGTAAAAGGTAAGAAGAAAAAAATGAGAGAAAGGAGGGGAGTATAATAGAAGAACAAACTTGCCAATTGTCCTATTGGTATTAAAGTCCTAAGGTCTAGCTAGGCCTTAAAGTGGTAGAATACCTGAAATGATAGACACCTAGTATATATTATGAACTTGCTTTTTCATTTTATAACTTTCCTTGACAATCAGCATGAGCAATACCTGCCTTTTAAGCAACTGTCATTAGGTCTGAATATTAAACCTAACAAAGAAAAATTCTTTCTAAAAGCAGAGCATAAGCCAAAGATAACATGAACTGGCGATTTGCAAATATTTAAAAGAAGATGTCCTAGAAATAGTGAGACTTTACGAAAAGTAGAACATTTAATACAAACAGTGGATGTCAATTGAGGACAGTCTGGTTTACTTACTTTGAGTCGCTTCTGTTTTGCAATGTATGCCTCTTGTAAATCTGGGTTTTCTTCAGCAAGTTTTTTCAGCTCTGATTCTGTGTTACCAATTTGGCCTGATAATAAAATCATTTTTGAAATAGGAAATTATTTCCACCCTTCTATACAAGAAAAAAGGAAAAGCTAGGAAACTTCATGGTAAAAGTATAAGCTCTGGGGTTCATGCTCTGACTCTGCCTTAGACTTACCCTCTCTGTGCCTCGGGTTTCCTCAAATTCAAAATGGAACTATCAGAGTATCTGCCGCACAGGCTAAGGATTAAATGTGAGGCACCCAGGAAAGCATTTAGACCGAGTCCCAGCATATCAGAAGTGCTCAGGGCACAGTGGTTGTTCTACCTCTCAATACCTTTCAAGTTTTTGTTAATGGACTTCTACATGAAGAGAAGGAAAAAAGCCTTACTTTTTTTTCCCTTTTTTTCTTTTATCTATTTTTTTATTAACATATAATGTATTATTTTTTCGGGGGTACAGGTCTGTGAATCATCAGTCTTATACAATTCACAGCACTCAACATAATACATACCTTCCTCAATGTCCATCACCCAGCCACCCCATCCTTCTCGCCCCCCCTCCCCTCCAGCAACCCTCAGTTTGTTTCCTGAGAGTAAGAGTCTCTTATGGTTTGTCTCCTTCCCTGGTTCCATCTTGTTTCCTTTTTTCCCTCTCTTTCCCCAATGACCACCCCCCATCTCTCAAATTTCTCATATCAGAGAGATCATATGATAAATGTCTTTCTCTGATTGACTATTTCACTTAGCATAATACCCTCTAGTTCCATCCATGTCATGGCAAATGGCAAGAGTTTGGGTTTTTGATGGCTGCATAGTACTCCATTATATATATATATACATATATATGTATATATATATATATATATACATATATACAGACACCCCATCTTCTATATCCATTCATCTGTTGATGGACATCTAGGCTCTTTCCACAGCTTGGCTATTGTGGACATTGAAAAGGCCTTATTTTTTTTAAAAAATATTAACTCCAGATGATAGAATTATATTCAGACCACCTGTTTCAAATCATATGGGTACTTATGCAGAGAAGGAGGAGGAACAAGAGGGTAAAGTGTGAAAAGGAGAAGGAGGGAGGGAGTGGAAGAAGAGAGAAGGAGAAGTATCAAAAGGAAAGAAAAATAACATCAGAAAATTATAAAGATGAGATATGATGTAATGGAATGAATGTAGTTTCTAGAATTAGAAGATCTGGGTTTGAGTGTTCCTAGTCAAACACCCACAGAGTCTGACCACGGCCATCTTCCCTTATTGTTCTAACCCAATTACCTGTGCCATAGAACACACTCTCTCCTCCACATCCCATGCACTGACCATACTCTGTCCTCAGCAAAGGGAAGATCTGGATATCAGAACTCAATCTTAATAAACCTCAAATAGCTAAATTTAGAAGTAGACTAATAGTTAGACAGCCTGTATTCCACCTCCCTCACATAATGAAACAAAAATTAAGGACCAGAAATGTGAACTCAGTTGTCCATAATCCCTAGCAGGTTCCAGATTTCATGATTCTTAGTTCATCTTCTATGAGAACATGTTATGTTTTTTACTTTTCCACAGGCTACTTTTCTGAGTTTTACCCAAGCTTGGCCCTCAAGACTAAGAGCTGGAAAATCAGCTCCTATAGACAATAAATGTCCAGCTGAACAGCTGAAGCACAGATTAATCTGACTGGTACATGCATCGATCTGTAACATGAACATCCATCAAGCAAACTCGACAACCCTGTCCCCAAGTCTTCATGAGATACACCCAGTCTCAAAAATGAATTAAAAGAACTTTGAGACAAAAGTCCAAGATTGTTACATACTGCGAATCCGTGTGGTTGCATAAGCTGGGATCATGGAGTCCACGGTTAGCTCAGGATGTAAAATGCAGCCATGGGTGTAAGCATCCATTGGCAATGAGTCAAGCAGTTCTCGATAATGTTGTACCCGTGGGTAATACATGCTTCCTTTTTCAGGCATTAACCTGGGTGTTTTTTCTAAAAACATATACATAAACATTAAAGAAAAAGTTACAAATCAGAGGTTACATCCAAAAGCAAAATCAAAAACCCAAATCCCCTTATCAGTGTTTTTAATGTTACATCAAGGCATTTAAAAAAATATCTCCCCAGCCCAGACATTCAATATTTGAAATGGACTGATGTCCAGACTAGATCCCAAACAATGATCACACTGAAATTCTCTCACTTCTCTACCTTACAAATTGCTGCTCAACCCACAAGGCCCAGTTATTTATGCCAACTCCTCTATGGAACATTCCCTAACCTCCTATAACTACCAAGACCTGACTGGGTCAGGTGTGCCTTCCTCTGCACACGTAAAATACCTTTGTACATATACCATCATAGCCTTGTCACCTGAATTGGTTGTTTGTATCTTTTTGCCCTATGAGCTTCTTCAGGGCAGGGAAGCTGTGATTCACTGTCTCTCATAATGTCGCATACATTTTAGACCATTGATAAAGTTGGTTAGGTGAATGAAAGCTCATTATCAAAAGATAATCAGAGACCACTCTTTCCTAGATTTCAGTTAACACCAAGAGTGACCCTTTTGATGCTATGTGAATGTGCACTGACAGGATTCACAGAATTCACCATGAATTTCTAATATTTTATGTCTAGAAAGTGGGTTCTACATAAATCCTCAATTTGCTGGTTAAACCCTAGACTCTAGACTACTTGAGGGTAGGGACCATGCACTGTTCTCTGTTGAGTTCCCAGTGCCTAATATAATATTTGTCTCATTGCAGGTGTTAAGTAAATTTCAATTAATGAATATATTCCCAAATTTCTAGTTGTCATAGAATATTTGAGCTGGAGAAGCTCTGTAGCAGTTAACAAGGACACTGAGATATGAAGGCTGAGGTATTCTCCCAAGATCCCACAGCTAATTAAAAGCAGAACAAGAACTAAAGTCATTGATTCTGAATACAGTGTTCTGCTTTATAACATCATCTTCAAGGGGTTTACATTTCAGAGACTATCCAAGAAGAATAAAGATGAACCACATGATTCAAAGACTAGGACTATTTCCCATCAGAAACACTTCCTACTTCTGACTCTCAAACTGCCCCTGAAAAATGCCAATGAGCTTATTCCAACAAATGAAAAGAACAGCCTCAATTTTATTGATTTATTTCTTAGTATGGGCTATTTAATTTAGAATCCTTTGAGCATCCCACACTCATTCATAAGTGTTGACAATTCAGAATTGGTTGCAGAGCATTTCAGACAAGATCTCATAATACCATAATCCAAGTGGAACAAGGTCTCTAAGCCAACAGATTATTTTGGACTCTCTAAGACAAAATAAGATGGATCACTCCTCAAACCAGTGGGCAAATATCTAATTCCCTGCTGGAGAGTCTAATTCTGAATTCTGCATTGGAATAACCGAGAATGAAGTGTCAGTCACATACTGCTTGTCAATAGTGGATTTACCCAACTACAGCACACTTCCTTGCTGACCTTTCAGGATCTCAGTATATCAGTAGGATCCCAACCAATGCCTGGTAGACATTTCCATGAGGGCAACAGACTGGACTCCTTCTAAGGTCCTTGAAACACTGCAGAGTTCTTAACCTTTTGTGTACCACTGGCCTCTTCTCAAAATAATGTTCTTAAACATACAATGTATAGGATTCCAAGGGAAATTGAATATATTGAAATATATTTATCAATTTTTAAATTATAAAATATTAAAATGGGTGCCTTTTATTAATACATTAACAAGATCTAGCAGCAGCTCTAATAACTACCATAATTTCACAGTAGCTATAAGCCTAAGTTATTTTTAAGATAACTGCAATAACCTGATATGTTATGAACATATCTGTGATTTCTATAGGTAACAAAGTCACGGGCACTCCTGATATTGCTGTGGTTTATGCCTACACTGGAAATAAAAGGAAGTGTAAAGTTTCTGTTGGAAATTAGTGAAGATATAATTTTCTTCCCCTCTAGGACTCCCAGTCTCCTGAATTCTATTCATAGACCGCTAAGGGCAACAGTTCTCAAAGTGTGGTCTAAGAATCCCTGGGCTTTCCCTAGACACTCTCAGGGGTCCACAGAGTCAAAGCTACTTTTATAGTAATACTACAATATTAATTGCTTTTTCACTTATTCACCTTCAAGAATACAGCAGAACTTTTCAGAGGCTACAATACATGTGATGGCTCTCTCACTCTGACAGTTAATGAAATGTGGGCTTGTGTATTCATGTGTTTTAAATTTTTCTCAGTTTTAATTTATAATTTGGCAAATATTAATAGATACACCCCACAAAAGCTCTCCAGTGTTCTCAAAAATTTTTATGATAAAGGGGCTCAGAACCAAAAAGTTTAAGAACCACTGCTCTGGGGGTCCAAAAGCCTCAAGTTAATAACCAGAAATGGTATAGGATTTTAAAATGCTTCCAAGCAGTTAAATTTATGGCCACTGGCTCAGGCTACTTTCTGGTGCCAGGCCTAGGGCTTGTCTTCAGAGGAGGATACCAATTCCTTCTGGGAAAGTGAATTAGAGCAGGAAAAACACTGTCTGGTAATTGCTTTCTGGGGAAGTTCCATCTGGCTAAGCCCAAATTCCTCAAAGGAAGATAAATGTTTAAATCCACAAAAATAATTTTTTCTACTCAGGACACTATTACTAAGTAACTATCTCCTATAACACTTTGTCAGGCATAGCATAAGATACCCACTGAACCAAAGTTCTCATCCAGCCAGCCTCACTGTCTCTCTTCCATCACCTCCATAGCAACACCTGAAATGTGCTGTCATTGTCCTCCACAATACTGTCCCCTGCCTAGGGAAACAGAGTTTTTCAAAAGGCAATTGGGAATTTCCTTTGACTTTTATACAGACCTTTCCTCTCTCTCTAATTCTATTTTATTTCCCAATCCTTCCATAAAGCATTTTTGTTGTAACACACATGGAAGGAAGGAAGGAAGAAAGGAAGGAAGGAAGGAAGGAAGGAAGGAAGGAAGGGAGGAAAGAAGGAAGGAAGGAAGGAAAGAAGGAGGAAGAAAGGAAGAAAAAAGAAAAAAAAGGAAAAGAAAAGAAAAAAGAGAAGAGGGAGGCCTAAATGGCTTGGTCAGCTGGGTGTCTACCTTCGGCTCAGGTCCTGATCCCAAGGTCCTGGGATCAAGTCCCACATTGCGCTCCTTGCTCAGCCGGGAGCCTGCTTCTCCTCTGCCTGCCGCTCCCCCTGCTTGTGCTCCCCCTCTCTCTCTGATACGTGCACATAAATAAAATTTTAATTAAAAAAGAAAGGAAAAAAGGAGCACCTGATTGGCAGAGTATGCAACTCTTGATAATTGGGGTCATGGGTTCGAGCCCCACATTGGGTGTAGAGATTATTTTTTTTAAAAAAAAAAAAAGCCGTTTTGGTATTCTACCTCAGTCAAGAGTGAAAAACCAATAGAAGGCTTACAGGTGGAGGGCATGAAATCAGAGGACTTTTAAGAAGCAGGCAGTGAAAAGAGTTTCGAGCATTAGGGAACAGCGTTGCTGTACTGGAAACCAGGATAAGTGACTAAGCTGGAAGAATAAATAAGAATAGGTAAATTGGCAGAAGACCAGACTTCCTAGAAGAATTGAGTAGGGAACAAGGAAGGTCTTTTACCACACCTAAATTTAGGCAGGTGCAGACAGACATAAAACAGAAAGATGTGATAATGAGAGAAAACAAGTTTTTTAAAACCAGAAAGAAAAGATACAATAAAAGCATTCTGCAGCTAGTTAAGAGAGACAAACAGCTCCATACAGTCTCAAGTCCCTGCATTGCTCAGAAGAATAACAATGGCCTGAGCCATTAAAAAAGAAAATCACATTCAGTTTCCCCAAAAGCAAAAAATTAAAATGTAGGAGCTTATAGGCATGAGCTTCCATTATATTCCTACATTGACTGCTCTGATTTTCCATGTTCCCCAATGATAGCAGATAAAGAAGGCATAATTATGCCCTGTTTTCAAGAAAGACGCCCTCCCCCCCACAGGTCTATTTGAATAATTTTCATCTCTTCCTTATCATTATTTATTCAATGAAAACAGACTTCGTTCCTATCTTTATCTCTTTGTGGATTTTTTATTTTACTTAGATCACTAAGTGATAACATTGATATATAAGATAGTATGCATCAGGTACTTGAATAAAACTGTACCCTTCAATAGTCAAACACCACAATATTAAAAAGATATAATAAAAATGGTAAATAAATTATGACCTGAAGCAAAAGTTATAGTTACAAACTGACTACAATTCAAAGCTGTCACAACTATGTAACTGGAATGATCAAATCTAAACACAGATTAAAAAATAAACTGTGTCAAATTATAGAAGTTCATTATATGCAGCCATGATTTCCTGAGAAAAACAAATTTATAGCATTATTTTCAATAAATTTTATACCTTAAATAGTATTATATTTAAGACTTTGAGCAGAAACACTTGTAATTGGGGGACAAAACTTATCAGTTTGTTCCAATTATTGTTAACACTTAATGTGGAATTAGAACCTTTGCATTTTAATACTCCGACCTGTCCACTAAAATTGGACAAACTAAAGAGTAAAAAAAAAAAAAAAGGTAACTTTTTAAAGCCACTTTATTGGCACAACCTTTAAAGGCTCATTTTCTTTTTCCTTAGCGCATACCATATTTTCTCCACACTTAATTAGACCCTTTGTGCTAATCTACAATTTCAGTAGATGTGCTAAAAGACATATGATGTTATTCAACTATATATGAGAGTCCTTATTAATAGACAAAAATTTGAATAATTGGAAATTCTTACCTAAAAAACTGTATTTTTAATGCAACAATGACTTTAGAATTGTTTTTAAAATGAGCTGATTTTCAATAGGTATTGAAAAAATCTTATCCACAAAATATATTTCCTAATGAAACTTATATACAATGCTTTAATATCACACCAGAATACTTTATTTCCAAACCAAGTTCTATTTCCTAAGAATAAATGAGGTATATATAAACCAAAGACGTGAGACATGATCTTCAGAGAACTCATATGTATTAAATTACCAAAATTCTGTATTCACCATATGACATCCTTGATTCCAGATCACCACTGAGTCATTTGGCAGTAGTAAATAGTAATGTTCTAGTATTTTGTAGTTATTTCAGACCCACTTTTTTTATTTAATGGCCAAATTAAATTAATTGAAAGAGGTTATAAATAGTATAAGAAATATCTAGGTTTTAAAATCTATATTAGTGCATATGTTCACTTGTTACAACCACTGTTCCTGAATTTTCCTAATTTGCTTAATATCTCACCTCATCTATTTTAATCAGTCACATGCGTTAATATATCTACTCTTCATTACAAGCCCAAAGAGAAAAAGGCGTCACATACATGAAAAGGAGTCTATAAAATTGAAGAGTAATAACAGCCCATAAAGACAGATTTGGTATTACTATCAAGTTTACAGAATGAAACTATCTTTGAAGATTACTAAGCTTCTAATGATTAGGGATCTTAGTAACCAATTAACCAATTGCACCAATTAACACCCAAAAAATAGTAAAAGAATGAATAAAGAGATTGTTCTTTGCCAGTCCTTATTTGAGAAGCCATAATTGAGTACTTCTAAATTCTTCTTTTGACCCAAATTCTGACCTCAGGAATATCACTGATGTCTACATCAATACTGCTTTCAAAAAAAAAAAAAAAAATCAGGGGTTGCCTGGCTGACTCAGTCAGAGGNACGTGACCCTTGATCTCAGGGTCATGAGTTCAAGCCCACATTGAGTGTAGCGATTACTTAAATAAAAATAAAACTTTAAAAAAATCAATCATAGACATCATTCAGTTTAGATATTAACTTTTATAAGGCTAAGACATGAAAAGGATTGCCTTGGCCACCAAATTTCTCCCCCCAAACTACCAATTATTTAATGGACTTATCCCAAAAGCATAAGGATATAAATACCGATTACACATAAATGTTGAGAAATGTCTACAGGTCAGCAAAACATCATTTTTATTTTTATTTTTATTTTTTTTAAAGATTTTTATTTATTTATTTGACAGAGGGAGAGAGATCACAGGAGGCAGAGAGGCAGGCCGGGGGCGGGGGAAGCAGGCTCCCCGCTGAGCAGGGAGCCTGATGCAGGCCTCGATCCCAGGACCCTGAGATCATGACCTGAGCCAAAAGCAGAGGTTTTAACCCACTGAGCCACCCAGGCGCCCAAAACATCATTTTTAATATAATCCCCAGCTGGTAAACTAATAAGGGATGGCAAATAACAGCAAAGGAGATACCAATTGACTACACTCTATTTTTTTTACATGAATGAATACACTTAAAGTCTTCTATTATAACCATGAGCAACTATACATCTCATGAAATCCATTCACTTTTTAATCTAAGTTGTAAAGGTTCCTCAACGTTCCACACATAATTGGACAAAATGTTGCATGTTCTGACCAGTTCACAATTTGCCATGTTCTAGATAGAACCGAAACAACTTGAGGTCATACCAGCCTTTTATTATTAGCTTTAATCCATAACATTTTAGCAAGCCAGGTCTCCCATCCTTCATTAATGCAACTGATTTTTTTTAATTCACATACTACATTTAGCCTTGTTAAACTTCATCGTCATTATTTTTCCATTTTATTGTCCCATGACAAGCACTTCACAAACTCGTCATCATTGTAACTATCCCAGCTTTTGCCATCCACAAATGTAACAGTATTTTCACAATGTCTTTATTCAAGTCATTTATAGAATTATTAGGCTCAAGTCAGAGAATAGAAACCTGTGAGAACACAGGTAGAGATCCCTGTCTAGGCTGATGTCTATCTTCAAAAGTTCATTCATTGTAATTATTCAAAAGTGTTTAATAAGCTCCTGTTAAAGAACATTCACCATATGAAGCACTGGGGATACAACTGTCAATAAGACAGACACTGTCTCTGACCTTATGGTACTCACAGTGGTCTACAAGTCATTGAAATAAAAGTAACAAAATTATATAGGATAACTCTTTAGCTAAATGGGCAACGTTGTGTCAGATATTTATAAATGAATATTCTTTAATATGGTGGTTTGTTCACCTGAAAATGTGCATTACTTTTATCTAGCCATATTTGCTCCTTTATTCCACAAGGGTATCTTATGAAGTAATCTCAAATGTTCTACTTAAGATACGTTATATCTAGAACCATGCCCAGTATACAATAGACTCATTTTTTAAGTGTTAAAGCCATTCTTCAGTAATGTAAAACATAAGCCAGTTCTTTGTAACAGAGATACTCTAAAGTTATATATATGTATGTATGTGTGTATATAACTAATTTATAGTGCTGCTTAAAGTTTAAGTGATTACTTAACTAAACACAGAAAGTGCATCTCAAATTTTAATGTATATATGAATCACTTCGGGATCTTGTTAAAATGCAGATTCTGATTCAAGAGATCTGTAGTAAAGTCTAGGATTCTGCATTTCTAACAAGCTCCGAGGAGATACCAATGCTGCTAGTCAATGGAACACATTTTAAATAGCAACGATTGATAGAATTTACCTTTTTCCATCCTTGAAAGTTGGGATAACCTCCGTCTTATCTGGCTCTTTTCCTAATCTCCATGGGTTCTTAATGACAAATATAAATTATCTTAATGGTAATTGTAAAACTGCAAGCATGTTTATTTTTTATTTTAATACACTGGGGTAAACTTTCCCCCAAAGACTAGACTAGACTTTATATAACTATTTTCTTGCTGTCTTCATATCTACCATGGGTTTTGGGTCCCTTAATCCTCTTTTAACTCTTTCCAATGAAGTGACAACTCTCCTGGGAAAGAGAAAAGAGTGAACTGAGAATTGATTGGACTTGCTTTATCTCTGCAATTGATAAAACTGTGTCACTAAATCGAATACGACAGAAAAGTAAAGTCACCAAGGATATGCAACAAGTTAGCAATAGCTTCAGATAAAGAGCTAGAATTCTTTTTTTTTAATTTTTATTTATTTTGACAGAGAGAGATTACAAATAGACAGAGAGGCAGGCAGAGAGAGAGAGGAGGAACCAGGCTCCCTGCTGAGCAGAGAGCCCGATGCGGGCCTCGATCCCAGGACCCTGAGATCATGACCTGAGCCGAAGGCAGAGGCTTTAACCCACTGAGCCACCCAGGTGCCCAAGAGCTAGGATTCTTGACTGTTTACTGATTCTATTGGTATAGCCAGAATTAAAGTCCTTAGTTGCCATATATTCATTTAACATTTAGCCCCAGTGCCTTCTCCTCTGATTCCATAAGTACTAAGAAAAACTTAATATTTCCCTTCCTTGAGTAGGACTCAGAACGTATTTTACTTTTGTTTTTATATGATCAAAGCAAAAGAAAAAGCCTAAGGGAAACTTCAAGAAAACCTAATAATCATTAACATTACTATGTTGTAAAGTAACATATTTTATATTACTGAATATCTTAAAGGAGAAACAATGCAAGGAGAGGAGGAGGAGGAGAAAAGCAGCAGCAGCAGTAATAGTAGTAGTAGTTCAAGGGATGCCAACAAAATATTTAAATATGATTTTCCATTTACTGTATCTTTTTAAGATTTTTGGTTATTTAAAATGGAACTCTTATACAGTGATTTTGTTTTATTCACATTATTATAACCACTTTTCCCAAGAAATACAAATTATTTAACAGATTTGTCCATTTCCAAAAAGCTCAATGTTGAGAAAAGTTGTCCTAAGTCAATTAGCCACCATTTTCAGTACAGTCCCCAGCATATAGACATAGGAATAGCAAATAATCATAAAAGAGAAAACAGTTCTTTAAACTCTGGTTTAGCTCAATGGTCGCCTGTAAAATCTCTAACCATAATCTTAAAGAAACAAACACTTGGAATAAGAAGAGGGGCAGCCGTAGTCCCAATCTAATTCCCTGGGGTTCCCTCCACACACATTTAAGTCCCATACCATTTTTTTAAGTACCTCAGACATTTTTGGCCTAGTAATTTGGGGTTATATTCTGGTTTTATCCTGCCCAGTTAACATCAACATAACTAGTGGCAGATAAAAAGTAACTGGATCTCATGCAGCTTCTATTTCAGAGGAGTACTCAGCCAAAAGGAGCCTTCTGTTCTCTCAATTATGCCAGTGATTAGCTGTATAACCTTGGGCAAATATCAAAGCTATAGTTCACTTCAAAGGATTGCCATTAGGGATAAGCGAGACAATATGTAAGTAGCAATGACTATGGGAGACAGCTAGTGTAAATATGAAGTTATATATTTGAAAGGCTTCTATTCTAACCCTACTTTGCCATAAAGTAGCTGTATTACCTTAGGCGACACCTGTTTCTCTTTCATCAAGAACAATGGGAATAACTAGTCTATCATGCCTGCCTCAGACGGATTCTTTTGAAGACCAAATAGAACAGAAATTATAAAATGCCTAATATAAAGCAGGCTGTCAATAAATGATTATTTTAAAATAAACTTAAAAGCACTATACAAATTTAAGTGCTATAATTCTTTACAAAACATATAAAATTCATGCTATAGAGAAGCCACAGGAAAAAGATCTCCAAATATACCAACATTCTATTCTCCCTTGCCTAAGTTTTATTCCTTTTTTTCTCTTTTTCCCTCCTATTATTTTTAAGATGGAACTATTTGGTAGACTAGAGAAAACGGATTTTCATAGTGTACATTTCAAATCGTTATGAATTTTCAAGACTAAAAATTCACCACCACAAACCACACACCTGTAGAGGAAAACCTCTGAATTAAAAGGAAAGTTCCAACATTAAAATTTTCAGTTTACATAAAATCTTTCAAAATAGAGTCACACTGGCTTACACAAAATTTGTAAGTGGTATTGACCTATTTTATATTTGGGTGCTTATGGAAATGGAAAAGGTTTTTAGTATGAAATCACCATCATGAAACCAAAAGGAAGGAAGGAAGGAAGGAAGGAGCAAGGGAGGGA